>JANZLB010000006.1:7189182-7200205 GCA_026167865.1 Notarius quadriscutis
TTTTTCCCCCAATAATTATTATTACCTGTCTTTTTTTTTTTTTAATAAATCCCCCACTGGCCAAAAGGCCCAAAGGGGGATTATGTTGTGGTGATATCCATCCCGGGAAGGGTGCTCAACTCCTCTCACAATTTTTGGAGGAATTTCACAAAACTTGCCAGGATTCTTTGTTCTATGTTGATAATACGCATATTGTAACTTCGTTAAATTGGGTCACATTTTACCAGAGTTACAGACCTTGATTAACAAAATTATACATTGACAATTTCATGAGGGTGTGGCTTTTTTTTCCCCTCCCTTCTAAAAGCAACTCCTCTCTCAATTTTGGGAGGAATTTCACCAAATTTGGCAAAAGGCATTGTTATATGTTGGTAGTACGCATATTGTTATTTTCTTCAATTTGATTGCATTTTACGAGAGTTGTAGCCCTCAATTAACAAGCTTGTACTTTCACGTTTTCATGAAAGTGTTGCCTTCTGACATCAACTCCTCTCACAATTTTTGGACAAATTTCTCGAAGCTTGGCAAAAGGCCTTGTTACATGACGGTAATACGCATATTGTGATTTAATTTTGTTTGTGAAAATCTTATCAGAGTTTTGACCCTTGGTTAAATAACTTTTGTACTTTGACAATTTCACGTTCTTCTGAAATTAACTCCTCTCACAATTTGTGGAGGAATTTCACCAAACTTGGCAGAAGGCTTTTTTATATGACAGTTATATGCATATTGAAATTTCATTTAATTTGGACAGATTTTCCCAGAGTTATGCCTTTGATTATTAACAAACTTTTACTTTGGCAATTTCATCAAGGTGTGCTTGCTTTCTGAAATCAACTTCCCTCACAATTTTTATTATCCCCTGCTGGCCGAAAGGCCCGAAGGGGGATTATGTCGTGGTGATATCTGTCCCGGGAAGGGTGCTCAACTTCTGAAATCAACTCCTCTCACAATTTTTGGAGGAATTTCACAAAACTTGACAGGATTCTTTGTTATATATTGGTAAGATGCATATTGTAATTTCTTTCAATTCAGTCGCATTTTACCGGAGTTATGGCATAGTTGCCAGCGGGGGATATTGTGCTCTCAGAGCACTCTTATTACAAATTGCTACTGTCCTTTTGCCAATTTGTTTACATTCTTAGTGGAAATTATTTTGTCAGGTGTTTTTGTATAAAAATTTTTATTTATCGAATTTGCAAAACATAAGAGTGCTCTGTTTCTGAAAATCCAGTGAATGCAGATAGAATAAAACGGTTATTCCACTCAATCTTATCATACATGGCTTATAGACAACTTGGTGCTACGCGCCTCGTCGGCTATCAGGTCATGTACATCTTGATTTCGCAGCATAACTGTTAAGTATTTCCTCTGTTCACCTTTTTCCTTCTTTGATGTCTTCTCGTTTTTCACCATATTAACATCCTGATCGATGTCATTGCCAGAAATTCTGCAAGAAAGTTTCTTTAATGCCCAAGTGATTTTTCTTTCACATTACCTCGCAAGTGTGTAAAAGACCCAACAAACTGTGTCTCTCGTAATTCTTTTCCTCCTTGTTTTTCTAATTACATATTTTTGTATCTGTTGCTGAAGTGACCTACACTCTGAATTTTTTTATAATGTGTTTTATGAGCTATTATTCTTGAATTAATTAATCAATCAATAATGCCTTTTTGGCTGATTCTTTAATAGTAAAAATCCTAGCAATGTATAATTCTAATGTTTTGTTAATTTTTTTATATTAGTTAATTATTAATTTATATTAATGTCATAGTGAAAATGACATCCATAATGTCCTTTTGGGTTGTAAGTCCTCATGGCTGAAGCAGTTGCATCATTGTGATACATTTTAAAAAATAATAATTTTTAAATCTATTTTTATTTATTCCTTCACATTACTGCCTTTACGAACAGCCTAACAAACTCATCATATACTTCTATTTTTTTTTTTAATAGTACTACGGATTTAGGCAACTTTTTAAATTTTTTTTTAAAACAACTTGTAATTAATTAAATTCTTTTTCTTAATTTCCTCCTCATTTTGTCCCTGGTCATAAGGGAAGCAGTTTGACTTTTCGTCACCCAAAAGTCTTGTTTATATTTTAAAAGTCTCCATCTCTGTTATTCCCTTTGCTTCATTAAGTTCGAATTAGGAACTCAGGAAAACACAGAATATTTACAAATGTATTATATACTTCTGGATGTTATCTATGAGGAAAGAGTTTCTCCCACATTCAAAAGAAAAAAAAAAAGCTGTTTTATTGACTTTTTTTTTTTAAAATGGCATGTGCCTTAGTCGTGCCAATATTTACATTTTTGTGTCACGGTTTACGATGATGTCTTGACTGTGTGTATCAGTAGTTGTTTTTGTTGGTCAGCGTTTTACATGTAGGTGAGTTACTCAGGATTTGGCTTTGTCATCGCTTGCTAGCGTCATAGCTCAGATGAACAGAATGGTAGCAGCAATGATCTTATAAAAGTGTCTCTGATAATAGTGTTATGCATGCCAAATATTGCAATATAACATCTGAGTGGTCAGCGTTGATTTCAGCGTTGTGGTTCACAATAATTTGATCAGCTTTGGTCGAGTGGTTTGATCATTAAATCTGTTGGTTTTGAATCCTGGCTCTGATATGTACAGATGAGGTATGGCTCAGTGAATTGGTAGGTTGAGTGACTGCTTGATTTATTGATTATTGACAGTAGTTCAGTAAGCTTTAGTATGTGACCCCAAATCGATCAAGGCTGACTCACTGAATCAGTCTGAATAACTGAGTATCGGCACATGCTTCGTGTCTCAGCGTAATGTCTCATTAGTGTCTGTGTGGATAATCTCTTACTATGTGTCATCATTTTTGTGTGTGTGTGTGTATACCTGTGACAGTATTCCTGTTCCAAACCAGAGCTATTGTCGTATGGCTCCCGTGTGCCAATGTGTCTGTGATTTCAGTTTTATTCATTAAGAATGCATTCTGACGTCTGTATTCACACTTTGATGCGCTTTATGCTGCTCCTTTCTTTTTGTTTGATGTTAAGTGTGTACTTGATGTAACTTGGGAGACAAAAAATGGTAATAAAGTTTTCAAAATATTTTACCCATTAATGTTCCTGAAATTTTTTGTAGTATTGCCACTTGAAAGTTATTAGTACTGACAGTTCACATCATGGTGACGTAATCTCGGTAATCTATTTGATAAAATATGACGAGAAATGTGTCTTGATGTTCTAAAGGAAGCGGCATGATGCACTTCAACACCTTTTTGACAGGAGGAAGTATATTGTATACTCTGTATATACAGTTAATTTTGCTGTTATTTATGGCTGGCGGATTACAAAGTGAAAATTGTACCTCTATTTTACAAAATTCTGTCAACTGTATTAGTGGTTATTTCAAATATTACAACACATTAATTTATATGAATTTGTGCATCATAAAATGTATAACGACATCATGAAACAACTCTTTGGAGAGTTCAAACAGGCATGGAATGTTCACACAACGTCATAACTCAGAAAATCATGACCTTTCCCTGAGTTGTAGGAGATTTAAAAAAAAAAGTTTGCCAACATTCAGGATTGGAAGGGAGGAAGCAAGAAAACAAAACCTGACAGAAATTTGTGATAAAAATCCGAAGCAAACAGGAAAAAAAAAAGTCTTCAGAGGAATTCAGGTGGAACAAACGTCCACATTTAGATAACTTTCAGAAATAATGATGATAAGAATAGAGAAGCGGTTAAATTGTCCATCATGTTATGTGCGTCACTGGCCACTGCTGACACACTGCGCATGCGTACAGCAGATCCGGCTTTGCCTCGGTCATACTTTCACTTTCACTTTGTCATTTTGTAAAGAGAACGTGCAGATATAATCTAGAAAAACAAAACATAGGCAGAACTTAAAATAAATTGTGGATAGAAAATTTAAATTTAGATAGAACTTAAAAAAAATCCCCAAGGATTTTGAATATGAAAGGTTTATGAATAAAACACGCACCGTTAACGGGAACAGAGAGACGTCGCCGCCGTGACGTCATCACGTTGTTGCGTCTTTGCGTCAAACCCGGATGTATACCTAATGAGTGGACGTTCTCTCGCCATAGTGGGAGTGAATACTCCCGATATGGTGTTTTGTTTGGGATAAGTAATTAATTTGAGAGTAATTCTACAGCCATGGTGTGTCCGTCGCGCGGTGTTTGGTTCGCTCTTCTCGGCTGTGGTGTAATGGCGGCGCTGACAGCACGAGTGCTTTTAACCGGTAAGTGGAAATAACGGTATTTCACTTATATTCCAATCTTTATTCATGATAATTGTTTAATAATTAGACAAAAACACGCAGCCAAAATTCGATAAACATCACGTGTAGCCACGCCCACAAATGCACACCACAGCGCTGCTGAATTCTTAATTGTGATTGGTCAGAAGGTGTCTGTATAGTATACAGTACTTGCTATAAAGGAAGTTGTTTTGCTGACATTGATTCCACAACATTGCATGAAACTATAAATGGATAAAAAGTATACTGTGGTGTTCTTTAATTGTAAAAAACAACCAACCAACCAACAACATGTAATTGTTGGCAAGTTGCTGTGGTATAAGAAGAATAAAGCACATGGGGTGGCAACAGATATTCTGCTTCATCATATTAGCACATCGCTGATTATCTTCCTGTAACAGCATGACCCCAAAAACCAGTGTGGACTTTAGGTTATGTTATATAGAATCATCATCAATGTATTAATATTGTTGTTGTTGTTATTAACAATTAGCAATTTTTGTACATTTTCACAGTGGTGTAGTGGTTAGCACTGTCGCCTCACAGCAAAAAGGTCCTGGGTTCGAGCCCGTGGCTGGCGAGGGCCTTTCTGTGTGGAGTTTGCATGTTCTTCCCGTGTCTGCGTGGGTTACCTCTCGGTGCTCCGGTTTCCCCCTCAGTCCAAAGACAAGCAGGTTAGGTTAACTGGTGATTCTAAATTGACCGTAGGTGTGAATGTGAGTGTGAATGGTTGTTTTGTCTCTATGTGTCAGCCCTGCGATAACCTGGCGACTTGTCTAGGCTGTACCCCACCTCTCGCTCATAGTCAGCTGGGATAGGCTCCAGCTTGCCTGCAACCCTGTACAGGATAAGCGGCTACAGATAATGGATGGGTGGATGGATATCTAAAATTCCTGTTAATTTAGTGTGTGTGTGTTGGTACAGGAATGGCACATGGCCTGTTCCCGGCTCTCTGCGCTGTAGCTCTGAGCATCGCTGTTGCTCTCAGTGGCTGGTGTGTGACAGGAGACAGGCGCAGTGTGTGCAGCATCGTGCGTCACTACCTGTCTGTGAGGTGTGTTACTCGAGCGGGGAGACGGCAGAGAGACACGCTGGAGAGAGACACACTGAGTGTACGGAGAGTGCAGGAGGAGACGCTTCTCCGACGGCTGAGAGACACGAAAAACACACAGTACGGACAAGAATATCACTTCGGTTCTATCACAGGTCTCTCTCTCACACACACACACACATGACACAAGTCCTTCTTTAACTCCATCACATATTACACAGAAGAACAGTGTCTATACTGCTTGATACAGTTTCAGAAGTTTGCACACACCCCTTTTTCTCTTAAACTTTAAGACTTTTTCCTCCTCTGTACTGATGACATCACAGCGAACTCGTTCCATGCACTGGATTGTCATGAGTCACGATTGGTTTGCACATTATTTCATTTTCATAATGTTTAAAAGCATCCACTGTTTTTAAACGTGCCAATTTTCTTCTATTTGGCTGTAACGGATTTAATAAAACTAAAGAAAATAAAACATTTATGAAGTGAAGGTACAACTTTGGAGCTTTTCTCTGCAACTTCATCAGTTTGAAAGTCTACCGTGAGCTGGTCTAATGTGTCTGCCTCTCAATCGGGAGGTCATGAGTCCTATTCACGGTTGGGTCGTACCAAAGACCATCATAAAAATGGTACCTACTGCCATCTGGTGAGGCACCGCAATACAGATGTGAGTAAGGAGTCAAACTCTCACGGTTACCAGAGGACGAGCCCCCCACTGTAACCCGAGCTATATAATAGGCGAGAGGCTGAGGGCTACTGAGGGGGCTACCCCCCCGAACTTTCCAACATTTTGTAGTAGTACAAACTGAAATGAAATTATTGGGTAGATTCTACACAAAATACCCCATATATTGAAGTGGGGGTGAAAATCCTTCCACCGCCATGCTTCATTCTGTTGTGCGCACAAATCGACTCCATTCAACTAATTGTATGAAACCTGATGGCAGCTGATGGGGTAAGGGGGATGTGAATACTTGTGCAATTGCAACTTTTACATTTTTTGTTTGTAAATTACTTTATCCTGTAAATACAGTGAAAAAGGTCTGTTTCATTTTGAATGTTTAATATTCCTCTCAGACACCGTGGATTTCCGAAAGCGTCACCCCATCACTACATACGATCATTACGAGAAGCTCATACAGCAGGTTGCTTCCGGAGAGGAAAAGGTCGTCATCATGGAGATGCCCACCCTAACAATGACCTCAGGGTCATCAGGATGCCGCAAGATGCTCCTGAACACCAAAGAAACCAACAGTGACTACTTCTTACAGGGCTTGTCGGTGTGTGTAGACGTCATGAGGAAATGTTTCCCGGGTACGATGAGTCTCCAGACAACTTTCAGAGTGTGTTACCCATCAGCAGAACGTTACTCTGAGGCAGGACTGAAGATTGTAGCGGCACCATTTTCCTCTGAAGACACACACCACCTCTGCACAAGTCCTGCAGCCATCTTGCAGGTAGAGGGAGAAACTCGTGTTAAGAAATTTGTACCACTTTCACTGCAGACCAGAAATGGTTGCGTGTGTGTTTATTTATATATGTATGTGTGTGTGTTCATTCATTTATTTGTTTTGTAGGTGCAGAATGAGCATGATGCCTTGTACCTTCAGCTGCTCTTCGCCCTAAAGGATCGTCATGTCGGCATCCTGAAGTCCAGGTTCTCCTGCATAGTGTTGGACACATTCAGACTCCTGGAGGTTAATATTGATCCTATTTTCATTTATCCCATCAAAGTTTAAATTTTTACCTCAGTCCCTGTGAATGAACTGTTGCTAGAGAAACACGTACTAATAAGTGATTAATTCATTAATTACCCAAGTAATGTGCAATAATTGACCTATAAACCACACAGTGCATGATTGACTAACCCCTGAAATGTTTTGTTTTTGGGTGCAGAAGCACTGGGAGGAGCTGGCTGATGATGTGGAATCAGGTCGGATCAGCTCCAGGCTTCATTTGGATGCTCGGCTCAGGTTGGCGCTGGAAAAGCGCATGAAGCCGGATCCTGTTCGAGGGGCAGAACTCAGGACTGCCATCACTGAGGGCTTCGAAGGCATTGCTCTCAGACTGTGGCCTCATTTACATCTGATTCACAGCGCCGACTCTGGGCCACATCAGATTTACGGAGATGGTCTCAGGCAGCATTATTGCAGGGGCGTGCCCTTCTATTCTCCGCTTTACGCTGCCTCAGAAGGTCATTTCATCTGGAATTATGTTTCTGTAATCAAGCACAGGTCTTTGCACATTTATGACAAAAAAGACAAGATAATCTGGAAACAAGCTGGAGGAGTATAGTGAAATATAGGGGGTATGGTGAGGTAGAATGGAGTACAGCAAAGTATAATGGAGCATGGTACAGTATAGTGGTTATACTGTAAAGTGCAGTATAATGTATAGTTCAAAGGATTATTGTGAAGCATAGAGCAATATCGTAGAGGACTGTGTAGTATCTCATAGTGTAGTATGGCAAGAGTAGAGGGTAGTATAGTCTAGTATGGCAGATGACACAATAGCAGGGTATTGTTGACTTTGGTGTAGTATAGTGGAGTATGGTACAGTGTAGATTCTTATGGTGTATTCTGCTGTAGTAGAAGGGTTTATAGTGGAGTGGAGTATGACCTGCATACTAAAGTATGGTGTTGTGGAGCAGAGTATTGTGGAGTATGGCATAATATTTTGCAGTGTAGTGAAATGTCATGGTGTATAGTGAAATATGATGCAGAAAAGTAGCAAAGTATTGTGGCACATTATGTAGTATAGTGGAGTATAGTATAGTGGTGTATGGGATGGTAAACTGTAGTGTAATGCATATAAACACTATACACCTACATTTTATTACGCTATGCTACACTACACAATACTATTCTATACTCCACTACACTCCGCTCCACTGCACTATGCCATACTTTAGTATGCCAGGTGATACTCCTCTAATAGGGTGTTACACTGAGTCGTACAATGGAGTACGGTGTAGTATGGATTCAGATAGTGGAGTATAGTGTCGTGGAGGATAGTAGGGTGTGACACTGAGTCGTACAGTGGAATATGGTGTAGTATGGATTCAGATAGTGGAGTATAGTGTAATGGAGGGTAGTAGGGTATAACACTGAGTCCCACAGTGGAGTATGGTGTAGTATGGATTCAGATAGTGTAGTGGAGTGTAGTAATGATGATGATGATGATGATAATAATAAGTTCTATTTATATTGCGCCTTTCACAAACCCAAGGACGCTTTACACAGTAGTTACCAAAAACTAGTAGGGTGTAGTACTGAGTTGCACAGTGCAGTATGGTGTAGTATGGATTCAGATAGTGTAGTACTGATTTGTACAGTGCAGTATGGTGTAGTATGGATTCAGGTAGTGTAGTAGGGTGTAGTACTGAGGTTTACAGTGGAGTATGGTATGGATTCAGATAGTGGAGTATGGTGTAGTATGGAGCAATGTAGTGAGGTTTTGTCTGTAGTATGAGTGTGTGATAAAGCAGTGTACATGATACTTTGGTCTCATTCTCAGGTCTGATTGGAGTGAATTTGTGGCCGCTCCAGGACAGGAGACATTATCTGCTCTGTCCTCGCTCTATGTTCTTCGAATTTCTACCAGAGGAACATCTAGACACACAGCACACACTCAACACACTCAGTACCTTGCTCATGGATGAGGTGGAGGAGGGGAAAAACTACGAGTTGATCATCACCAATGCCTCAGGACTGTTCAGGTACTGCAGCTGTAATGCAACATCTGGATCTGCATTCAGGTTTAAAGCAGATGTGTGTGTGTGTGTGTGTGTGTGTGTGTGTGTGTGTGTGTGTGTGTGTGTGTGTGTGTGTGTGTGTGTTTTAATTAAATATACACTCTACCACTCTGCTCCTGGTGAACACTGGGAATACTGGGAAACCCCAGATATAGAAGCATCAGGAGGATGTGTGAATTCCGGCTCTGCTGATACCGCACGGAAATAATAACCTCCTGAACGAAAGAAAATGAGAGAAATGATTAAAAAAATGAAGAGGGAAATAATAGAAAACAAGAGGAAATAGAAAGAAGAATTAAAGATAAAGAAAATGAAAATAAAACAAAGGGATAAAAAGCAGAAACAGAAAGGAAGAAAAGATGAACAAAATTGAAAAAGAAACAAAATAATCAACTTTATGCTGTAACAGTAACTCCACTTCATCACACCACCCAGTTGTTGATTATTTTCCTCAAACAGCATCACACACAGTGTTTCATTTTTACTGAATACACAGGTTTTTGGGTTTTTTTTCTCATAGGTATCGCCTTGGAGACGTCGTGAAAGTGGTGGGGTTTCACAACCGGTGTCCGGTGGTGGAGTTTCTTTACAGGTCTGTGTATAAAACACACCCACAGTGAGTCATAAAGAGCTCGTCTCTGCTATTTTATCTATTTACTATTTTGTCATCAAGTGTCAAAAGTTTTGGCACTTTAGGCGTTTCACCACTCACTGAAGTCTTCAAGATGAAGAGATGTCCACTAACTAAGACAAACTACTAATAGAGCACTTTTACTGTGTTTGTGTGTGTGTGTGTATCAGACCAAGCGAGACGCTAAATGTTCGAGGTGAAAAAGTGAACGAGGCCTTGTTTTTAGCCGCTCTAAAGAAAGCAGTGGCGCAGTGGCCTGGTGCAAAACTGATGGATTACTGCTGTGCTGAGAGTGGAATTCTGGGTAATTATGGAACATTGTATGATGCTAAGATAATAGCTATACATTCGCATTAACTACATCATTAGCCTTATTAGTCCAGTGCAAAAACTGAAGAAGCATGAGTGTCCTTGCTAATTCTGGCTGTTTTGAACCAAAGAATTACCAAGAACAGGAAATAATGACCAAATAAGGAAATCAGAAACCATGCTAATTCTGAAGCCAAACAGATATGGAATTGGCAAGGATGCTTGCAAACAAACGTTATAGACGAAAGAAAGATACAAACCTTTGTACGTTTGAGGAAGACTGCGTATCCAGACAATTTAATTGCAAGCAGCGTTATTTTTCCTCACTCATTCTACAACTTCCTGTTGACTTTCACACACAAACTCTTTTCATTTGATGTTCGTCATTTTGTCAGTAATTGGCTTGAACGGATGCTCGACAATATTCCCAGAACTAGGAATGCAAAAAAACAGTGCAGTAGAGTGCAAAAAGTCTCATGCTAGCACAACACAATTACTTCACATTTAAACACTTGAAAATAAAGATACTCGCTAGAAAACGTTTCTACATGCAATGAGAGAATGCCACAACTCAAATGTTGGCCAGAGAGTTTCTGCTTTTTTTGTCGAGAGCTCAAACGCGACACTTCATAACCAGGGAGGATAAAAATCATGGTGACATAATTTTGACTGGTGGAATTGAAATGTTGAGGTTTTGTGTTTGTTGTGTTGTAGGAGACTCATCAGGAGGAGCACAGCCTCATTACCAAGTGTTCCTGGAGCTGAGAGGAGTCAGGAACCTCACCGAGGAACAGCGCTATAAGGTCTGATTAAACACGGTGCGATAGATTATCCAGTTATCCAACCGTCCTGCTCACTAGAGGGAAAGAGTTAAAGCGTATACGCAGAGCCATGGCCTCACTTTCGTTTATAAATGCCTTGAGATCTCAAGAATGGCACAGGAATAGTTTTAAGCGTTAACAATAAATCTAATATAGTAATTTTTACGATTAAAGTGATTTA
>JANZLB010000006.1:7480255-7490375 GCA_026167865.1 Notarius quadriscutis
AGTTTTTTTTTCACATTACACAGCATTTTTAAGTCTTTTGTTGCCCCAGTCCCATTTTTTTCTGAAATGTGTTGCTGACATCAAATTCAAAATGAGCATTTAAAAAAAACCTAACATTTCTCAGTTTCAACATTTCATATGTTGTCTTTGTACTATTTTCAATGAAATATTGGGTTTCCATGATTTGCAAATTATCGCATTGTGTTTTTATTCATGTTTTACACAGTGACCCAACTTTTTTGGAATTTGGGTTGCACTTAAGAAAAGCTAGAAAAGCTAACCATGCCTAACCCTGAACTTAACCTTACTTATTTTTCATACACATAGGAATTATATCAGAAAATGATTAATCATTTCATCCTGAAGCTATACAATACTGGATAAATAATGGACCCATAAGATGATGGTTCCTCTAAGATCTTTTCCTCGTGTCATCTCAGCAACTTTTGCCTCATCACTGTCACCTCTGGCTTGTTTACTCAAGACCGAAAAAAGATCTCTGTTAGAACGACTTGTTAAAAGCACTATATAAATAAAAATTGACTCGAATAATTGCTGTTAACATGTCTGCACATAAAAAAATAAAATAAAAAAATCATAATAGAGTGGCGGCTACAATTATCGACAGTCCATAATTATCAACACCTTTTTAGATTTACTAATAAAAACAGTTTTGTAAAGGTGAGTTTCAGTTACAATGGTTATTATTGGTTAATTAATGAACCAGAAGACCCCCCCCCCCTCGCCCTTTGATCTTGTTGTCTGATGATACAGCTCGTTACCTGAGATGGAATTTTTTTCACCATGATCAGCAATTTGAGAAAAATCTGGATGTTATCATCGCAGGTAAGCATGATGGAAAGATCATAGACATTTTTTTACTGATCAAATTAACTGATATTTCATGATCTCCTGTTGAAACCTACTTTGTTTCTTACTCTTTCATTTGACAGTCGCCATTTTGTATCTAAACGTGCGTTTGAGAAGTCACGTGAGGTGTCGATAATAGTGATCACTTTCACCGGTGTCCACCATTATCGACACTCTGTGGAATTAAGTGACATTTACAACTGTTATGGATCGATCTTTGTGTAACATGGTTGAAGTAGATGAAGTACTTTTAAAAAAAATAAAAGTGCTGTGATATATAATAATTTTTTTTCTGATCCATAACAGAATGGAATGTTTATAGAGTATTTGGAATCCTGTTACAATAAATAGAATTAAACCAGAATTAAATTCCGAGCATATAAAAAAATTACATGCTTGAAATATTCAGATTTTTCTATTCCATTCAGAAAATAGTTCTTGCATTTTGTTGCAAATATCTACCTGTCAATATCAGTAGACATTTTATATGTTTAGATGTAAAAATATAAAGTTTTGGTTCGAGGAATGGCATGCAACCTTTGACCTGGATTTTCATGTGGTTATAATTTCAATTGCTTGTTGACATTTATTGGTAAACTACAAAACTAGAAATTAATACAAATAACAACAAATGATTAACAAAATGTGATCTACGAAAATACTTAGAAAGTGGAATAAAAAGATTTTCTGACACAGGTTAAACATTATCAGTTCGTTTGTTTACAAACATTAGAATTACTTCCTCATTTGCGTAAGCATTGACCAATATATTTATATAAAAGATATTTTGTACTAAATATAAGTCTATGTAAAACATATTTTAAATAAATGCTATGTTTTGTTAACTTAATACCACAGACTGATTATTTTTTATCAATAATCATCTGGATGTCAATAACTGTGGACAAAGGTGTCAATAATTGTGGAACGGTGTCAAGTGATCTGATACGCTAAGTAATTGGGAATCAACACATTTTTTTCCCAGTGGAAGTTTGAGTAATCATTCATGTACACCAGCTTATTAAGACCAGCTGTCGTTCATTCACAAACTCATCAGCCACACTAAGCCTCTCTCTCTCTCACACACACACACCTTCAATGTGAAATATTGTTCTGTGTTTTCCAGTCCATACCTATCTCTGCCTGACTCTCGTATTTCTGACTCACACTATCTCTCTTTGTTTACATTACTTGTCTTGCCCCCATTGCCCTATTTGCTGATCGACTGACCCTTGCCTGCCTTTTGACCACGCTTCTTGTTTTGCAATTTGGCTTTGTTTCCAGTTTGCTTCCTGCTCTCCCCCGCACATACATCTGTAAGTGCCTGCACTCTGACAGGATACTTCATCTACCATGGATGTAGCAGAAGAGGCGAAGCAAACTGCATTGAATGCTCAGGGACAACTTCTAGGAGAACATCAGCAGATACTTGCAGACCTCAACACCCGGATGGCGCAGCTTGCAACTGTGATGTCGCAGGCCCTCCTAACACACCCTGAGGCTTCTCCTAGTCCCACATTGCAACTCCCCATTCCAGAGAAATATGCTGGGAATGCTCTCACTTGTAAGGGATTCTTACTTCAGTGCTCCATGTACTTCTCCACTATGCCTAATCTCTCTGATTAACACAAGATTGCTAAATTTCTGTCATTTCTCACTGACAAAGCATTACAATGGGCGAGTGCCGTATGGGAAAATGGCGGTGAGCACATGATTTCTTATGAACATTTCCTCAAGTTGTTCAGGAGAGCGTTTGACCATGAACCCGAGGGAACTGAAGTTGGCAAAAGTCTGCTCACAATCTCACAGGAATCCTGAAGAGTCGCTGAATACGCCCTAGACTTCAGAACACTAGCAGCAGCCAGCAGATGGAATGAGCCGGCACTAAAGGCTGTGCTTCGCCAAGGTCTTCATCCAGAAATTCTCAGTGAACTAGCGTGTAGAGATGAGGAACTAATGCTGGACTCCCTCATTGACCTAGCAATACAACTAGATCATTTACTGACCCACTGACCCTAGCTCAAGGAGAACCCCAAACCAGTTCAACCCAATATAAATGTGCAATACCTCTCCTGCTGGACTTTTTTTCATATCTTTTTTTAATATATTTGTATACAGTATGTTAATACTTTATTTATCTAGAAGTTTTCTACAGACTTAATTTATCTAGAAGTTCTCTCTTTTTTCTATTCTATTCTCTGTTATCCTATAATGATGCTACTGGAATTTTAATTTCCCTGAGGGAACCCTCCCAAAGGGATCAATAAAGTTCTATCTAATCTAATCTAATCTAATCTCTGAGGAGACTACACCTATTGAGGTTTCTCACACCCATCTGAAATGTGCTGAATGTGAAAGAAGGAGGAAGGAGGGTCTTTGCTTTTACTAAGGGAGTTCTGAGCACCATATCAACCAGTGCCCCATCCGTCCATCTCGCACCAGCCCAGTTAAAAGCCCAGCTCACGCAGTGAGTCTGGTGAGAAAATTCAATGCAAAGTCCTTTAAAATACCTGTGTTATTAAAATTGGTATCCTCCACACATGTTCTGTCTGCTTTTTTCAACTCAGGGGCAGAGGGGAACTTCATCAACAGTACGATTGTCCAGAAGTTTGACCTGCCCACAACCCCTCTGCAAAGTCCACTCAGCATCAGAACCATTGATGGAGAACCAATACGTGATGGTCTTGTCACCACTTGCACTTCTCCCATTCACATTCAGGTGGGAGCACTCCACTCAGAACTCATCTCCCTCTACGTGACCACCATTGTAAATCATGATATCATTCTTGGTTACCCTGGTTACAGCTTCATGATCCACTTATCTAATGGCAGAACAAGGAAATTCTCTAGTGGTCATCCACCTGCTTTCAGAACTTTCTCTCATGTCCCCAAATCAGTCTTTCCTCCACCTCTGTTGAGAGTCCACAACTGGACTCCATGGAGAGTGTTCCTGAGTGTTACCTGAACTTGAAACAAGTTTTTAGCAATGGGAAAGCATGCAGGCTACCACCGTACCGACCTTATGATTGTGCCATCGATCTTCTACCGGGCATGTCACCCCCATGTGGTCATATCTATCCCCTTTCTCAGAAGGAACACTCTACCATGGAGGAGTATATCCAAGAGGCCCTCAAACAGGGTTACATCCATCCTTCAAAGTCATCAGCATCAGCAGGCTTCTTCTTTATGGAGAAATGAGGTGGTGGTCTCCTGGTGAACCAAATCTCTGCCAAATATCCCTTTCCTCTTCCTCTTGTTCCCTTGGCTCTAGAACAGCTTTGATCCACCAAGATTTTCTCAAAGCTTGACCTACGCAGTGCCTACAATCTAATCAGAATAAAGAAAGGCGATGAATGGAAGACCGCCTTCAGCACAACCGTTGGCCATTTTGAGTACAGAGTAATGCCCTATGTTTTATGTCATCTCTACATGAAAGCAGAGAAATGCAAATTTCATCAGAATCGAATCTCCTTTTTGGGCTACATCATCAGTGCAGAAGGAGTCAGCATGGATTCCACCAAGGTATCTGCCATCATGTTCTGGCCAGTACCTACATCCGTAAAGGAGTTTCAGCATTTCTTAGGCTTTGCCAACTTCTACTGTCATTTCATTAGAGGCTTCAGCATAATTGCCGCTCCTCTAACAGCCCTGTTCAAGAAGGGAGCCAAGCGTCTTCAGTGGAACCCTTCAGCAGAAGAGGCCTTCAACCAACTCAAGAATGCCTTCACCTCTGCCCTGATCCTACAACATCCTGATCCAACCAAGCCATTCACGGTTGAAGTTGATGCTTCTGATACAGGAGTAAGAGGAATCTTGTCTCAACGCTTTGGTGAGAAACACAAGCTTCACCCAGTGGCTTTCTTCTCAAAGAAACTCACCTCTGCAGAAAGGAATTATGATGTTGGGAATAGAGAACTACTCGCCATAAAACTAGCCCTCAAAGAGTGGAGACAGTGGCTTGAGGGAGCTACGCACCCCTTTGTGATACTAACTGATCATAAGAACCTCAGATATCTTAAGAAGGCCAAAAGATTGAACCCACATCAAGCCAGATGAGCACTCTTCTTCATACATTTTAATTTCACAATCTTGTTCTGCCCAGGCTCAAAAAATACCAAATAGACATCCTATCCTGCACCTTCAACTCGTCACGTGAGGACTCTGTTATTCACCCCAATTCTCTCACCCAACTGTTTAATCCAGTCGATCAGTTGGGACCTGGACCAGAAGATAAAGAACTCCCAATCGCGGACAAGCCCAATCAATCTTCCGCCAGGCCTCCTTTACGTCCCGAAGCACCTCTGAGGGCGACTCATCACTTGGGCTCACACATCTTCCGCCATGGGACATCCTGGCAGCCAACGAACACATCAAATGCTTAGGAACAAGTACTGGTGGGAGAACATGCTCACAGATATTAACCAGTTCATCGTCTCCTGCTCTGAGTATGCCCAAGCAAAGGTACCAAGAATCCCTCCTGATGGCAAGCTTTGTCCCCTCCCGATACCCCAAAGAGCCTGGTCCCATCTAGCCATCAACTTCATTACAGACCTCCCTCCCTCCCAGGGCAACACCACTATCATGGTAACTATTGACAGATTCTCCAAGGCGCTGAAACTCATCCCATTACCCGGCATCCCTATGACATTCCAAACAGCTGAACTGCTCTTCCAACAGGTATTCAGGTACTATGGCATCCCTGAGGACATAGTCAGCGACCAGGTTCCCCAGTTTATCTCATGCTTATGGGCCTGTTTTATGGAATGATTAGGAGTTTCAGTGAGTCTCACGTCTGGCTACCATCCCCAATCCAATGGTCAAGTGGAACAGGCCAACCAGGAAATCGGATGCTTTTTGAGAATCTTCTATATGAGGAACCAGGGGGACTGGTCTCAATTCCTCCCATGGGTTGAGTATGCACAGAACTCACTCAAACACTCTGTGACACAACTAACACCTTTTCAGTGCATACTCGGCTACCAACTGCCCCTGTTCCCCTGGGACGATGCACCAGCACAAGTACAAGCAGTGGAGGACTGGTTCTCTTGTAGCCAAGCCATATGGGAGGAGGTACACCAACACGTAGAAACCATTAACGGCAAGTACAAGGAATATGCAGACAAACACAGGAGCAACAATCCAGATTTCTCTCCTGGTGACAGAGTATGGGTGTCTACAAGGAACCTTAGGGAGCCCAATATCTGTTGGAAGTTACAGCCATGTTACATCGGCCCATTTAAAGTACTTTGGTGTATCAATGATGTTTCATACAGAGTAGAACTTCCCTCGCACAGTCGGATATCCCCCACATTTCATGTTTCTTGTCTGAAACCTGTAATTCCAGGCTCTCTTGCTGAGAACACCCCAGTCCAAGAACACCCAGCACTAAACCTAGAAAGTGAGCCCATCTACCAGGTAAACAGAATACTTGATTCCAGACACAGAAGAGGTTAAGGGGGGGGCCTGTCAGTAAAGGCATTGAGATAATATCCAAATAATTCTAGCTAGCTAACATTAGAGGAAATTTCCAAATTTGTCTAGCAAGTTAATATAAGATAATATTTAAAAAAAACCCAACCTTGTAGTGAGCTAACATTAGAGATGATTTCCAAAGAAATCTACCTAGCTAAAATTTGATGAAACTTGCATAAGAAATCCAGCTAGTTAACCTTTTAGTTTAGCTTAATTAATTAATTAATTTAAACCAGTTCAAAGTTAACTACATTAACTCTTATTAGAGAACATTTTCAAAGCCCACCTTTGTTTTCTTAGTAATTGACATTTTTTTACACAGATGCCTTCATAAGGAATAAGAAATCCACAAAAAACATTTTACAGTATAAACATTTTAAATAGATTTATTTTATTTAAAAAACAATACAGTGCAGTAGACAACTTTCAATGCTAACAAAATAGGAAATCTAACGAAACATGCATAAATAGCTGTGTGAAAGTGTTGGTGTTATATTCTGCTTGATAGATGTATCAAGCTTCCCAATTATTTAAACCATTATATCATGTAGGTTACAACAGAACACTTTTGGTAAGTGTTGGCTTTTATAATCTGCATATACTTTATAAGACCAAACTATCAAGACAATGCAAGTGAAATAACGAATTCTACTGAGAAAACTAACCAAGTAATTAACACATCAACTCCAGCTCACTGCCTACTTGCCGAAAAGATGTTGGGTTAGTGTTACATTACTGTTAGTGTTATTTTTAATTATGTTTTGTTTTTACTCTTCATGTTTCTTTCTAAATAACTGCTTCAAAAAAAAAAAGTCATGAATGGTATCAAGCAGAGGGGAACTGTCAGGGCCTTCTAGACCTTCAGAGAAGGTCTAAATATATCAGCATTTCAAATATTATATTTAATTTCTTTAATTCCTTTCATAATTTCATTATAATTATTCTCTTCTAATTCTAATTTGGCCTCATTTTCTATCAAATTTGCTTCAAAAATGAAAGGGTTACTGTCCTGAAAACATTAAAATCGAGTTATCCAATGAGATGTTTTTATTTGTTGTCTCTAGGCTGAGAAGAGTTTAGAGCTGGCTCATGCACTGGTTAGGACTTCATTGCTGGACAGAAGGCCATGGCAGTGTATGTTTATGTAGGAAGTGACAGATGAATTAATCAATCAGATTTTTAATTATAGTCAGAGGGACGAAAAAATTTATCGCCTTCAGCCTTCTCGAAGTCCAAGGAGAGCTTTACCACAAGTCAGCGCAGCAGTGAAGTCATCTTCCAGCCGGTGTAGCATTCATCAGTAGTGTTAGTGAATGCTAATAAAGCAAACCAGTACTATCAAGAGCAAGTATCACAGGCTAATGACCGAGAAACTAAGAATTCTGTCTCCAGACTTTTCTTCCACGCTCAGCTGCTACAGTATTTTTCACTCAGACTTAAGTATTCATTTATCTGTGTAATTTACTTTGTTACTTTTAAAATCAACATCGACAGCTACATACAACGGAGCGACCTGGCAGCCTGCCGCTAATCCCTTGCAAAATTCTTTGCCCTGTTGCTTTTTTGGTGTCTGGCTCAGTTTTGACTGAGCTCAAGTCCCAGTTCTAATAGTAATGGTTCGCCACTGGCATTCACATTGTGAGTTAATTTAAAAGAGGACTCTGTTATCATTCTGGTCCATTTTAGCTCTGATGGGGCTTCAGTCCTCTTTCTGTTCACACTAGAGTTCCTCTGGAGCTCTGACCTTTGTTTTTTCAAGGATCCCAATACAATAGCATGTGATCTATCTACAGCAATCCAGTAGCAAAATATGATGCTAAGCTGGAGTCCTTTGTTCTCACAATGCACTGTTTAAGCAAACTGCAACACGGATTTGAAGTGAACTGAATTGAGACCAGCTCCTGAGATGGTCTTAGTCTGGTTTGTTTCAGAGGGGTCTGCGTTCCTTTGGCATGTTCACATATGTAGAATAATGCTGACTAATCGCTCCAAGTTGGCTTTGAGGGCTGAAACGGGTGAAGTGTGAAAATACCCGAATCTACATAAAAGTGAAAAAGCATTCACAGATGAGTCATTAGATTAATGGTTGGTTAGATTTTTCTTTCTTTCTTTCTTTGGGTGCATTCTAGGACGTGAGAGTGAGGGTGATCATTGGGGAGGGCACAAGACCCTTGAGACTCTAAAGCAGATTACGGTTTAACAGATTACATTGCATTATGTGTGTTTTGTGTGATAATGCCAGTGAATCCACAAAAAAATCTGCAAATACTGAGGTTGTGTCTTTCTAAAAATAGCCACTGCAGTTGATGATGAATCATCTGAGACACAGTCTGCTACAAAGCAGCCCACAGTTGAGGGTGACAGGCAAGTCTGATTAGTCCAGCAAGCTTGAGATGACAGAGGAGGCTGTGCTCTCACAACTGAAATAACCATTGAGAAGAGGATGGTTTCAGCAGTTGAATCAATGAGACTAAATCAAAAAGGAATGGAAGATTTCAGACTGTGGTTTCACAGTGGTGAGCAGTTTTATTTTCCAGAGGAGATTAACTTGGAGAAGTTCACACCTTTGTGCTAGTAAAACACAAAACTGAACAACTGTATGTGTAGGGTATGTAGTATGTTTTATTTTGTTGTAATTGTTTGTCTTTTATGAAAGGTGATAGCCCCCTGGCACTGCTGTTACTGGGCAATGCAACACGAGGTGGTCAGTGTCTTGTGGGGATTCCTGACATTTCGGGCATATAGGGGACTCTATGTAGCCCCAACAATGCAGACTGGTGGTTGTTCTGGCATGTCTTGATCTGAGCCTGTTTGCTTGAGTCTACCATCTTCTAGTTTGGTTGAGGAAGACAAGTAGTGGATTGGTGGGGTCCTCTATTAATTCCCCACCTCTGGGAACATTTTGGTTCCATTCCTCTCTCCAGGAAGTTTTGATGTTGAAATTTTCCTTCTTGGTCTTACAGAAGAGTTTTCTTGATTTTAATCTTTTTGTATGTTAGGCCTCTATCAAAGACCACTCCTAGATATTTAGGGTATTTCTCTGGTGGAAGTGGTTCATTATTTAGTAACACCTGTAGGTTTTGATTTGCTTGGTGGTTGTTCAAATGAAAGAGAGTTATCACAGTTTTGTGATGTTCATTTTTAGATACCAGGTGTTGAAAAAAGCATGAATTGTTTGAGTATCTCTACTTAGCACAGTTTCCAGTTCTTTAATGCTGTTGGACTGATAAGCAATGCCCAGGTCATCTGCATATCCAAACCTGAGTGATTATGTCTGGGGTATGTCACTGATATGTAAGTTGCACAAGGTTGGTGCAAAGACTGATCCTTGTGGGATGCCATTCCTTATTTTCCTTGTCTTATTTACATCATTTACTTACTCAACTAAATAATAGACATCCATAACTCCTGAACAAATTGGTGAATTTAAATAAATAAATAAATAAATAATCACTGAAATTCTGTTGAATGTGATCCAGTGAGCATATGTCACCTCATATTTGCACTCCAGTTAATCAGGAAGTTATGGAAGAGTAAAGGGTATTTCCTTCACATAGGATTCATAACTGGCCCTGTTTCACAAAACTGAACTCTTTTAATGTTTGTTGTACCCATAAGTGACTGATCTGGCATTGCACTCTTGACATTCTCCCTCATTTGCTTTTTGTTCTCTTATCTTTCCCATGTTGAGAGATGACTAAGGGAATTTGGCCTCTGTGTCACCTCATATTTGTTTCCCAGTTAATCAGGAAGTCAAAGATTACAAAAAAAAGCAACG
>JANZLB010000006.1:7584716-7595035 GCA_026167865.1 Notarius quadriscutis
CTATGTTCTATTCTGAATAAAATATGGAATTTTGAAACTTCCACATCATTGCATTCCATTTTTATTTACAATTTGTATTTTGTCCCAACTTTTTTGGAATTGGGGTTGTAATATTCTTCTGTGGAGCAAGTAAGTACACCCTTGACGTTAGAAGCTAGTGCAGTATTCTCCACTTTAACAGAAATAATTTCTTGTAGGCGTTTTGTCTCTGACATCGGATTGCTGAAATTTTTTGACTGCTTTTCAATTGCACAATATTTGAGGGTTTTCTTGCATGTTCTGCCCTTTTCAAATCTCCTCACAACATTTCACTGGGGTTCAAATCTGGGCTTTGAAGAAAAAGGCCATTCCATAACCCTCCATTTCTTCTTCTTGAGCCGTTCCTCGGTGGATTTGCTCATGTGCTTTATTAGTTTCATTATCTTGTTGAAAGGTCCACCTCTGGTTCATCTTTTGAACAGATGACCTCACATTATCTTCAGGTACTCTTTGATACGATTCAGAATACAGAGTTGAATCAATGAATGCAATGAGTTCCTGAGGCAGCGAAGCAACGCTAAACCATAACATTTCCACCACCATGCTTCACAGGTGGTATGAGGTTCTTCTCCTGAAAAGTCATCTTTGGTCTGGGCCACACATTTAATTCGTCTGTCCAGAGAACGTTATTCCAAAAGGCCTGATCTTTGCCTACATGTTCACTGGCAAACTGTAGTCTTGCTTTAACGTTCCTTTTGGACAGTAAAGACTCCAAATACAAGTCAAATTTGTCCAGTCTCTTTCTGATTGTAGATGTTTGCACTTTCACACCAATAGTCACAAGAGTTCACAAACACTTGCTGATCCAGTGAGTTGGTGTTCTTGGAGACTTCTTTTAGCATCACATGGTCTGCTCTTGGGCTGAATTTGCTGCCAGTCCTGGACAAATTGGTAGTTGTTTGAAATCTACACCACTTGTAGGTGATTTTCTTTACAGATTTATTTCTAATAATTTAGAGATCTTTTTTTTTTTTTTTTAAATCCCTTGCCAGATTCATAGACATGCGCATCCTTTTTTTCCTTCTTCTTCTGAGGTCCTTAGAGAGCTCTTTAGATAATACCACATGCTTCATTATCAAAGAGAACACCACACCCTGGATATCCGGTTTAAATAAGACTGGTTCCACCTGCAGGAGCTTCTAATCAATGGCACCTAATCTGGAACACCTGAGTTGAATTTTATGGACTTGAAAGTGCGATAAATGTAAGGGTGTACTTTTTTTTTTAACTGAAATGATGACAAAATGTCAATTTTCTATCGTTTGTTGGAGTAGATCACCTTTATCTGTAGGCGCTGTATCACAGAGAATGAAATGTTTGCTTGTTTTAAATGTGTAACACTGTTGCTTATAATTAGACTTGTGTGTAATTCATTTTTAAACGTATTTCATTAAAACAGTAACTGCGTCATTATTGTACGTTCTAAATGATAGAGAAATGTGTTTTAGTTGAGTGTTGAATTTATAGGACTTTTTTTTTCCCCTCTTTTGTCTGCTTCTTCAGACACGGTGTATTTCCTCCTGCCGCCTCTGAGCGAGGAGATGAAGTGTGTGTACGGCGTTTCCTGTTACAGACAGATTGAAGCCAAGGTCCGTACCCTTCGTTACAGTGAATAGGAGCTAATGCTAGCTGGGGTTCTGTCAGGATTAGCTGTATTAGCCTTAGTACGGTCAGGATGTGAGGTAAATTCGCTTTTGTTTCAGGCACTGAAGGTGAGACAAGCTGATGTCACCAGGGAGACGGTGCAGAAGAGTGTGTGTGTGCTTAGCCGAGTGGTGAGCAACACTTCTAACCTTCAGCCTGCGTGTGACCATGCTATTGTGTGTTTGTAATTGACTGTAGTGTGTTTTATTTAGCCGGTGTTTGGTCTGATTGCGGCGAAGCTGCAGCTCATCACACATGCCTACTTTGAGGAGAAAGACTTCTCTCAGATTTCCATCCTGAAGGTAACGTGTGTGTGTGTGAGAGAGAGAGAGAGAGAGGGGGTCTCTATCTCTGTTGTTCACTATTCCCTCCTCTGTGTGTGCGTGTAGGAGCTGTATGATCACATGAACGGGTCTCTACGGTTCCCAACACTGGAGGGGTCACAGGTGTATCTGGGTAAACTATCAGGCATCATGTCTACATCATACACTTCAGTTTATTCACATGAACATGGTATTCTAAAGCTCACGATAACCACTGTGTGCTAATTGTGCTAGCCCAGGATAGGTATTCGCCTGGGATATGGGTATGGGAGAGGTGATTAGCCGAAGATGGGATGGGTGGTACTCCGAGATATGCATGTGTTGGCCCAGTATGTCCCAGAGTTGCTCCGTTTTGAGACATGCTTTGACCTGGGACATAAATTAGCCCATGTTGGTTGAGACGTACATTTGCCCAAAAGCATGTCCATGGAGTCAGCCAAGGAGTATTTTGATGTGTGTTGTCCTGAGACACACACAGTCCCTTCTGAAAGTATTGGAACAGCAAGGCCAGTTCTTTTGTTTTTGCTGTATGCTGAAACATTTGGGTTTGAGATCAAAAGATCTAGATAATGTATAGCAAAAACAAAAGAACTGGCCTTGCTGTTCCAATACTTTCATAGTGGACGGTCAGTTATCCGACATGTATTAGCCGGGAGAAATGTTGACCAAGACACATGTTGGCTCCAAAACATACTTTGGCCCAAGATGTGTGTTGACCTGAGATAACTATTGGACCAAGGCATACAGTATGCGAGCCTGTGACATGTATTAGCCCAGGCCTGATGCATGCTAGCCCGGCATGTGTGTTGGGAGAGACGTGCATTGGCCTGGATATGTTTGTCTGTGATCTACATGGGCCCCAAAACCTGTGTTGGCCTGAGATGTAAATTAGCCAGGGATATGTGTTGGGCCAGGGTACATCCTGGAAAAAGACATACATTAGCCTGGGGTATCTTTGGTCTAAGTCTTGCGTAGGCTAGAGATGTGGTGTAGGCCGGAGATGTGCATTACTCTGGGATGCGTGTTGACCCGAGTCATAGGTTAACCTGAGACACTCATTGGTCTGAGAAATACTTTGGTCCAGAATATACATTCACCCAGAATATGCATTGGCACAAGACGCGTGTTAACTGGAGACATGCGCTGGTACTGGACATGCGTTGGCCTCCACACACACACACACACACACACACACACCTTTGTAAAGCCACCCATAAAGTTTGACCTTCTCATCCAGTCTCTTGCGCTCGCTCTCTCTCTCTCTCTCTCTCTCTCTCTCTCTCTCTCTCTCTCTCTCTGCAGGTTTATCTGCGCGAGATTTAATACTGCACTTTAAACACAAGGTAACCCACTGATTACAGATGACGGTTAATGTCCTGTAACACTGTGACCATTTTAACATTCACACTTCACCTCTCATTATTACATCTAGTTCATAACCACTATTATTGTTATTATTATTGCTATTATTATTGTTAATGTGTGTTTTAGGTTCTGGTCCTGTTTAAGTTGATTCTGCTGGAGAAGAAGGTCTGCGCATGCACACACTTTTCAGATGAGTAAATGTGTATCTAATTTGCAGTCTAATGAAGTGTGTGTGTGTGTGTGTGTGTGTGTGTGTAGGTGCTGTTCTATGTCTCTCCTGTGAACAGATTAGTGGGGACCCTGATGACGGTTCTCTCGCTATTCCCAGGTGAGACACGCATTACAATGTGTTGTGTGAAATAGATAGGTGTGTCTTGTGAGTCCATATATGGAAGAAGGAAGTTTCTGGCTTTTTTTTTCTTTTGGAAGACAGCGGTGCCAGATGTTGGTAGTAATGCCAGATGTTGCTGATGATGATGATGCAGTGTGCGTTTGTGTGTGTGCAGGTATGATCGAACGTGGCCTGCCCGACTCCTCTCTCTATCATCCTAAAAGCAGCCAATCGGAGAGTGGTGACATCATCAAGAGCTCAGACCTCACAGAGAACACAGAAGTGTTTATCACCGAGCCTACAGCCAACCAATCAGAGGGCTCCATCGGTGCTAAGCTCAATCCCAGCTCTCCTGATTGGCTGGATAATGAGTGGGAGAATCTGGACCCGAGTGTGCTGGAGGAGGGAGACGGAGGAAGAAGCGCACAGACTCAGAGTACAGAGTCCGAGTCGAACACGCCCATCACTGTTCAACCCAAAGCCGCGCCTACTCAGACTGCCACACACACACACAGTGAAGCGCACACTCCCAGTACACACCCACACACACCTCTGCTGGAGGAGGACCGGTGCGGTCTGCCGCTCGCCATCTTCACCAAGGTACACACATGCACCATGCTGTGAAAAAGTATTTGCCCCTTCCAGATTTCTTTCTTTTTTTTTTATATATACACTTTAACCTGAGTGTAAACAAATTACAGTTTTAAAATCACCCTTTTGTTTACTGAAGGAAAACTGGCACCCTGTGTAGCAAAAGTAATTGTCCCCTTAGTTACTCAGTTACCCAAATTTAATTGATGATTGGGTTCAATTACAATAAAAACACCCATGATTAATTACTGTCAGTACTGTTGAATCTAAACATCACTTAAATAGAGCAAAGACAAAAAAGGGGAAGAAAAAGCAATGACAAAGCAGGAAAGGCCGGTAAGAAAAAACTGGCTGATTTTTCAGCTGCTGGGGCAACTATTGTAAAATTCTCTTCTTACATAATATCCGTGTGTATGTTTAGGGTTACCTGTGTTTACCCTACATGGCTCTTCAGCAGCATCACCTGCTCTGTGATGTCAGAGTTCGGGGGTTTGTTGCTGGAGCAACCAACATCCTGTTCCGTCAGCAGAGACACTTGAGTGATGCCATCGTAGATGTGAGTGAGACACACACACATTGTAATTTGATTGAATAGAATAACCTGATGGCATAGATCACGTTTGTGGTGTGCGTGCGTGCGCACCCAGGTGGAGGAGGCTGTGATCCACATTGCTGACCCGGAGTTACGGCGTATCCTCAGCCTGACCACAGCCGACCTGCGTTTCTGCGACTTCCTGTTGAAGAGTGTGAGTGAACACAGCGAGGACGTGTTTCTGGACGGGACCGGCTGGGAGGGAGGGGATGAGTGGATCCGGGCTCAGTTCACACACTACATGCACACACTATTAGCGTCCACACTACAGCAAGGTCCAGACAGCGAGAAGCTGCTGGCAGATTACGGCTCTGCGTTCATCTCCACCTGGAGGATCACACACAACTATAGAGTGTGGTCTGGCACACACCACCCGGCTGTCACCGAGATCACACTGGGGTGAGAACACAGGGCTGTGTCCCAAATCAGAGAGAATTAAATATGGAAGGAAAGAAATATGAAAACAAGGGAGAAAGAATGGAAGATGAGAGAGATTTAATTGTTTTGTATTTGGGGGGAAAAAAAAAGAAACCTTAATGGAATCTGTAACTTTGAGATTAATAAATGAAGATGAATTTCTATTTCCGTAATGTGATGAGGTGAATAAATGGAGGTGTGTCTTGTGTGTCCACAGTCACCCGTTCCAAGGTCAGTACAGTGTGGCGGATGTGAAGCTGCGTTTCTCACAGTGAGTCTGCTGAAGCTCTTCTTTTGTTTAGCTTTTCATCTGCAGTCTCTTAAGCACAAACGGATAGACGGGTATGTTGGGATGGTAGCAAAGCAACAAAACTGACTAGTTGAACCCTGGTGGGTATGTTTACATTTGCTCATTTGGTCAGCTCGATGAGCCAGTGTGGCGATGCTAGGATTTGAACTCCTGACCTGGTGGTCAGTTGCCTTAACAAACTTCAGTTAATAAGCTTGTCATATGCAGTAACTAAGTGGACGCTTATGTGCAGGATTTAATTCTACAGTCTGGTCACCCCACAATGTGTTCCATGACCCATACGGTGACCTGTGATCACAGTCCCACCCACTTAGGCCAGAGTTCGACTTGATGTGTAATTAGACAGCTATGTAAAACAACCCTGTATTGTTTGCGTATTCACCTGCATACATTTGGAAGATTTAAATCCTCTCGGTTTTGTCCACGAGATGTACTGTACCTTTTGGACAACAGTGTAACCGATGAAGGTGATTGGAGCTGAGAAGGCTGTGATAATGTGTATCTTGTCAGGGGGCACACAGAAACGGGCAGTAGCGCCAATGTAGATTGTATAACAGACCTTTAAAACAACTCGTCAACTACAACAAAGAGCATATTTCTAAGCCACACGTACATTATTTGGCGTATTCTTTCAAATTCTGCCCCAACAAAAATTGCCCTTTTTTTTTTTTTTGTGGACACGCACATTAGAGTTGTCAAATGAATGCAGGATTTGTGTAGCAGCCGTCTTGCATATGTTTTGTAAAAGCAAGTACAGTATAAGCCCAGGTTTAGGGTGGTGTCCAGGATCCAAGGGTATCCTGCCTAGCTGAAGTACATGCTCCATTTGATGAGCTCATCCAGTGGCAGTGGTTGCTGTCAGATGTAGATGAATTATTGAAGCCCAATTTCTGTAGCCTCTGTACCATGACACTTGGGCTGTACCATGGGCTTCTTCCTGTTCCTGACACTGGTGGGTTGTGAACTCCAGATCCATGGGGTGTTAAAGCGTCTTGAAGAGGAGCAAGGCCAGGGAGAGCAGGTGCAGGTTCCGTCTATTAGGTCATCCCGCCAATGTCCTGGTTTGTTGACCTTTTTTTTTCAATTTGCTGATCTGCTCTGTGGTGGCGCAGAGCCACTGTGAGTAACCTCCATACTTGTCCATCTATTTAGCCATATATCTCTCCTGTGCCCTGGTGGATTTTTGTATGGAAAGGAGGAAAGGCTCCTAGCAACACTGCAGATGCCACCATATAGTGCGTTGCTTAGTCCAACGCAACATGTATGTTCGTGCACACAGCACAGTAACTGCCTAATCTAATCCATCTTGGTGTGCTTGAAAGGCATCATGATAATGGGAAGAGGCATGATGGTGGCTTCTTGGGTGAGATCTTATGGCAGGTAGTGCATGATCGGATTACATTTCTTACTACCTCCACTATCACCAGCCATACCATATAAGGCCCATCTGTGTGTGGGCTAAGACAGTGGGAGCGTTCTCAGTGTAGGCCACCAGGTTGGCCCCTGGATGGGTACCTCTGACAGGAAATATGCTGCCTAAGTCACTAATGCTTGAATTGGGGTCATGTCCTCCATAATGACCACACAGGCCTGGCCAGGTGCCCTCTCAGTGGCATTGCTCCCAGATTCACTGTTCCACTGGTGTTTTTCTCTTTCGGAAAGCTGTTGCTACCTTCTCCTAGCTTTGTGTTGTACTGAAGGTTGTTTCCACACACTTGGTTCCAAGATGTCTTAACTTGCCAAGGCCTCTTAACTTCCTGTCAGTGATGATGATTGACCACAGTTGGTAGCTTCTCTGTGCACAACATAAAAAGGGTTTGTTTGACAAATACAAGTTATTGGGAGGTGTATCCACTTTGCCGAGCTCTGAAAGAAGACCCAAACTGTCCCCCCTCAGCTGAGAGGAAATTGGTTCGGATAGTCAAGAACAACCCAGAAACCACCAAGGCACAGGTCTGCCATGAACTGGAAGCTTCTGGAACACCAATATCACTGTCTACAGTCAAGAGAGTTTTACATCTCTATGGACTGAGGCTGTTGTTTAAGAAAGAAACTCCTGCTCCAAAATCCACACCTTCAAGCTTGACTAAAGTTTACAGCTGACCATATTGACAAAGAAAAAGCCTTCTGGGGGAAAGTTTTATGGCCAGATGAGACAAAGATTGAATTGTTTGGCCAGAATGACCAGAAGTATATTTAAAGGAGTGAAGGTGAGGAATTTGACCCCAAGAACATGGTAGTAACTGTACCATGGTTCGGCAGGGTTAAACAAAGTGGATGGACTAATGAAGGAGGAAGACTACATCAGTATTATTGGCATAACTTCAAACCATCAATTAGACGGTTGAAGTTTGGACACAATTTGGTGTTCCAACAGGACAATGACCACAAACACACATCAAAGCTGGTTGTAGAGGGTAAAACAGGATAACATTAAGCTTTTGGAATGGCCTTCCAGAGGTCCTGACCTCAACCCTATCAGAAATGTATGTCTGCGCCCATCCTCATAGTTGAAGGTTGTCGATCCAGGAAGCCGACAGCTAGCTTCCATGAATTCTCTTGAGCGATTGTGGCACACCAGAGGGACCCAAACCCTTATCTGGTGGCTGGGAACATGTACACAATTTGGAGTAGTCAATTGAACTAATTGGCATGTCTTTGGACTGTGGGAGGAAACCTATACAGGCACGAGGAGAACATGCAAACGCCATACAGAAAGGTCCCAGTTAGCCACTGGGTTAGAACCTTCTTGCTGTGAGATGATGGTGCTAACCACTGCACCACCTTGCGGCACCAAAAATATATAGACTGTACTTACAAGTCCAGTCCGTGCCTGGAAACCAACAAATTTTAATTGAATTCTACCAATTCTGTAAAGAATGGTGGTTACATATCCAATCAGAATTCTGACAGAAGCTTGGTGATGGAGACCAAAAGCATCTGGTCAAGCTGAAACCTGCTAAGGGATATTTAATCAAATTAGGTGGCTGTATATATAATTGTGCCTGTGTGTTGATTTCAAACCAGAGAAATCATCGAAAGCCCAAAATTGCCATGACATTCATGAGTGTATGTAAACTTCTGACTGCAGCTCTGTATACACACACACACACACACACACACACACACACACACACACACACACACACACTTACTTGCTGTCCACTTTATTAGGAGCACTTGAACATCTAGTCAACCAATCATGTGGCAGCAACATAATGCAAAAACATACAGATACAGGTCACGAGGTTTAATGAATGTTCACATCAAATAGCAGAACGGGGGAAAGAAACTGCTGATCTCCTGGAAACTCCACACACAACAGTCTGTAGAGTTTACACAGAATGGTGTGTGTGTGTATTTAAAAAAAAAAAAAAATGAATAATTTTGTGTGTCTTGTGTAGCTCTGTACAGAACAGTGAAAGAGGGCGGAGACTGGGCAGCGCAGTGATGAGCACCAGCAGGAGTGTAGTGCAAACCGGCAGAGCTGTAGGTCAGCACCGGCCAATCACCAACACGAATCTGCTCCATTTCTTCAGACTGATGGTGGTCAAACACAAGCATGTGCTCCGAGCACACAGTGTTAATTGTTTCTTTCTCTCTCTAGGTCAGTCTGTTGGTGGAGCCTTGAACAACGCCAAGTCGGTGATGTCATCGTGGTTCTCAACACTTTCTCAGCCAGCGTTAATACCGAACCCACAGTCTACAACAACCAAGCAGTGACCTGCCTCTCTCTCACACACACATATACACACACACAGTCGTTGTTTCATGTACTCTTAGATTGAATACACTGCTGTTCCAGTGTCTCTTTACCGTCTCATCCTGATCTGAGTGTGTTTACCTGAAATTAGCGGCCTTAACGTTTACTGTCCAGTGTACACTGTCATCGATGCATCACTACCCTTCTCCCTCCGCCCCCCCAGACCAAGTATAAGTATGAGTGCCGGTTTTTTGGTACTCGTCAATTCCGATACTGATATTAAAATGAGTAATGTAATTAGTATTAATTGGTCAAGGAGCGGCATCAAGGAACATTTTATTCAGCTCTGTTTATGTTGGTTGCTGCCATGTTCTGTTAGCAGTGTACCACCTGTGCTGAGTTTTATGTTTTGTTGTTTAAACATTATCTTTGCTTAATAGAGAGCGCGCTCCCCAGGTAAGAGGTTTTCGCACTTTCTGTCAAGCAGTACTGTTGAAACAGTTTTATCAGGTGGTTTGAAATACATCCAGATTGCTGTCAATTCTTGTCATTTTCTCATTAGTACAACAACCTGAACTAGACTTGCGTCACATAGTATCACGTGGTATCGGATGTTAGTATTTTGTGTGTGTGTAGATGTATCATGTCTGTCTGGTGTAAAATCAGAAATGCTGCATATAATAAGATGATAATACAATAATATATTAACTTATATTAATAAAAATTAATACACTAAGTGAAATATCTCAGATTAGTAATCACAACAGCTGTAGCAGGAAGTGATCATTAATAAATGCACTTAAAGCTAGATGGCCTTTCAATTTCATAAAATCGGTGAAATTTAGTTCCCTCTGAAATTTGGTCATTGTGATGTGTCTGTGTAATCTCATCTCATTATCTCTAGCCGCTTTATCCTGTTCTATAGGATCGCAGGCAAGCTGGAGCCTATCCCAGCTGACTACGGGCGAAAGGTGGGGTACACCCTGGACAAGTCGCCAGGTCAT
>JANZLB010000006.1:8149180-8163587 GCA_026167865.1 Notarius quadriscutis
CTCGCCAGCCACGGGGCTCGAACCCGGACCTTCTTGCTGTGAGGCGACAGCGCTAACCACTACACCACCATGCCGCCCAGATTATTTCTGTATAAAATGAAAAAACAAAAAACACCACTCGTCGTTTTACTGAGAAAACTGTAAAGTGTGAGGAGCTCGTCTGTCCTGAAGACTTTCCTGTGCTCGGACACCGGAGACTCCGTCCATGAACGTGAAATAAACAACACCGCATCAGTGATTACACGTCTGATTATTCGTTGTTGAGAAACGGCGGTGTATTAGACCGAGTACATCAACGTGGAGCGACGGTCCGATTTGTGCGCTTCGACAGAAAATATCACGAACTTCTGACCAAACTACTCGAGCACGTTTTACACGTTACGATATTTTGCACGTTATTGCGGTTTACCGTGACTCTGACGTAACGGCTCACATCTCAGCGCCGCTGTTGATTTAACAGGAAGACAAGAAAATGATGGACGAGCTCCGAGAAGAGCGAACTGTAAAAGACGAGACGGAAAAAAAGACGTTCTGTGACTGTTTGAATTCATAAAGGCATAAAGCCTTTTATTCGGGATGAAGTCTTTTATCCGAAGCTGTTTCTGAGATCTGAGATCCATCAGAGTCGGAAAAGGGGGGGAGAAGGAGGAGGATGAGTGGGGGTGGGGGGGCGATCACTCAAAACAGAAGTCCCCGAGTCAGCCGGAGGATGAAAACCAGACCGAACCGAGCCCAAACTGCGACGGATCTGTCCCACTTCCTGTTTAATGTACGCCGGACAGTTTAATATACGACACTGCGCGCTTCTGATGTCGTAAATTCTTCAGAGTCCAACAAAAAAAACCCTCATACCACATCACTAAACGTCTTTGTTCCCTCGTGGGGATGAGAGCTGCGCTTTTTCTTTCTTTTTTTTAAAGAATTTTTTTTCCTCTCTTTTTTTCCCTCCTGAGTGTTTACGTTTCAATACAAAAGAAGTCAGATGTTAGAATTAAAAAACATCCCAATAAAACACACACACACACAGAAAGAGAGAGAGAGAAAGAGAGAGAGAGGTCACGAGGCGGTCACACAGATGTGTTTTTTTGTGTGTGTGTGTGTGTGTTTTTGAAGGTGATTTTGAGGAAAACGCAACCCCAGAAGGTCGGCCACGCCCACACTCAAGGAGTTTAAATGAGGGAAAGGAAGTGAAACGCAGAAAGAAGGAAAGAATTGGAAAAATGATACCAGCGTTCCGATGGACATTAATATGAGAAATGTCTCTAATTATAGAAAAACAAGTCGTGACCCTGTGTTTAATTTATGCCCCGACACACCCTGTGTGTGTGTGTGTGTGTGTGTGTGTGTTAGCTGAAGTGCTCTTGATGCCCTCAGTGATTCATGAGATGATGCTCTATGGAGAAAGTGTTACGTCATTGCATTTTACTGTGTGTGTGTGTGTGTGTGTGTGTGTGTGTTTAATGTTTGTGTGCATAAGAAACTGCATGTGTGAAGAAAGACCATTTAATGTATCAACTAATGTTTGTGTGAGTGTGTTTGCATAAGTAATTATGTGTATATGTATTAATGTGTGTGTACAAATGTGTCTTAATGTGTGTGTGTGTGTGTTGTGCTTTTGTGTGTGTGTGTGTGTGTTTGAGTGTTCTCAGTGATTCACGAGATGATGGAGGATGGAGAAAGCCTTACATCATTGCATTTTACTGCGTGTGTGTGTGTGTGTGTGTGTGTGTGTGTGTGTATCTTTTCTCACTTCTTTTGCAACTTGTCCTTTGTTACATTAGTGTAACATGTCTTTGTCAATCGGAGCTCGCGGGGAAGCTAACGAGCGACAGTATAAACAAAAGACGGAAAAAAAAAGTTTTGTGGCAAGAACGGAAAAAAGAAATGAAAGAAAAAGAAGAAAAACGAGAGGAAAAAGGAGAGGATCCCCTTGAAGTGAAATGGCCGTCAGCGCTTGTGCCATCTGCTCTGCCCACACAGAGCCTCTGACGCTCAACGAGAAACAGACCGTGCTCTGGGAACCACACACACACACACACACTCCTCTCCAGATTAGCACTCATGCTCACAGCTGCAGAACCCCTGAGTGCTAGAACATGAGTAGAACCGGTTCTCCAGGTCGACTCATCAGTAGTGTGAATTCGCCGTAACGTTAGCTCGCTGATCCTTCACTAGAGCTCGTGTTTATCATGTTTCGCATCGCTGTGTCCTTTATAAACCTTTTTCCAAACCACTAACTGCTAATTAGCTTAGCTAGCAGGTCTATACAGGGTGTGTGTATTACCCAGAATGCACCACATCAGGTTTAACACGAGGAAATTCTTGTGACAAGTTGTTTATCATGTTTCGTGGAAAGCTCTTTGGGAATCTCCTGAGCTTGTTGCTGGTTAGTCTCGCGATCAGATCCTCGCAAAGCTAATTAGCGAAGAAACATCGCACAGACTTTCTGCTATTCAGGAGCTCGTGGTTGTTTTGAAAGTGTCCTTTGTTTTAAAGCGCTCTCTGGGTTGTAGTTTATGTAATTAGCTCACGAGTGGTTATTTATTATAAATTTTATCTAGCTTATTCATTAACAGCTTGATGACCGTTAGTATAATTAAAAGCTAAAAAAACGCCTAGCCTAGCATAAACCAAGGCTGAAACACTAGCTGCACATAATTCAAGGGATTTCAGTCCTTAGTTTATTTATGAAGTTGTTTTCTCGCTAGATATAAGTTATTATAAATGCTCACTAGCTAATTTTGCTTTGCTAACCAACAGTGAGCTAGCGTATTTCACTTCCCTCACCTTGCCAACCCTTTGTGGTAATGCTCAGTCATGCTAGCGAATGTACTTACTAGCACATCAATGCTAGGTAAAGCAAGTCAAGTCAAGTCAAGTTACTTTATTAGTACCCGTGGGTAAACTGGTTTCGCAGTTCAAGAGAGAGGTATAGACGTCCATACATATAAGTTACAAACACATAACACGTACATAAAATCTAAGACACTCAATATGAACAGAAAAAAAAAAGAAACCTTACTTTGCCATCACTAGGCACTCATTTTATGTGCTACTAGTTAGGTCTGTTAAGTCATCAATTTTTCGTATTTGTTGATGAATTTCCTTTTGAAACAGGAAATCAGTGAGCATTGAGGGGTGTTAATGTTTGCTGTTTAGCTATTGAATTTATTTTGATGTATTGATCCAGCAATGCACCTGAAATCTAGTGGGCAGGGAAAATGCAAATATAATTTACCTGGAGGGGAATCATTGAAGGGATGTAAAAGATGTTTGTTTTTTGAGTAGTGTTTAGTTTTGCTTTAATGTTGCTATCAAGAAAATCTTAGCTGGCAGACGGGGGGGAATTGCCACACAACCCTTTGCACACTTATGACTAAATCAGTTTGGTGTTCAGTAGGTAATGGCCAGGCCTTCAGTAAGAAGCACAAATGTGATGACCTACCCATCCCAGCACCCAAGAGAAAACGTGTGTCCTTTGGTGGACAACTGAGCCCCGAACTGTTTGACAAACGTTTGCCACCTAATTCCCCCCTACGCCGAGGGGCAACCCCTGGGAGACGCAGCCTGGGGTTCCCGCAGAAATCTCACTCTCTGCTCAGACGAGCCTCCACCATTGGCCTGATGGTAAGGCTTGAAAAGGGCACGAGTGTTGTTTTGGTTAAGCTTTCTCATTTGGTTTCTAAAGTGCCTGTACTTCTCTTGTCTGTAGGGTTACCAGCTTGAAGAGGATATGACCAAGAGCCCTGCTAAGAATGCTTCATCTAAACGAGTGGTTTCTCCTGCCAAGACTCAGAGTCCATCATCTGCCAAGACACTGAAGACACCTTCCCCTGCCAAGACTCCAAAGACTCCTTCCCCTGCCAAGACTCCAAAGACTCCTTCCCCTGCCAAGACTCCAAAGACTCCTTCCCATGCCAAGAAATCTCCAAGCCCAAAAGCTAAAACCCCATCTCCTAAAAATCCCAAGACGCCTCCACCTTCTTCAAACCCATCAACCTCCAAATCCTCAAGGAAGCTCTCGAACACTTCAGCAGATTCTCCGTCTCCAAGCGAAGGGTCCCTTCTCAAGACACCTACAATGCATGGCCGATTTTCGGTTTCCCAAATCAGCACCCCATCGCCTGTCGTCGATCAAGAGAAAGGAGCAAAGGAAAAATCTGTATCTGTACTAGAAGAGCCTCGAGAACATGTGACCCCTAGGTCCATGCCAAGAAGGAGCAGCATGAAGGTGTCGGCTCGGAAGACCCCGAAGAGCATGCTGAGGAGTGCACTTGATGTTGTGCGATCACGACGTAGTGGAGCTTCGCGTGCTAATTTAAAAGGTAACGTGATGTGTGTTGCAGGAAGTATTTGGTGTTTTTCTTGCTAACCATGAGTATTTATTTATTTTATTAAAATTTTCTTTTCTGTTTTTAAGTTGTCAGTTCTTGGGCTGACATTGTGAAGTATGGACAAGCTAAACCTCAAACAGAAGATGGGGCTAAGAAAACAGCAACCAGGAAAATGGTAATCAAGCGGACTAAAATGACTAAACCCAAGGTCAGTTTGCTGCTTTGTTTTTGCTGTTTTTGAGGTTTTGGGTTCTTTAATTGTTGTAAGAGGATATATGTACTTTCTCTGCAGACACCTGCGCGCAGACTGAAAGATAACACAAGTACTGGACATGCGGCTTCTCCAGCCAGTATAGTTGTAGGCAAGGCCTACTTAAGATCTACTCAGCTTCTTGGTGCCGCCCCTAAAGTAGTATGCAACGTCGCCCTGCTTGAAAGGGATATGAAAATGGATGAAGATCTTACTGGTGCACTGATTTGTTTTTGTGTGCTCAACTAATGTACATTTTCCATCTATGAGAGGTTCCAAATCTCTAAATTCTTGGCTTGTTTGCAGGGGTATCAGATATCTTCAAAACTCCAGCTAACAGCAGAAGGAAAAGTGCCTTTACAAAAAGTAACGAGTGTCCAGCAACACCGCTTGGTGTTGGTGAAATGACTGAAATGTCAATAATGAATACTCCTGAGGAATCTGGTAAGCATTTTATTTATTTTTTTATTTATTTACTTATTTTTAAATTAATCTTTGTAATAATTTTATTTCTATTGCAAATCAAGGATAAACTTGTTGCTTATCTGTGCACAGGGGAAATGGTGGTGTCTCCCATGGGTGTCGTGTCCACTGCCAAACAGGGATGCTACAACAGTGAAGCTTTAACCAGACTCCTCCAGGACAACCAGGAAAGAAGTTTTATTGAGGAAATGGATGCCTTGTCTGCCCATTCTCCATCTGAAGTATCCACATTATTAGATATGCTCAGTGAAGATCAAATCGAGAGCAAGAAGGCTGTGCCAGGCCAAACACCACAACACAAACCAGCCCCGTCAGAACGCCCTACAGGAGTCAAAAGACTCATGAGAACACCCAAGCAGAAAGCTGAGCCTGTAGAAGACCTAAGGGGAAAGTTACTCAAGACACCCAAAGAGCCAAAACCACCCCAGGAGGAGTGTTTGGAAGGTGTTAAAGAACTCCTTAATACTCCTAAACAAAATGGAACTCCTTTAGAAGAGGATATGGCTGGATTCAAAAGGTTGATGAAGACTCCAAAAGTTAGAAACAGTCCTGTAGTGTGTGCTGTAGGCTTGAAAAGACTTGTCAAGGCCCCCAAGGATAAGACCGAGCAAGAGGAGAACCTGACTGGAGTAAAACAACTGATGAAGACTCCCAAACAGAAGAAACAACTGGTTGAGGAAGACCTGACAGGCGTACAAGAGATGATGAAAACTCCCAAGCAGAAGAAGCAGCCTTTGGAGGAAGACTTGACGGGTGTTCGGGAGATGATGAAAACTCCCAAACAGAAGAAGCAGCCAGTGAAGGAAGACCTGATGGGTGTTCGGGAGATGATGATAACCCCTAAGCAGAAGAAGCAGCCAGTGGAGGAAGACTTGACGGGTGTTCGGGAGATGATGAAAACCCCCAAGCAGAAGAAGCAGCCAGTGGAGGAAGACCTGACGGGTGTTCGGGAGATGATGAAAACCCCCAAGCAGAAGAAGCAGCCAGTGGAGGAAGACCTGACGAGTGTGCGGGAGATGAAAACCCCCAAGCAGAAGAAGCGGCCAGTGGAGGAAGACCTGGTGGGTGTTAGGGAGATGATGAAAACCCCCAAGCAAAAGAAACGGCCAGTGGAGGAAGACCTGACGGGTGTGCGGGAGATGATGAAGACTCCCAAGCAGAAGAGCCAGCCAATTGAAAATCTGGTTGGTGTGAAGAGCTTGCTTCAGACCCCCAAGGAGAAAGGAGAACCAGTTGAAATTGACTTTGTAATTGATAATCTGATGAAGACCCCCAAGCAAAAAAGAGGTAAAGCAGTGGTGGGTTTCACCATTGCTGCAGAGCTCAACTCAGTTGGTTCTGGTGTTTTGCCTGTGGAAGGTGAGTTAATGCTTGGTTGTCTTTGCATACACGCTTATTTGGGTCTTGTTGTAAATTTGCGGAAGTATATATGCTGAAAGTTGGTTATTTATTTATTTCTATTTATTTATTAAGAAGCCAATGAGGAATCTGAAGAGAAGGAAAACATCGGCCTGGTTGAGGATGTGAAAAAGGATACAGAAGCAGCTGTTGGTCTACAGATTGAGACTGAAGAAGCAAAAACTTCTTGCCAGGAGGTGGAAGGGGTCAGGACATGTGAAGTGATGACTAAAGTGAATGAAAATGCAGCCCAAAAAGCACCTCTTGAAGTGGTTTGCACTTCTGAAATGATTAGCATGGCAGTAAAAGCCACTACATCTGTAGCTTCTCCTAAGCAGTCAAACAGATCCTCACCTGCTGAAAAGGCTAGGCGTGGTGCTCAAGTAAGAACAGTACAGAAATCCCAGAAAAGTCAAGAACATCAGATGGGTTTGGATTCTCTGTCTGCTACAGTGACAGGAACTGAAGATGAACCTAGTACTGATTCTGCAAAGTCTGTTCCTTCTGTGCGAGGAAGAAGAGGCAAGTCAGCCATTGAACTCATTGAGGATGTTCCTGTACAAAGTCCTGCTAGAAAATCTACCAGAGGAAGAATCCCCAAGGGGCAAGTGGAGGCTCAAAAATTTTGTACCTCTGCAGAGGATGAGCAGGTGGCACTTAAACCCAGGAGAGGAAGGAAAGCTCAACAAGATATTGAAGTTTTGCAGGTAGGTCCTGTTACTGACTTGAAAGCTTCTGCAGAGGTAGAAGCCTCTATGAAGTCACCAGCTCCTGCTAGAGCCAAGAAAGGAAGGAAAGAAAAACATGAATCAGAGAATCCACAAGAACCTCAAGCTTCAGTTGATGAGGTTGGGGTGGTATCAGAAATTGCTGAACTTCAGCCATCAGCAAAGACTGAGGCTCAGGTTAAGTCCAACACCAGAGCAAGGAGAGGCAGGACAACAAGGAAGGAGCCCAGAATAGCTCCAGAAGTTGAGGAAACTTCAGATATTAAGAGCCCAGATGCTGTAGTGATGGTGAAAGCTGCTGTTCTAGAGAGTTCTGAATCTGTAGCAGAAAATGAAGATTTTCTTAAATCTACCACAAAAACTAGGAGAGGCAGGTCAACAAAGAAGGAAATGTTGAAGACCTCACAAGTTGATGAATCTCCTGCACCCATCCAAATTGTTGTGGAATCAGATGTTAAGAGCTCTGATGTAGTGAAGCTTGATGTTGCAGTTGAGCCCAAATTACCAAAGAGTGCTGAAGTTCAGTCAGTAATAGAAACTGAAGAGCCCATTAAAGCCAACTCCAAACCAAGGAGAGGCAGAGCAACAAAGAAGGTAACTCCAGTAACAGCACACTTTAAGGAAACATTTAAACCCACTTTAGACTCTGTGGTGCTGTCTGAAGAGCTCACTCAAATGCCTGTGGTGAAGTCTAAACAAGGGAGGAAAGTGAATCCACTGGCTTTGAACAACCAAGTAGTGGTTGATGAATCCAATGTTGAGCCTCATGTGGCTGAATCTGAGCCTCAACCAGAAGCTCCAGCAGTCAGGTCTAGCCGAGGTGCTAGAAACAAGCAGTTAAAGCCACAGGTAGAAGATACTGCTAATGGTCCTGCTACAGAAACCATTGCAACAGCTGCTGTGACTGAGGAACCAGTGGTGAAAAATGTCAGAGGAAACAGGAGGACAAAACAGCCCAAAGATCAGGTTTTAGATGACTCTCAGGAAGAAGCAAAAGGTAAACCCAGTATTGACTCAGGAACCATTCAGCAGTCAGGGGCCCCTGGAGCCAGATCAGCCAGAGGAAAGCGTACAGTTGCTATCAAGAATGAAACAGAAGCACCAGTTAAGAGAGGGCGTCGTGTAGCTACTGTTGAAGTTCCTCCTGCAGTTAACAAGCCCAGCCGTGGTAGAAAAGCTGCTGCAAAATCAGAGCCAGAGAAAGTTGCAGAAGATATTACAGCAGTGGTGGAACCAGTTGAAGAGACCAGCAATGAAACAAAGGTACCAGAGTCTGTAACCAATGAAACGCCACTTGCACAGACAGACTCTGAGGGGGTGGTAGTAGCTAAGAGAGGAAGAGGGAGAATCACTAAGAAAACTAAGGTCTCAGCCAAGGACACCTCAGTCAATGAAGCTGAAAAAGAAGCAACTAAGGAAGCACCTCAACTGAAGAATTCCAAGAAGAAAGATGAATCAGCAGCTACAGACGATCCCTTAATTGCAGAGACCAAGCAGTTGGTATGTCCATCAGTCAAAGGATGTAAAGGGAGGGGGGCAAAGAAGCAAGAAGAACCAGAAAAGGAGAAGCCAGCTGCTGAAGAAAATGTCCAGCCAGTCAGGAGAGGAAGAGCAGGTGCTTCAGTAGTTTCCCAACATAAGGTAGCAGCTTGTCCAAAAGGGGGGCAGAAAAGGAAGGCTGTGGTGGTTGTAGCTGATGAAACACCAGAGTCTTTACCGAAGAGGAAAAGGGACAAAGGAGCTGGAGCAGAAGCTCAAACAGATGCAGCTGTACCAGGCAAAGGGAGGAGGACCGCAATGAAGAAGGCAGAAGAAACCTCTGAAGTGGAAGCAGAAGAACCTCCTAAGAAGGAATCAAAACCTGTAAGAGGGCGGAGAAAAGCAACTCAGGAAGGTGTTCCACCTCGGGCTGAGGATCCTGTTTTGGGTAAGTTTTCTCCACGTTAGTTTAGTAACCCATTCAAATTTTGCTCATTGTCCGAGAGCTAGCCTTGCAAACCCAGATACTCAAAGCTTCCATGAGCTTTTAAACATGAATGGTTAAAGATGAAGCTTCAAAGACAGGATTCTGTGAGGTTTTAAACCTGAACAGGTAGACTTTAAACGCTCACAGAATCTCCTCTTTAAATGCTCCTGGAATCAAGACTTTAACCATTAATATTTTAAAATGTTTACAGAATAAAGACAAATGCTTAAAGATTCAATGGTGTTTAAAGTCAGGGTTGTGAATTTTGAAACAGGACAAACAACCTGCTTGTATTTTATATATTGATTTGCTAAATAAAATGGCTGTTTTGCGTCTGTCTTTCCTGCAGAGACAACTACTTGCCGAGGAACCAGAGGGCAGAAGAAAGCCGAGATGGATGTCCCTACAGCTCCTGTGAGACGGACAAGAAGAAAATAAAGCACTGATCTTGAGATGATGTAAATAATCTGCAAGAATTGGGGGGGGGGTTGTATATCAAGACCAGTTAATTAATGTGGTGGCTCTTGTACCAATTTAATTCCCCCCCCCATTCCCAGTTTAACTTTAAAAAAAAAAAAAGCATAATTGTTTGTTTTTAGAAATCATTTCAGATTTTTATTTTATTTTTTAAAAGCTGGAAATATTATTTGGGGCATTTGTGTTAATAGGATTGCTTTCCCCCATTACCCCATTTGTTGTCTTGCAGGACCCTCTGTCTCATTTCCCTTCATATACTTGTTCATCGTAGGCTTTTTTTTTAAATGTGTTTTAAGCAGTGTTTTTTGCATTTGTAGCTTGAAGAAAAAATTATGATAATAAACAGTATGAGGTTTGTAAAATTGTCATCAGTTTTAGTGTGGTGGAGGATTTCAGTAAGCACCAAAAATGAACACTTTTATGTTAAAAAAAGGGTTAACACAGAATGTTTGCTGAAAAGAAACGTCATCTCTCATGGTTGCAATCACTTAATGGGAGCTGACTTAATAGTTTTCAAAAGATTTCTGGTTATTTTCCAGCACTGAGTGAGGTGGTCCTTCATGGGTAGATGATAAACACTAATAAATCATAAACCACACATCATTTCACAACCAATGTTGTCGTCAGCTGTCCATCAAGAGCGACAGAGTCTTCTGCAGCAGCAGCATGAATGGCCTGGTTGAGCTGCTGTGGAATGTCTGGTTTCGTGAGCTCTTGTATACACCCTTTGACGCTTGTCCTCAATTGCAGACACTTGAGCTTTTAACTATGCTTCACCATGTTACTCTATCCAAGACGTCCCTTTCTCACGTCTGATCGATAACTCTGGCATTCTTCATGTTCCTCTTCAAAACGTCTTTGTACCTCAGTTTCTGTCCTCCTTGTCTCTTTCCGAGGCTCAGTTCTCTGTAGTAAATGGCTTTGGGTAGTCATATGTCAGACATGCGCCAGATGTGAAGAGCCCAAAGAAGTTGGGAGGCTGTGGTAAGGGCTTCCATGCTTTACTGTTTTGGCTCGCCTGAGAACTTCTACATTGGGGAACTTATCCGGCCATCTTACTTTGAGGATTTGAGCACTGTTTGATTTACACAACATGCCTACAACTTTAAAGGTGCACTTTTTTTTTTTATTGTGACACAAACAACAATTAAGATGAAAAACAGAAATCTGGAGTGTGCATAAGTATTCATACTCCCATATCCGCTGTGGATCTTTGCAGCTCCTTCAGTGTTGTTGGTGTCCTTTGTTGCATCTCTGATTAATGCCCTCCTTGCCCGGTCTGTGAGTTTTGGTGAGCAGCCTTCTCTTGTCAGGTTTGTAGTGGTGCCATATTCTTTCCTTTTTGCCATACTGGATTTATGGGCAGCATGGTGGTGCAGTAGTTAGCACTGCCACCTCACAGCAAAAAGGTTCTCGGTTCAAGCCCAGTGGCCTTTCTGTGTGGAGTTTGCATGTTCTCCCCGTGTCTATGTGGGTTTTTTTCTGGGTGCTCCGGTTTCCCCCAAAGACATGCAGTTAGGTTAATTGGCTACTCTAAATTGCCCACTAGTGTGAACAGTTGAAAGGAGTAAACCTCTATAAATAATCCAGTAGAAGGCAAGTGGAAACCACTACTGCCATCCTTCCCTCGAAACTTGGATTTCCCATCAGGCAGAACACTAAAAAAATGGATTTAATGGTGCGCTGTGGGATATTCAAAGTTTGGGATTGTTTTTATCACCCAACCCTGATCTATACTTCTCCACAACTTTGGCTCTGACTTGTTTGGAGTGCTCCTTGATTTTCATGCTGCTTGTTGTAGTACTGTTGCAGAGTCAGGGTCCTTCTAGAACAGGTTGATTTATACAGATGTCATGTGACAGATCATGTGACACTTTGATTGCACACAGGTGGATCTTAATCGAGGAATTATGTGACTTATGAAGTTAATTGGTTGGATCAACTCTTATTTTGGGGTTTCATACGAAGGGGGGTGAATACCTATGCACACTCCAGATTTCTGTTTTTTCATCTTAATTATTGTTTGTGTCCCAGCATTTCAAAAAAAATCACACCTTTAAAGTGATAGGCATATTGTGTGAATCAAATGGTGCTAACCCCTCAAAAATCCATTTTAATTCTAGCTTGTAATGTGACAAAACAGGACAAACACCAAGGAGGATGAATACTTTTGCAAGACACTGTATTTCATCACATCCTGACTGTCTGACATCAACTCATCCAACACTACAAACAGCTTCAACAATTTAATTTAGATACAATAATTGTGCATTTGAAAAGAATATAGTATACATTTGAGAGATGCTAATAAAGACAGATGCTTTAAGACTGCTAAACTGTACAGCTATGTACAGGGAAATGTACAGGGAAATAAGTACAGGGAAATAAGTCTATGTACAGGGAAATAAGTGCTAATCCCATGTATCCACAATCTTACTCTTTGGGTACATCATAGGCCCCGAGGAAGTGGCCATGGATTAGGAAATGGTGGTAGCCATTACAGAAAGGCCCATACACAAGAGTGTTGAAGAGCTTCAAAGATTCTTAGAGTTCACCAACTTCTCCTGAAGGTTCATCCAGGACTTCAGCTTCATTGCAAATTCCCTTAAGCCCCTCTTAAAGAAGGAACCCAAACATCAGGCATGGAACGCAGTAGCTGAAGCCTTCAAAAGACTCAAAGCCACATTCATACCACTCCCATCCTAACACCCAAATCCATCTAAACCCTTAATTGTAGAAATGGATGCCTCTGAATTTGGAGCTGAACCACTGAAAGTTTCTTCAGTTCTGTCTGACTAATGGGGAGTTCCAGGTATTTATCCTCTAGTGGACCAAAAACACTTCAAAAGAGATCGGAACATCACCATCCTTCCTGCTGACAAACGGAGATGCACAGTGGTGCTAAACACAGCAGACTACCACTCAAAGATGACCAGTCTCCTCAGCGACACAACCACCTACAAAACCCTGAGGCAGTGTCCTACCAGCAGTTACAAAAAGAAAGTTGTGAGCTGCTACAGCAACTAGAAAAGGACCATGTCATCAACCGATCTCTGTACTACAGACTTTATCCCGGGGAAGCCATTCCTCTCATTTATGGTCTCCAAGATTCACAAGGAAAGAGCTCCACTCAGACCCATCAGCAGCAGCATAAACTCGGTCACCTATAACATCGCAAAACACCTAGCCACCATCCTGGATCCTCCTGTCAGAAACATGCTACATCACATCAATAATTCCCAAGGTTTTGCCACTAAAGTTGCAGACCTAAAGTTAGACTCAGATAAAACCATGGTTTTCTATGAGGTCACTTCTATGTTCACCTGCATTTCCACCACAGAAGCAGTCAAATTGGTTAGGAAGCGACTTCTTCAAGACAGCACCTTACCAGACAGAATGAACCTCACCACAAACCATATTTGCACCCTGCTTGACCTTTGCCTGATCACCACCTCTTTCCAGTTCAACCAATGTTTCTACAGACAGAAGCATGGATGCCCCATGGGCTCACCGGTGTCCCCTATAGTGGCCAATCTATACATGGAGGAAGTGAAAAACCACTTCCTTGACTACATTTTCAGGAGTCGCTCTCAGCTACTGGTTCAGGTATGTGGATGACACTTGGGCTAAAATCAAAACCCATGAGGTGGAAGCCTTCACAGAGCACATCAATGCAGTGGATATCAACATCAAGTTCACTCGGGAGGATGTCAGTGGAAACAACCAAGCCTTTTTGGACTGTGGCATACACATCAAACAAGACAGAAGCCTTAGCATTGACATCTACCAGAAACCCACACACAAAGACCAGTACCTACTGTTTGACTCTCACCACCCACTGGAGCACAAATTGGGGGTCATTAGGACCTTACATCACAGGGCTCAGAACATTCCAACAATGGTAGAGGGAAAAGAGAAGGAGCAAAAACATCAAGGAAGGACTTCAGAAGTGCGGGTATCCCAACTGGGCTTTTGTCAAGACCAAAAAAAGAAACATAATGGACAGTGAAGAAAACAGCATCAAATGCAAAAACATTGTCATTCCCTACATTTCTGGACCATCTGAGAAACTTAGGAGGATCTTCTACAAACACAGCATCCTCATATACCTCAGACCCAGTGACACTCTGAGGCAGAAATTGGTCCACCCTAAGGACAGAATACTCAGACACAAACAGGACAACATAGTGTACGCAATTCAATGCAGTGATGAATGCACAGAACTGTACATTGGGGAAAAAAAACAACCACTTCACAAGCACATAGCTCAACACAGGAGAGCCAGTTCCTCAAGCCAGGACTCTGCAGTCTATCTTCATCTCAATAAGAAAGGACACTCATTTCAGAGCTGCAGTGTATGCATTTTAGCCAGTGAAGACTGGTGGTTTGAAAGAGGAGTCACTTTGTCAACCTGAAACAACCGTCACTGAACAGAGGAGGTTCTCTGAGACACCACTTATCAGCCATACACAATGCAGTCCTTGGCACACTTCCCAGACAACTGAATACACATACACACCAAGACTCAGCTGACTTTAATGACTTACATGATGGCAGAGAAAGCCAATGACCCACAGATCACTCTAATGACTCTCCAGGCTGCTAACACCATTCACACCCAGCCTGCAGTGATCCTAACACTTACAGGATGACTGAGAGGGTCAATGACCCATGTGACCTCAATGACTCACGTCAGGTTTGCTTTTGGTCCACTAGAGGATAAATACCTGGAACTCCCCACTAGTCAGACAGAACTGAAGAAGCCTTTTGG
>JANZLB010000006.1:8239885-8251346 GCA_026167865.1 Notarius quadriscutis
GGAATGGTCATATTAGGCCTTTCTAACTTCCACTCAGTCACGGTATTTTTTAGTTCATCTGCCAAGTGCGCGCTAGTGTGGCTTTCATACAGAGGGCGAGTTTGCAGTACAGCGCTCTTCAGTTCCCAGTCCGAGATATAATGCACAGTAACGGTGAGGTAACTCTCTGTTGCCCGGGATGTCCAGCTATCAGTGGTCAGCGCGAGGCTGTGTGTATTAGCCAAGTCTTGCTCAATACATTTGCGCGCTGTTTCATAAAGGCCAGGCAGTACAGTGTTGGTGAAATGCGTGTGGGAGGTCAGCGTGTAACGTGAATCAACGGTTTTCATCAGGTACCGAAACCCCACGCCTCCAACAGCAGAAAGCGGCTGCAGATCTTTACAGATGTATACGCCAACCGCGTGGCTTATGCGTTTGTGTTTTTCTGAGCTGCTGCTATACTTTTGTTGAAAGGCATCTGAGAGAGACTGCTGTTTTTTTACTGGGGTTACCTGCTCGAATGCTCTGCTTCCAGAAAGCGATATATTGGGGTGATGGCGTCTGAGGTGACTCGCCATGTTGGCCGTGTTTCCCGCGGAGTGTGGGAGGCGGGTCAAACAATGCTTGCAGACAGTCTTACTTCTGTTTACCGTTTTCACTCCGTCCTCATTATAGTCAACTGCAAATCCGAAATGTTGCCACACCGCAGATTTGTGTGAAGCCGGAGCCTCTTCATAACTCTCCCTCTCGTTAGCGGTCGCCATGACTGACTTTCTCGCTGTAGCAAACTTTTGGCTTCGCTCAGTATCACAGTGAAGGGGGTGGGACAAACCTATGATTGGCTATTAATTGAAGCGGGGAGGGGTTCTCTACTGTGAGGAGCTTGTTATGCTGGAGCAGGCACACGGAGTGAGACAAATTCTAACGCAAAAATATTAATAAGAATAGTAATAAAAAAAACGCGGTTTAAAGGCGTATTGAACCGTGTAGGGCGTACCGTACGGTTCGGTTTTAAACCGAGTATTGTTGCATCCCTAGCTGCCACCACCATGCTTCACTGTAGGAATGGTGTTCTTAGGGTGTTTGGTTTGTGCCACACATGGCATTTCCCATGATGGCCAAAAAGATCACCCCTTTGTGTTTTGCATGACAACTGCGATAAACCTTCACATCAGTACTAGCTGCAGTACTCCTCTTCAGGACCATAAAGATTATCAGGCTGGCCACAGAACTTTCTGTTCTTCTTACAACCTGCCTTGGCCACCATGTGCAACAGATATCAAATTACAATAGAGGCATTTAGCAGACATGCTTATCCAGCACAACATACAACAAAGGGGTACATGACACAGTGTTACTGAAGCAGAGAGGGTTAAGGGCCTTGCTCAAGGTAGCAGCTTTTCAGTGCTGGGACTTGAATCCATGATCTTCAGGTTAGTAACCCAGAGCCTTAACCGTTGAGCCACCACAGCAAATGGAACCATTACCTTCAATTATGGCAAAGCAATATGCGAGTAAACTAAACATTTTACCTCCTTAGTCAGACAGTCAAGTAGATGATCTGTCAGTAAAGTAGACAGGAACCTCATCCTGAAAGGACTGTAGACCTTCCTGCCCAGATAGCAGAGCTAGTTGTGTTCTTTTGGTTTCCTGTCCATGTATAATTCCATTATCATCAGTCATCTGATCCTAGATAGTTGTGTTTGCGACATTTCCCTTACTTTTTCCCCCACCTTGGGCAAAATTTACCTTGATCTACAGTATATCATTTCTCTTATGGAAAACCTGGAATTGTCTGTGCCAAGGTTGAAAGGAAGACCCTGTCCTTACAATCCACATAGTTCTTCTACAGTTGGTGTGACTGGATAGATTGTCCTTGAAAGCAATAATTCTCTTTGAAAATCAGCTGCTTTTTTTTATTGCTTTCCTATTTTGTGTGGGGCCACAAAACATGTTTTACCGGTGGTCTGATTACTTAACCCATTTATAGTGGTGTACAAGTGTGTTCCAGATGAAGTCACTCTAATGTGACCAAAGCAGAATTCTTTTAAGCACTTCGCAGGTAGAAGATTTTTTTGATGCAACCCCCCATGGCCATGGCTTCCAGTATTTCTTCTAGGCATATTTTCCTCACCAGCCATGGGGCTCGAACCCGGACCTTCTTGCTATCAGGCGACAGTGCTAACCACTACACCACCGTGCCACCCAGGTTCATAATCATTATCATACATTTATATTAACGTGCTTGTTTGAATACATTATATGTATAGCAACAGATCATAATACAGCTAATTAGCATTTATGGAAGGAGTCTCCAGCTGTTAGAAGAAGCTTTTATTTGTCACACATATACTCAAGTACAGACTTAAGCACACAGTGAAATTAATCCACTGCATTTAACCCATCTGAAGCAGTGAACACACAAGTGAGCAATAAGCACACACACATACCCAGAGCAGTGGGCAGCTATGCTACAGCACCCGGTGAGCAGTTGTGGGTTAGGTGACTTGCTCAAGGGCACTTCAGCCCAACCTCAGGCCATGGCTGCCCCATGTTAACCTAACCACATGTCTTTAAACTGTGGGAGGAAACCCACGCAGACATGGGGAGAACATGCAAACTCCACACAGAAAGGCCCAGATCAGCCACTGGGCTCAAACCCAGAACCTTCTTGCTGTAAGGCGACAGTGCTAACCACTATACCACCATGCTGATAGAGCATCCTGTCTTCAAAGACAGGAACGAACTCATTTCTGTAACTGAACACCTACAAGGTGACGGAAAATGTAGTCAGGGTATGTTAGTTTGCATTTGTGTGTATAATTATTTACATGAAATGTAAGGTATGTGTGAATGGATTGGTAGATGATGTGTGAGAAGAGAAAGTGAGAAACGTGCACATTATTTTCCTGCTCTGCTTGGCCACTGTTCGTCTCTTGTCCATGTCCTGTGCGTTAATTAGTGAAGGGGAATGTGCTAATCCGCTTCCTCTCATGCCTCTTTATCAGGTTCTTTTTCATACTGGATTATACTCTTTGTGTGTGTGCACACATACACATAATGCCCCATAATCTACCTGCAATGTATTAATTAACTGCCTGAATGCATTATGTATGCATGACCAGGTCTACCAAAGTTTTTTAAATAATAAAATAATAAATAAACAAAGCAAGAAACATATATTTTAAATATTTTTCATCACAAGTTGTACATGTTTTTGGTTATTTTATGCATTCCACAGTTAATGCATTTATTCTGCCTGTGCTAAATTATTTTCTTTCATAAATAAATAAATAAATAAATAAATAAATACACACATGAATGTTATGGCAGTATTAGGCTTTCAGCGATTTCTTTGAACTGTTCTTTTTTTTGGTTGCAGAATGACTGTAACACACATCTTCAATAAAAAACAAAAGAATTTGATGTACAAGTTTGAATTTATTTTGGGCTTTCTGAAGTCAGACATGGTCAAAATTATACATACAGCCACCTAGTATTTGGTTAAATGTCCCTTAGCAACTTTCACCTTGACCAGATGCTTTTGGTCTCCATCAGCAAGCTTCTGTCAGAATTCTGGTTGGATATTTGTCCACTCTTCTTGGCAGAATTGGTAGAGTTCAATTAAATTTGTGTGTTTCCTGGAACAGACATGACTTTTAAGAACAGTCCACATATTTTCGATAGGGCATCAGGACTTTAGGAAGGCTATTCCAAAAGCTTAATGTTATCCTGCTTTATCCCCCACAACTAGGTTTGATGCGTGTTTGGGGTTATTGTCCTGTTGGAATACCCAGTTGTGTTCCTGATGATTTGAGGCTATGTTGAAGAATTCGGAGGTAGTCCTCCTCCACTTTGTGAAATTCACCAGTTCCACTGGCAGCAAAACAGCTGCAGAGCATGATGCTACCAACACTATGCTTAACAGTTGGTATCGTGTTCTTCTGTACCTCTGGTCATTGTGGCCAAATAACTCAATTTTTTTCTCATCTGACTATAAAACTTTCTTCCAGAAGGCTTTTCCTTCATCCATGTGTTCAGCTAGAAACTTTAATCAGACTTGAAGGTGTGGATTTTGTGGCAGAGGCTTTTTTCTTAGATGGCAGTCTCTCATTCCATGGTTGTAAAACTCGCTTGATTGTAGACAGTGTTCCAGCAGCTTCCACTTCATGGAAGGCCTGTGCCTTGATGGTTCCTGACCATCTGAATCAATTTTCTCTCAGCTGAGGGGGACAGTTTGGGTCTTTTTCCTGCACAGTGGATTGGCAAAGTGGTTAGACCTCTCAATAACTGATACATGCATACACTTGTTTGAACTGATGATCCTGGAATCTTCAGTTGTTTAGAAACAGCTCCAAGAGACATTCCTGGTTGTGTAAATCTATGCTCCTCTTTCTCAGATCTGCACTGAGCTCCTTGGACTTTTCTATTGTATTGTGTTGGTCAATCCAATGACTGTCAAACAAATCCTTTTTATATTGTGCACAGAGAAGCTACCAGCTGTAGTTCATCATGATCACTAACAGGAAGTTAAGAGGGCTTGGCCTTGGTAAATTAAAATACATTTTGGAACTTTCAGCACCAAGGAGGAAGGGAGCAGGGAGGGAGCTGGATGTTGGATTTTTAAGTGAATCTGCATGAATGTGCAGTAACCAGTTTAAAAAAATATAACATCACATTTTGATATAATCCTTTTACTGTTTGATTGTTCACATGACTAACATTTGCTATAATATAACATAATCGGAATAAACATCACTGGAATTCGTGGCAGTGGATTATCATGTAAGGATGATAACAACACCAGAGGGCATACTCCCTCTCCCCTGTCAACCACAGAGACATTAACCAATCCTGGTTGTCTTTGAGCTTGTGTATCTGGAAGGGGGTAGATAGCAGTTTCCTCCAAGTGTGTTACACTACCTTGAAGTTGCAAATGTTGTCAACTTTGGGAGCTGTTTGGAAGCAGAAAGAGTCGACTCTTATTGGTGAGCTGGTTACTGGATATACATTGGAGGTGTCTTAATATATGAAATGATCCTATAGTAGTATAAAGCTTACTACTGACATATACTCATGTCCACTGCTCTGTGAAGATCAGCATGAATCAGTAATCTCTGAAAGTGCAATATTTTATGAAGAACTACACCTGTTTATTTTAGTCTTCCTTTTCATTTCCCCCAATGCCTTTCAAAGCCAAAAGCATCTGTTCTGTCAAAATGAAAAGTGGGCTCTCTGATTTCTGCCTGCATGTGAAATCAGGGATGCACCAGACAGCAGCAGTCAGAAACAACACTGGAGAGGAAGTGAGTGAGAGGAAGATGAGTGGATTGTGTAATTAAATCCAATTATGTAGCAGCTGTGAGCTTCAACACAGCGCACTCATGACTTATCCTCCAAATTTCTCTGCCGTTCACACTCTCGCCGTGAGGGATGGACACACTCTACAGGAAGGAAGATGAACATCAAGGTTCTCTCCACTGCTGCTTTCAGTGTTTCAGTTGAGTGGGTTTCAAAAATAACACAGGTGTGCAAGCGAGTCTCGGTGAACAAGACTGAAAACAGACACTCTGGAAAGGAGTTCAGTTTAGCTACAGATGAGAAATGAGAGCACAATCATGGAGAACTCTTTTTCTTAATACGCCTGATTTAGTTAATATTAATTAACATTTATTTTAATGAGCTGAGGGACACTGGTGTAAATTCTGAACTGTTACTAAGAGAAATATTAACCATGTTTCATAAACTTCTTCTTCAATTCTGCTTGAATTGAAGAAAAATCCTATGAAATGTTTTCTTTTTTTAATCTCTGTGTTAGACAGGAAGGATAAAGTGTTTGGTGTGTAATGAATCTCATTTTCCATTGAAAAACTTCTGGGTTTTTTGCCATTGTGTATTGATTATTCTCTGACTTCTTCTCTGTTCTCCTCTTCAGTGATGCACAGTGTCCTGGACACACTGAGCGATAGCACCGGCTCCACCACAGCCAATGATCTGGACCTCATCTTCCTGAAGGGCATCATGGAGAGTCCTGTGGTGAGCGTGGCAACACACACTCCTACTGGTTTAGACCACTCCTCAATCATTAGTTTCTAGGACAAAATATCAAACCTCAGTGTTCTATTAGGCCTCTGGGTGGGTGTGGTTGAATATTCTAATGAGGACACTTAATTGACAGTTCTCTGTCCAAGGAAAGAACAGGACAAAACAGAAAACAATGAATTAAATGAAATGATTAAAAGTGCATTAAACCAAAAAAAAAACAAAACCACCCCCCCAAGAACCAGGACTTATACGTAACATGCTACCGCTTCAGATGGTATTTAATTGTGTTTTTAAAAAATTTTTGGGTGTTCATCACTTTGCAAACCCACAAAAAGACCTGCCAGCCTCTTTAAAAATGGACCAATCAGATATCACTTTGTTAGAGAATGTGAATGTTTGTTTATATGGAATTGTTCACAATTACAATAGTACGTCTTTGCTGAATTGTAAATAGAAAGTAAATATGAATGCTTGTTGGTCCAACTTTAAGTATGTTTGCTCTCACTTAGCATCTATGAATGAATCTTACATGTTGATTAGCCCCGCCCACTTATTCCATAGCAATCCTGATCAGAATAAAGCGGTTACTGAAAGTGAGCGAGTGAGATTGTGTTGTCAAGACCAGTATTTACACATTTATGTTCCCAGAGACTTTAGGATAGACTCCTAAATTGTACGTTAAGAGAAACTTTAAAATAGACTCATGGTGAATCATGATTATGCAAAGTGATTCATAGATTTAAAAAAAAAACAACAGTTGCACAGAGTGATCCGATTGACCGACTGCAGCCACTCAATCATCGAGGAATATTTCAGGTGTTTATTACTATTTATTGCACAAAACACTATGATGGAATGTATTTTGACCTGTTCCTTCTATTATCTCATCATTATACCTCTAAATATGTATGGAGATTTGATTATTTCTAAAGGGCATTGATGAGACCACCAACATCAGAACATTTTTATTTCTCTTATGCAAGTCTCTATTGCTCTGCCCTGTCAGTCACTGGATGAGAATACTATTGAGAAGCTTTGTCTCAACTGAAAGAGAGAAAGATTGAAACATGAATGTGTGGCATGCAAAGAGAGCCCAAGTTTGAGATGTATCTCCCAGTGGGACTTCCTGCAAATGCAGTGGTGAATCCAGATGAGTGAATGAGTTTTAATTAGATCTAGCTTTTAATGAGCATGATGCTGCAGCATCCACTGTCTCTTTCTCAAATCTTCCTCTTCCAATATCCTGTGTCTTGGATGTTGTTTTCCTTCTGTTGCTGCCCTCACTTCGACTGATTTATTGAATGAAATGCTTAGCTTAGCCTGACCTCCTTTATGATAAACAATGCATTGTGTCCCTTTTGAATCATTTGAAAAGACATAAAGTATCAGAGAAAAAAGGTATACTCACAAAACACAAAAACCTTTTCATGACAGTTCCTTTCATCATAATCACACTCACAAGGGACACTCACATGGCTGTAAAGAAAAGCGAGACTAGATAAAAGAGAAGCAGGAGGCAGAGTCCCTCTTTAGACGCTACAAGACCTCAGGAGAGTTTTCTGAAAAGCCCTTTTGACAGGTTTAATGATAGCTTTGTGTTTGTTTCTTTTTAAAATAGAGGTCACAAATTATGTTGTAAATGTAAGGGATAAAACACTTCCTATTACTAGTCCTAAACTTTGCATTGAACTTTGCATTGAACTCTCATTCCTAGCCTTTACCTTCAGTTGTATCCTTTACCTCAAGTCCTAGCCTTCACATTCAACCATAGCATTTAGTAGTTAAAGCCAGGACTGGAAGTAAAGGATTATGTTGAAGGTTAATTTAAGATTGGAGGTGAAGAATGGAGTTGAAGGTAAGATATTGGGTTACAGGATGGGTTACATCCAGGCCTAGCTTTGACATTCAACCCCATCCCTTACACCCAGTCCTAGCCTTTATCTTAACCTATGTCCTTTAAGACTCAGTGCTAACCTTTACCTTCAACCCCATCCTTTACCATCAGGCCTAGTCTTTACCTTCAACCAACCCTATCTCCCCACCCCAGTCCTAATGTTTACCTTCAGTTCCCTCCATTACCCCTAGTCCTAGCCTTTACCTTCAACCCCTGAATCCACCCCCCCAAACACACACATTCTTACCCCAGTCCTAACCTTTTCCATTCAACCTCGTTCTTTACCCTCAGGTCAAACCTTTACCTTTAATGCCATCCTTTATCCCTCAGTCCTAACCATTACCTTCAACATTTACCATTGGCTCCATCCTTTACCATTAGCCTTATCCATTTACCTTCATGCCCATTCTTTTCCCCCCAGACTTGGCCTTTACAGTCAAGTCTGCCGTGTACTGCCAGTCCGAGCCTTTACATTCAACACCATCACTTGCCACCAGACCAAGCCTATACATTCATCCCTGCTGTTTACCTCCAACTTTACCTTGACATTCAACTTTATCCTTTACCCCAGCCCTAATCTTTACCTTTAACCCCATTCTTTACCACCAGGCCTAACCTTTCCCTTCAAGCTCCTATTCTTTACTCCTGAGTCCTAACCTTTATCTTCATCTCCTTCCTTTCGTCCAGTCCTAGCCTTTTTCAACTACATCCTTTACCGCCAGGCCTAAACTTTACCTTCAATTTCATCCTTTACCACCAAGTCCTAGCCTTTACATTCAGCCCTATGGTTTAACCTCAGTGTTCACTACAATAAAAAAAGCACAAAACAATTGGTTTTTAAAAATGGACTAGGAGGACATCACTTTGTTATAGCATGTGACATGTTCCTATTTGATGGAAACTACCTTATTTTATGTCCAGGATTATTTACATTTTCACAATAATAAGCCTTTTTTTTTGCTGAATTGTAAGTTCATTTGGAAAAAAGTATCTAAAAATGAATAAATGTAATTGTGTGTCGGTGCAGCTTTAAGCAAGTTCTTGCTATTTGGGTTGTAAGAGTGAATCTTACATAATATTTACCAAAGATTAGTTCCACCCATGTACATTGAAAAGAAAGTCACCAGTTGTTCGGATTTTCTAGATTGTTCCCTTCACACTGAAATTAGTCTGATTTAGTTTTTATAGATTATAAATTTAGATTTTTTTATGTTTAGCCCTGAATGAGAAGATGTTAAACAGGTTAATGATTACAGGCAGGATGGATCGGAGGCAGACTTTGATTGCTTTCATGCCCACTTTGTCATACCCTGGTGCTTTGTTAGTTGGCATGTTCATGATAGTATCCCTGACTAGCTCTTGAGAAACCTCAGCAAATACAAAGTTCTTATCACTTTCTCTGATGACCATTATTGGGGGGTTTTGATTGGCGATAGATGGAAGGTTATAATCTTGTGCCAGCTGCTGTGCTTTTAAGGTGGCATTTTCACCAACAGATATGAAAAACTGATTCAATTCATTAGTGACCCCAGTACGGTCTCATGAATACGGCAGTGCAGAGCGTCCACAGGATTCAGGCAATAACAAACTGTCTTCCAAATGAAGGTCTTGTTGTCTTTGTTCTCATTGATTTCATTCCTGATCAGCAGCATTTCCGATAGTCTGATCTCTGACTTGACCTTGCGGTGCAGGACCCTGTAAGATTCCTAGTCGCGAGGATTGCAGGTCTGATGTACTATTTTAAGGACGTCATCACGGTGCTGCATCAGTTATCTAATATCTGGGGTAACAACTTTAGACTCTTTTATGTTTAGCCCTGAATGTTCTTAAAGGTGCTTGCTTATCATTATAACACGAGACTCTGTCATCAATGTATTAAAAAAAAAAATTAACAGGGGGATTTTGAAATATCCTCACAGAATTCATCAGCATGGAAGTTGTTGTAGCTATGAGCCATGATCGTAACAGGCTTGGCCTTGGAAAGCTTCAAGTTCAGTGTACAAGGAAGTAATCACTGATTATAATTCCAGCACATCACTACATTTTACAAGGTTTGCATTCGATATAAGTATGACATCAGTTAGTGTTGCAGATTTCTCGGTTATCCTTGTGGGAGAGGATATCAGCAGAGATAGATTCAGCATTGAGATCACGTCCCTCAGCACATGTGACTCAATAGATTTGGCGAGAAGATTGCAGTTTAAATCGCTGGCTACTAAAATATCCTTACCCAGCATAATAGCATGAGTGTAAGTGGAAGTCAGCTCATCCTTGAGGCAAGAAACAGAGATATCTGGTGGTCTGTACACTACACATATCACAAGCAACTTTAGCTTCTTGTGCTGCAACTTCAACCAGAGTTGCTGAAAACCGGACTCGGAGGTTTTTGTGATGTCTCAAGGTGTCTGCACCTTTAAGGAATTTTGAATATAGGCGCATACTCTGCCCCCAGTCTTTGCGTGTCTGTCGAGTCTCACAAATTGATAACCTTCAGTATTATATTCCTTATTTTCCACTGATGTATCAAACCATGTTTCAGAGACAGTAAATATATTGATATCACTCCTAGAGACAAGGTCATTTACTTGGTGAAATTTTACCCATTTCTTGGGTGAGCGTACATTGAGGTGAGATACCTTGATGCAGTGCGACTGGCCGCAACTGCTGTTGTTTTGATCTCCGCAACTGACTGACTCAATTTGACGGTGAGTGTTTATGTAAATGAGGTTGCTGTAAAATGCTGGCTTTGTCTTGACCTTTGGGCGTCTTCTTCTGTAAGAGAAATCAATCACTGGAATTGCTCTAGGAGTCAAATTCAAGTCAGAATCCTCAATAATAGGCCCAGGATTGAGACTGACATCACCAGCAAGCAGAACTAGACTTGTAGCAATCAAACCAATCTTCATAACAATCAGACCAGCTTTCACTTTTAATAATGGCAGCCAGTTAATATGACACACAATCTTCTAGCATGACTCAAATTATGGCCTTCAACCACTTGAGCATCCAACCAGAGGGCTAAAAATACAGTCCCATTGTTTATAGGGCTCTTATGTTTATCACCAGCAGCAGATAGGCTAGTCAACAGGGCGACACGGTGGTGTAGTGGTTAGCACTGTTGCCTCATAGCAAGAAGGTTCTGGGTTTGAGCCCAGTGGCCAATGGGGGGCCTTTCTGTGTGGAGTTTACATATTCTCCCCATGTCTTCCTGAGTTTCCTCTGGGTGCTCCAGTTTCCCCCACAGTACAAAGACATGCAGTTAGGTTAACACGGGGTGGCCTTGGGCCCTTAAGCAAGGCACCTAACCCCCAACTGCTCTCTGGGCGCTGTAGCACAGCTGCCCACTGCTACAGCGCCCAGAGAGCAGTTGGTGTGTGTGTGTGTGTGTGTGTATGCTCATTGCTCACTTTTGTGTGTTCAATGTTTCAGATGGGTTAAAAGGATCCTCCAGCAGATTTACTCTTAAACTTACAGTGGGGCAAAAAAGTATTTAGTCAGTCACCAATTGTGCAAGTTCTCCCACTTAAAAAGATGAGAGGCCTG
>JANZLB010000006.1:8440304-8450856 GCA_026167865.1 Notarius quadriscutis
TCGCCACAGGCTTGCTCATTGGGGATAGATTAGGGATAAAATTAGCTCATGTTTTAAGTTGTTCAAATTCTGTAAAGATGCTTTGCAACAATGTTTATTGTTAAAAGTGCTATACAAATCAACTTGACTTATGAAAAATATTATCCAGAGGTAACATATATAAAGAAAAAAGCAGTGTGCCTAAGACAGAACCTTGTGGAACACTAAAACTTACATTAGTATGCATAGAAAAATCACCAGTTGCATTGACAAACTGATAATGATCGGTTAATCTGGGCAAGGAAGGGTCATTCCATGAACTCCCACAACATTTTCTAGTCTATAAAGGAGAATGGTATGATCCCTAGTGTCAAAGGCTACACTACAGTCAAACAATACAAGCAAGGAGACACAGCCCTGACCAGATGGCGAAAAGTAGTTAATTTACTACTTTAACCAGTGCTGTCTCTGTGGTATGATGAGGTCTAAATCCTGACTGAAACATTTTATGGATGATATTCCTATGTAGATATGATCATAATTGCTGTGCCACCGCCTTTTTCTTGGATACTGGAGATAAAGGGGAGGAATCATATTGACCTATAATTGGATAGCTGACAGGGGTCGAGGTCAGGTTTTTTTAGTCTGGGATTTGATCACTGCTAGTTTAATGGATTTGGTTACATAGCCAGTTCTAAGGGAAGAATTTATTATTTTCAGAAGAGTTTCAGTTGCTTCTGGTATTATCTGTTTGAAGAGTCATGTAGGTAAGGGATCTAGTCCACAAGTTGAATATTTTGATGTAGAAATTCATGAAGTTAGTTCAATTTCTCTGTGGCAGTGGGGGCATGGCCAAGTGTCGGTCTGTGAATGGAGGGTGGAGTCAGGGAAGGTAGGTGGTGGAATCCTTGCACCTGATGGGAATTAACCTGTGTTTGTGTGTCTTCCCCAGTTACCGCACCCTTTTAAAAGGAGAGCAGAGAAAGGGAGCTCTCTCCCCAACCAGAACACTTGTGTGTGCGCGCGCATGTGGCTGGAAATTTGAGAAAGGCTGAAAAGCAAAAAAATAAAGAGTTTATTGAGAACTCAGTTCTGGCCTGTTGTGCTTCTGTGCTCCACCCACCTGGTCGAATACCACAGTGGTGTCGAAACCCAGGAAAGTGCAAAAGGGAACGGCCACATGGAGTCCTCCCCCTTCAAGGACCTGGTCCATGCCCTCACCACGGCCCAACAGAGCCAGCATCAGGCGCTGATCGTCCTTTGGAAGGAGCAAGAACAACCTTTCAAAGCCCTGGTGTTTGCGCAACAGGAAGATCGCGAGGCATTCCGGCACCTGCTCGCATTGGCGGGGGCCCCGATCACCACCGCGGACCCTCCCCACCTCACCCTAACGAAGATGGGTCTGCAGGACGATCCCGAAGCCTTCCCCACTCTTCTCGAGCAGGCAGCCGAGGCGTGGGGTTGGCCGGTGGAATAGCGCGTGGCGTGCCTCCTCACCCTGCTAACGGGCAAGGCGCAGCATGCCGCGCTACAGCTCCCTGCCGACAGCCGGCTGGTCTACAGAGACCTCTGCAGGGCTGTCCTCCAGTGTGTGGATCGCACCCCGGAGCAGCAGCGGCAGCGCTGCCACGCGCTGCACCTGGAGGAGGTTGGCCAGCCATTCGCATTTGGCCAGCAACTCCAGGATGCCTGCCGGTGGTGGCTGAGGGCCAACAACCACGACACGGAGGGAATCATCGATCTGGTGGTTCTGGAGCAATTCATCGCCCGACTTCCAGAAGGAACCGCGGAGATGGTCCAGTGCCATCGCCTGGCGTCACTGGATCAGGCCATCGAGCTGGCGGAGGACCATATGGCGGCTGTTCCGATGGCAGGACAGTGTGTCTCCCCTTCTCCCCTCTCCTCTCTCTCTCTCCCCCCTTCTGTTCCTCATCCTCGCCCCATTTCCCCACCGTAGAGGTGGGGACTGGCTCCAGCCCAGCTGGCCCGCCACACCCACGGTGTCCTACCATTTCCTACTTCCGTGTCTGTGTCTTCCCCCCCTCAGGTGAGTGATCTCCAGAACACCGGTGCAGAGAGAGAGCCTGGGCTGGTATGCTGGCGCTGCGGGGAACCGGGGCACCTCCAGCATCAGTGCTCGGTGATGGAGGTGGGCACAGTGGTCTGGATCCCCGATGCGCCGGAGACCGCCCTCGATTGGGCTGGAGCGTATCACATATCGGTGAGTATCCAAGGGGATATGTATCAGGCTTTGGTGGACTCCGGCTGTAATCAGACCTCAATACACCAAAGCCTAGTGCAAGATGAGGCATTGGGAAGAGCACAGTTGGTGAAGGTGTTGTGTGTGCACAGGGATGTTCACAACTACCCTTTAGTGTTGGTCCACATTCTGTTTTGAGGGGAGAAATTTAGAGTACAGGCGGCGGTTAATCCTCGCCTTACCCACTTGATAATTTTGGGGACTGATTGGCCGGGATTTCGGGAATTAATGACACACTTAGTGAAGAGTGGGGCCAGCCATAGTTCAGCGGGGGGAGGTCCCGGAGTGGCATTGGCAGGAACAGCTGTCACAGAGCCATCTACGTCATCACCGTGTCAGAGTGAGGAGTAGCAGACTCCTCCTCCCTCTCTCGGGGATTGCCTTGCAGATTTCCCGTTAGAGCAGTCATGAGATGAGACCCTGTGGCATGCGTTTGACCAAGTGAGAGTAATCGATGGTCAAATGCTCCAGCCAAATGCCACCCCATCCTTCCCCTATTTTTCCATTATTAAGGTTAGATTATACTGAGTGATGCAGGACACTCAGACTAAGGAACAAATAACCCAACTTTTAATCCCAAAGAGTCACTGGGAATTTATATTCCAGGTGGCTCACTTTAATCCCATGGCTGGACACTTAGGGCAGGACAAGACACTAGCCCGAATAATGGCCCAGTTCTATTGGCCAGGGATTCGTGGCGATGTCCGTAGGTGGTGTACAGGGTGCCGCGAATGCCAGTTAGTAAATCCTGTGGCCATTCCAAAAGCCCCTGTGCGCCCTCTGCCATTAATCGAGACCCCGTTTGAAAGAATTGGGATGGATTTCATTGGGCCATTAGATCGGTCAACACAAGGATATCATTTTATTTTAGTTCTGGTAGACTATGCAATGCGATATCCGGAAGCAGTGCCTCTTCGCAATATCTTAGCACGTAGTATTGCTGAAGCACTCTTCCACGTCATCTCCCGGGTCAGAATCCCCAAAGAGATTCTGACTGATCAAGACACTACGTTTATGTCACGTACACTGTGCAAACTGTATGGGTAACTGGAAATTAAGCCTATCCGCACCAGTGTTTATCACCCACAAATGGATGGCTTAGTTGAACAGTTTAATCACACCCTCAAAAACATAATTAGAAAATTCGTAAGTGAGGACGCACGCGACTGGGATAAATAGTTTGAGCTCCTGATATTCACAATGCAAGAGGTCCCACAAGCCTCCACGGGGTTCTCCCCATTCGAATTACTATACAGGCATAAGCCGCATGGCATTCTGGATATGCTACAGGAAAATTGGGAGGAGGGACCTTCAACCAGGAAAAACGAAATTCAATATGTTATTGACCTGCGCGCCAAACTCCACACACTCACGCACCTAACCCTGGAGAATTTGCAGCAGGCCCAAGAACGTCAAGTCCATCTGTATGACAGGGGCATGCGCTTTAGGGAATTCACACCAGGAGATAAAGTACTCATGTTGTTGCCCATGTCGAGCTCTAAATTGATCACCAGGTGGCAAGGACCCTTTGAGGTCACACAGCGAGTCAGGGATGTCAAATATGAGGTGAGGTGAAAGGACAGGGGTGGGGTGTTACAGCTATACCACTTCAACTTACTAAAACTTTGGAACGAGGAGGTCCCCGTGGCATTGGTGTTGGTGGTTCCAGAGAAGGTAGAGCTGGGGCTGGAGGTTCAAAAAGGGAAATTGACATCGCCCACCGCTCCGGTCCCTTGTGGAGACCACCTCTCCCCGACCCAGCTCACGGAGGTCGCCCAGTTGCAAACAGAATTTTCTGACGTGTTCTCACTGCTGCCTGGCCGCATCTATCTCATAGAACACCACACTGAGACACCCCCGGAGGTAGTAGTGCCAGCCACCCTTACAGACTGCCCAAATACAAAAAAAAGGTGGTTCGGGAAGAGCTCGAGGCCATGCTCAAAATGAGCATCGTTGAGGAGTCCCACAGTGACTGAAGAAGCCCGGTGGTCTTGGTTCCCAAGGCTGACGGGTTGGTCCGGTTCTGCGTGGACTATAGGAAAGTCAAAGCGGTGTCCAAGTTTGACGCATACCCAATGCCTCATATTGACGAGTTGCTTGATCGACTAGTTGTTTTCATTCGACACTGGATTTGACAAAGGGATACTGGCAGATCCCCTTGACTCTGCTATCCCAAGAGAAAACTGCCTTTTGTACTCCATTTGGCTTACACCAGTTCGCCACACTTCCTTTTGGGCTGATTGGGGTGCCCGCTACATTCCAGTGGCTTATGGATAGGGTCCTCCACCCCCATTCCATCTACGCGGCCAACTACTTGGACGACATTATTATTTATAGTAATGATTGGCTGCGGCACGTGGAACACCTAAGGGCCGTCCTTAGGTCGTTGAGGCGAGCGGGTCTCACAGCCAACCCAAAGAAGTGTGCGATTGGGTGGGTGGAAGTATGGTATCTGGGTTTCCACTTGGGCAATGGGTAGGTGTGTCCCCAAATTAATAAGACATCAGCAATTGCAGCCTGCCCGAGGCCCAAGACCAAAAAAGGGGTGAGACAGTTCCTGGGGCTGGCTGGCTACTATCGTAGGTTTATACCTAATTATTCAGACATCACCAGCCCGCTGACTGATCTCACTAAAAAGGGAGCATTATGGAAAAATTCAATCTAACTGATCTTTGGAGGGAATTGTTTCCAAATGTTAGGCTGTATACCTGGTCCAATTAGGGCTGCTGAAGGCAGTCTAGAATTGACTACTGGTTACTTTCTCAGTGTCTGCTAAATTATAACGTTTCAGATCATATTTATAGCACTCCTCTGATTGATCACAGAGCAATCCATTTATCAGTATGATTGTCTGGAGGTCACTCAGCAAGTCTGAAAGCTTCATTTTGGAAATTGAATAGTTCTCTCCTGAACTTAACACAAGTCAAAGAGCATGTCAAATATTTAATCAAAATTCATTGGCCCAATGCAAAAACACAGAAATCTTATGGGAGGAATTGGGAACTTCTAAAATATGAATTGGGGATGTTTTTCAGGAGGTTTAGTGCTAATTTAGCCAAGCAAAAAAGAGCATTTGAAGATGATGTTATTGTGCAGCTAGCTTCTCTTTCTCAAAGGGAGGACCTAACTGATAAGGAGAGATCTGAATACATAAAATAATAATTAAAAAACTACATGATTTATATAAAGAAAGAGCTAAAGGAGCATATATTCGATCTAGAAGCAAGTGGTTAGAGGATGGTGAACAAAACTCAGCCTATTTTTTTTTAGACTGGAAAGAAATAGGGCTGCACTCACCACAGTTGATAAACTTAAAAGGTATAATCAAATATTTGATGATGCTAAAGATATAGCTTCCATTTGCCACAGTTTTTATAGCAACTTATACATGTCTAAATATTCTGAAGCAGCTACCAACTCATTTATAGATTCAATCAGCCAGTGTAAAATGATTTCCTCAGAAGATAGGGATACCTGTGACTGTAGCATCTCCCTTGATGAGGTGATAAAAGTAATTCATAATCTTTAAAAATAAAAGCTCAGGATGTGATGGTTTAACCTCAGAGTTTTATAAAAGGTTTGATGAAGAACTGTCTCCCTTTTTAGTGAAGGTCTTCTCATAAAGCATTGACAGTGAAGCTCTTCCAACAACTATGACTCAAGGTGTCATCACACTGATCCCAAAACCAAATAAAGATAAAGAAAATTTAGATAGCTGGCATCCAATCACACTCCTAAACAAAGACTAAAAAGTGTTGGCTACCATATTCGCTAATAGGGTGAAGGATATTTTGGACTTGATCATAGGTGAGTCACAATCTGGATTCATGAAGAAGACACATTGCTAATGTAGCCCTTCCCATCATGTAGTAAATGATAAGTGGACTGGTGTTGGGTTCAGTAACTTAGACTAATAAATAAATATAAACTGTATCTGAATCCTAATAGCTTCTATCCCAGCAGTGAGTGGCAAATATCAAGCAGAAAATACATCTCAATAAAGTATTTATTGAAGACCACGTGACCTGCAGATGGCGACGCATGGCTAAAACCTGAGCTCTGCTTGCAATCCGCCTTATTTCATATTTTTACGATAGCAAACAAGAGTTGATGGTACCAATTTGTCTGTAATGTCAAAGCAGACGAGACTGTTTTATTCGCGGGAGGAAGAACGCTCACCAACTAAAAAGAAGTTCAAAGAAACTCCGTTGATGTCGAAGGCAGAACTGGACGGGGCTATGTTGGCAACAGCTAAGCTAGCCCTTAGTGAGCAGAGGCTAGAACTACAAGAGCTAGTCAAGACGTCTGTTGGAGAAGCTATAGAAAGCATCTTGAAGCCGCAAATAACTGAACTGCAGACCCAACTCCAGACAACTAGTGACAAAATCTCATCCATTGGCAGTCAGATTGATCAGCAAGGACAATCCATAAAACAACTGGAGTCGAGGTGTGACAACATCCAAGCCTCAGCTCGCTCTGACAAAGCAACTGTGCGGGCTCTACAAGCAACCGTAGCCGAACTCTCCTCTAAGCTAGCTGACATGGAAGACTGAAGCTGCAGATCGAATCTCCGCCTCGTTGGTCTGCCAGAGGGCGCAGAAGGAGGTGATGCCATCTGTTTTCTAGAGACTAACATTCCGAAATGGCTCCCATCACTAAGTCGGTCGTCAATTAGGATAGAGAGAGCACATCGGGTGTACTCACGCAATGGCAAAAGCGACAAACCTCGCACGCTAATCTTCAAACTTTTGGACTACCGGGACAGGCAGCTAATCCTACAAGGTGCGCGAGATGCTGAATCCATCAAACACGGCGAAAGCAAGATCAGCTTCTATCCTGACTACAGCCTGGAAACATCAAAGAAAAGAAAGGCATTCTCCGACGTTAAGAAGAAACTAACTGCCAAAGGAGTACAGTGTTTTCTACGCTTCCCAGGCATACTTAAAGCGACCCACCGCCGCCGAGAGCTAGAATTCCACTCTCCAGAGGAGGCTGAGCGGTTTCTACAATCGCTTGGATCATCAGAAACCACCGACACCCTACACATTCTACCTAACGAGGATGACAGCCCTGCACTTGAAGACAACATGGATATCACATCTCCGCGACCAACTTCACAAGACCTCCCCTCCTAAGGCCAGTTACACACCAGAGCGTGGCGTGGCGGCAGCGAGAAAACGGCGATCTTTCCGCCGAGTCTCGGGCAGTGTGTTCTACTCAGCCTTTCACACCGACCGCGTCGGCGTGCGCGGCCAGTCCTGTTCAAAATCACCCCCACAGCCAATGCTATTTTGCTACTTTGCCATTCATTTCAACAGGACACCGCCGGCCACCGCCGTCAAAATTCCGCTGGAGTTGGATTTTCCAAATACCACGCGGCTCTGAGCCGTCTCCCGTGCCGCTACCGCCCGACTACCGCCGGGTTGGTGTGGAAGATCTAATCTGTTTCCATGCATTTTCGCCGCCGCCAGTAAAAATCGCTTCAGTCCCGCTGACGGCGGCACGTCTGGAGTGAAAAGGCCCTAAATGAACTCTTTCCCATCTGCCTTGACGTAAACAGACATTCAGGTATGCCAAAGCCGCTTTATGCTCATCAACGCCGAGAAAGTTTGAGAATATCAGACAACTTAACTGGTTGCGCGCCTAGCTTCACAATGTTTTAAGTTATGGACTTTTAATCCGTCAGATTTCATTTCAGGCCGCCACTTTATTTTGATATGTTTGCTATCTGTTATCTGTAATGCGAGTCACAGGTGGACAGCGCATCGCTATATGAGAGTCACGTCTCTTGCTATTCCCTACCACCAAACCAAAGGGATCCATATTCCCTTGCGGTTTTCTCTCTTTGTGTATATAGTTTCGTTGTTGGTTTTATTTTTATGTTTTATGGCAGATCACATATATTGTTTTTTTAGTTTTCTGTGCAGGACATCATGGGTTGTTAAATCACTGTGGGTTTTTCTGGAATGGAAGTACCTGGTTATGTGGCATTGCGTGATCCGATACATTGACACACATCTTTGCTATGGTTGATCTGAACGTCTTTAGTTGGAACGTCCGCGGCTTAAACAGCCCCATTAAGCGAACGCGGTGCCTTCAATTTATGCACCACAATAATGTGGATGTTGCTCTTATTCAAGAATCTCATTTAAAACAAGAGGATGTTCATCGTTTTCAAAATAGGCGATTCAAAATCATAGCCTTTTCCTGCGCAAGTAATAAATCCAAGGGCGTTGTAATATTGGTTAAAAGGTCTGCTCAGCTAACAGTGCATTTAACTGGTAAGGACACAAGTGGCCGCTTTGCTTATGCTATCGTCAGCGTCAGTGGCAGGAAAATTCTTTTTGCATCAATTTACTCTCCAAATGACTTTGATGCTGACTTTCTCAACGGTATATCAAATACGCTACTCTCCTTTGTAGACTGTAGTTTATTTATTGGGGGTGATTTTAATGCTACTGTTAACCCTTTACTGGATAGGTCACCAGCTTCTAATTGTTTTCCACCATCCACTGTCGCCCTTAATCATTTCATCACAGAGTTAAATCTGACAGATGTCTGGCGAATTAGAAATACCAACGCCAAAGCCTATAGTTTTTACTCGGCTCGTCACAAGTCACTGTCTCGAATTGATTACATATTAGTTGGCTCTAGCTTTCTTGATCAGATTTGCGAGGCGGATATATTACCCAGATTAATATCTGATCACTCCCCACTCCAGTGTCGTATCAAGCCATCATCGACACCCCCCAAATTCCGCCGGTGGCGTTTTAACGACTCTTTATTATTCAATAGTGAATTTATTGAGAACCTTCAAACTCAGTTACAAGAATTCCTCAGTTTAAATCAGACTGAGTGCTGCAATCCACAAGTACTGTGGGAGACCACAAAATGTCTCCTAAGAGGGTTTTGCATTGCATACTCTTCTAAATTAAAATCACAGAGTGTTGAAAGGATGTCACAATTGGAATCTGAAATTAAAACACTAGAAAAACAGCAATCTGAATCCTTCAGTGAGAATGTAGATATTTCTCTGTCTGCCTTACGTGGTGAATATAATAGACATTCCTCATCCAAAGCATCCTTTATTGTACATAGGACTAGACAAAAATATTATTACCAGGGGGATAGGCCCAGCCACTTGCTTGCACTGAGACTAAAAGAAAACGAATCCAAGTCGTGTATTGATGTAATCCGAACAGCAGAGGGTGACATAACTACAGATCCCATAGCCATCAGCAATACATTTAAATCTTTCTATGCCAAACTATACTCATCACAGTCTACACTAGACGAAATGTTGTGCAAGACTTTTTTGAATAATCTTCATCTACCTACATTAAATGATTCAGATAGAGCAGGTTTGGACAAATCAATCACATTACACGAGTTACATGAGGCAGCGAGATCACTTCAGAGGGGGAAGTCACCAGGCATGGATGGCATTCCGCCAGAGTTGTATCTAGCAGTCTGGGGTATTGTAGGCCCATTGATACTTGACTCTATTAACTTTGCTATTAAAGAAGGATCTTTTCACAGGGACCAGAAATTAGCCATTATTACATTACTACTGAAAAAAAAACAAAGACCCTCTGGATTGCTCCAGCTTCAGGCCCATCTCACTAATTTGTGCTGATGTTAAAATCTTTGCAAAAGCACTGGTCACAAGAATAGAACCCCTAGTAAACAAACTTGTTCATCATGACCAAACAGGTTTCATTAAAGGGAGGATGGCATCTGATAACTTAAGAAGGTTACTTCATATAATTGATCTAGCTGATTCCTCCCAGGAGCCCACTGCTGTGTTCTCACTAGATGCTTTCAAGGCGTTCGACCGTCTGCGTTGGGACTACTTGTGGTTACTTTTGGAGCACTATGGGTTTGGAACAACATTCATTGGGATGGTTAAAGCTCTCTATTGCTCTCCGACCGCCTCTGTGTTGACGGGTTTTTGCAAATCCCAGCCTTTTGAACTTCAGCGAGGTACTAGGCAGGGGTGCCCGCTCTCTCCCTTACTGTTTGCACTCTCTTTAGAACCCCTTGCACAGGCGGTCAGGCAAAGCCAGTCTATTTCCCCAATCACATTGTTAGGCACCTCTCACCACATCTCATTATTTGCTGACGACATCCTTCTTTATCTCTCAAATATAAATAAAACAGTCCCCCAGGTATTACAATTATTTGATAAATTTCATGATTTGTCTGGCTATAAGATTAACTGGGCAAAATCCTCATTAATGCCAATTGGTCCTTCAAAAGACAAGCTATCTTTACCTTCATTTATTCCAAATGTGACTTCCTTTATATACCTAG
>JANZLB010000006.1:8927098-8937512 GCA_026167865.1 Notarius quadriscutis
CAATCATCAGCTGTCAGGTTATAGTCCTATGAAAATCCATGACCTTGAGTTTAACATTTCAAAGTCATTCAAGGTCATGGCGGCAACTGAAAGCTCATATGGGATTTCTTATATGTTGATAATAGTAAACATCTGGCTATCATGAACCATTTTAAAAGTTAGAGCTCTTTGAAAACCCATGACCTTGAGTTTGACCTTTCAAGGTCACTCAAGGTAAAAGGTCATGTGCCAAATGAAAGCCCATATATGACTTCCTATATGTTGATAACGATAAACATATCTCTAACCATTTTCAAGTTATAATGGAAAATATGCAAATTTTAGCAATGACCTAGACCCCCCCCCTGACATTTGGCCCCCAACTGCTAAGAAAACTATGAGGGATATCCCATCATGCAGCATATCAATGGAAGCAGAATTAAAAGATGAACATTTTGGAATTGGTTTGAAGTAAATATGATGAATATGAAGGAAGATATCATGAAGAAAACTATTTTGACCTTTTTGGTGACCTTGACCAGATGACCCTCAAAATGTTGAAGGTTCTGTTTGAGACCAATGCCCATCTATCCTGAAAGTTTCATGAAGATTGGTTTAGCCATTTTCCCGTAATGTTGTTGCTAACAAAAACAAAGAAACACTGAAAACAATACCTTGCCTCCCGGTGGACTCCGTCCCAGGCGAGGTAATACACCTGTTTGCCTGTAGAATGTTCAAAACAGGTGTGGGTTGTGGTGGGTGGTTTTTTTGTTGTTGTTGTTGTTGTTGTTTGTTTGGTTGTTTTTTTTGTTTGTTTTTTTTAAAGTAGCATTCTACAACTTTCCCAGTCTTTTGTTACCTCTGCCCCACCTTTTTTGGAATGTGTTGCAGGCATCAAATTTAGAATGAGTGTACATTTACAAAAACATTCAGTTTGGATGTTGAATACAAAGGCATTTAGTTGAATATAGGTTTGCAAAAAGGATTTGCAAATCATTGCATTCTGTTTTATTTATGTTTTTGGAATTGTGATTGTATGAATGTAGTTAGCAACAGCAGTGAATGCTTCATCTCAAGTTCCCTCTAACTTTGTATGTATATGCTTATTAAAAAAAAGTGTCAAAGCATATGAGCAGTCATAGCAATGAACTGTAATTATTTAATGGCATGTTATAATATATGTGATGCTGCTGTTTCTGTAGATGCTCCTGGGCTGCTGCAATTTGAGGTCTGTCCACTGACCGACTCGAGCTTTAGTGTGTCATTCCAGCATCCTGTCAATGAGTCTCTCGTTTGTGGTGAGGATTCATTTTAATCCAATTTTAGATTTTAATGTCAGAGTGACCAAGTGCCTTCAACTATTTTGTATGCCTTTCTCTCTCCTGGTCTATCTCTCTGTCCCTGTCTGTCTTTCAGTTGTAATGGAGGTAATTGATTCACGGCAGGTCGCATGTAAGCTCTATAAGGGTTTGTCTGATGCTTTGATCTGCACAGATGAATTCATTACTAAGGTAGTTCAACGGTAAGTGCAGTCATGTGTTCGTGGTACATTTTAACTTGTCTTAGACCACTGAGTGATTAACTTCTAAGCAAATAAATTACTAACAGGCATGTGTATGGGCCTGATGTATTTGTAACATGATCTGTTGGTCATCAGAGAGAAATTAAATAGCTGTAAATAAATCAGTTTCAAACATTTTATGTTTTCATAACTTCCTCAGATGCATGTCCATCCCGGTGACTATGCGAGCTATCCGTCGCAAGGCAGAGACAATTCAAGCAGACACCCCAGCTTTATCCCTAATAGCTGAAACCGTGGAGATAATGGTGAAAAAGAACCTTCCACCCACAGGTAGCCCTGGTTACATGGGGATGGGTACAGGACCTGATGGGAGCAGCACTGTGGGACTACCTGGTGTAGGGGGTGCTACTACACCTACAGGTGGCAGCAGTGCTGGGAATTTGGGTGCAAGTGGGCCATTCCAAGGACCAATTGGTGCCATTTTCAATATGAGCCACCAGGGAAGTTCAGTTGTAGACACTATGGGGCAGCTAGGAAGTCAGCCGCAGCAGCTCCCACCACAACACAACCATGGTTCAGATGATTTTAGCAAGGTGACTCAGAACCCAATACTCACAAGTCTTCTCAAGATAACAGGAAGTGTAGGGTCTAGTCCCACTCCTCAGGGCTCTGCAAGCTCACAGCCACACCAGACACCGCCACTGACCACCTCACCTGCTAGCAATACCAAAAACCATCCCATGCTCATGAACTTGTTGAAGGACAACCCCTCACAGGACTTTGCTGCCCTTTATGGTAGCAGCCCTCTGGAGAGACAGAACTCTTCTGGTTCTCCTCGCACAGATAGTCAAGGTCAACCATGTCCTGGAGGAGGCACCAAAGGCAAGAAGAAGAGACCAAGGAGCACCGATAAGAGTGTGATGGGAACAGGGGGAGGGATGGGAATGAAACAGCAATCCCAACAACAGCAATTGGGAAACCTAAGCCAGCAGCACCATCTCACACACACCCCCACTGAAGATGATTTCCACCGTGAGCTCTTTTCCATGGATGTTGATGCCTCTCAGAATCCCATTTTTGATGTCAATCTTCCAGGTGATGGGTTGGACACTCCTCACAGTATCACCCCAGCCCCAAGCCAATGTGGGACCCCACCATCAGGTCCGGGAATGTCATACCATCCACAGTCACATGGTCCATCTCAGACACAAGCTCAGTCACAGCTGCCAGGATCTATACCTCGCATGGTGCGCCTCTCTAGCTCCGAAAGTATTGGTCCTGACATTAATGATATTCTGTCTGATATTCCTGATCCGGCCACCAAAGGGAGTAGTGGCAGTCATGGGCAGCATCACATGGGTGGGGAAGAAGGAGGTTCCTTAGACACTCCGCTAAGGGATTCCTCTAGCTCAGGGCAGGGTAGTGCAGTATTTGAGGCTGACCTGTTTAATGCCAACAGCAATGAAAACACTTACACTGATCCAGCAGATCTGATTGCAGAAGCCACTACTGCAGCTACGCCAAATAGTGATGACTCCTCAAGTAATTTCTTTCCAGATACAGACTTCAACCCTGAGTTGCTGCCAGGTCAGGGAACCTTCTCACATACGAACTACTTTGATGACAGTTCACCCAGTCCAGAACCAGATCTTGACCTTGTGAAAAGCTTCAGTGGGGGAAGTCAGCAGAATACACCCTCAGGCACCCCTCAGAATCCAACTTCTCATGGCCGTAGCACACCTGATGCCTCTCTAAAGGACCCTTTTGATGTTAGCATGGTTTTTAGTGGAAATAGTGGAGGAGGAAAACCTTTGTTAGGTCCAGGGCCAGATTTGGGGGAATCACATTCTCATGGAGGTGGTGGCCAAAGTCCACTCACGATTGGTATGCCAGGACTTAGCAGTGACTTTAAAAGTAATGAAGTAAAGCTCAAACAGCCGCAGATGAGGCCAAAGGAGGATAATGGGGGCGGTAACTCTGGGATGGTGATGGGAGGAACAGGCTCTTCTGAAGGAAAGCAGATGAAACGTAGTCGTACACCTTCTAGTGAGGGAAAATCAAAAGAAAAGCCACTCAAACGTAAAAAGCTTGACCCAGAAGGTAAGTCTCCCTCACACAGTTCTGGGGGTCGACCCTATACCCCTCCAAGTGGGAGTGTCAGTTCTGGAAGTTCAATGAGTGGAGGTGGATCCAAATCCCCAGGCAGCTCAGGTCGTTCTCAGACCCCACCAGGAGGTGCGACCCCACCTATACCTAAAATTACAATACAAATCCCAAAAACTTTAACTGGGGGAAAAACATCATCTCATGGAGGTTATACATCAAGCAGTTCTGCAGCTGGAAGTACTGGTGGTACCAGTGGCACAAGCAGCAGCAAAAGCCACCATTCCCACTCCTCTTCATCTTCAGGAAAAATAAAGACCAGCAAGATGGAAGGCTCCATGGGACAAGGTAACAGTTCTAAACCACCAAGTTCAGGAGGAAGTGGTAGTGGTGTGCCTCCTCAGTCCAAAAGCTCTTCCCTCGGGATGGGTTCAGGCAAACCAGGCTCTTCTCCGATCACCAAGCATGGTATGTCAGGTTCAGGTAGCAGTGGCAGCAGTAGTGCAGTTAGTGGGAATAAAATGAGGCCCCAAGGAGGCAAGCCCCCTGGATCACTGATAAACCCTAGCATTAAGCCTAACATCTCTCCTTCACACTCTCGGTCTGGGAGTTCTGACAAACTTTCCTCCCCAATGAAACTTCAGCAAGGACAGGTTCCAGGAACACCACCATCCTCAAAAGCTAAGTCGCCAATTGGTTCTGGAAGTGGGAGTTCAGGGGGGTCAAAGTCCTCTTCTGGTGGTGGGATGAGTTCCCAGAAACAGTTAGGAAGTGGCTCTTCCTCTGGTTCTTCCACCTCATCTGCTAGCTCCTCCTCTTCATCAGGCTCTATGACCTTTTCCTCTGGTGGTCAGTCACAATATGGGGGAAGTGGGGGTGGTGGAGGGGGAGGCGGAGGATGTGGTGGAGGCAGTGGAGGGAACAATCCTAATGCTAAAGGAAAGTCTCCTAGCCGAAACAAAAAACCTTCCCTCACAGCAGTCATAGACAAGCTGAAGAGTGTGGGTAGTGGGGGCATTGGTGGGGAGGAATGTGAAGGAGGTGGTGGTCCTGGCAGCAGTACAGGGAGTGGAGGTGGGGGGGTACCTCCAAATGTTGGTCCTCCAAAGCGAGACAAGGTTGAAAAAGAAGGGAAATCCAAGGGATCTCTTTCAACAGGAAACTCGGGCGATAAAAAAATGATGGACCCAAAAGGTAGTGGAGTGAGTAGCACTGGTGTGGCTAAGATTATCATAAGCAAACCCGATGGAGGTTCTCCAAGCATTAAGTCCAAAGTAACTCTCCAGAAGCCTGGTGATGGATCAGCAGAAGGTTCCATGCGCCCCCAGCATTCAGGCTTGAAAGCGTCACCTCTTTTCAGTGGCTCAACTCCAAAGCATGACCGCAGTTCTCCAAGCCATGGTCGTTCACCTGGATACACACCACTGTTCCCAGACAGTGAGAGTGAGTCTGGCAGCAGTTCAGTGGCAGAGAAATCCCATCAGAACAGCCCCAGCTCTGACGATGATCAGAGTATGAGGCCGCTACAACCACCACAGGACTACATGTCCGTCAGCTTGGGAGAGAAGCACAAGAAGCACAAAAAAGAAAAAAAAAAGCAGAAAGAAAGAGAACGGGAGAGGGAGCGTGACAGAGACCGAGATCGAGAGAAGGAGAAGAAGAAATCAACAATGTCCTGTGGTCCCTCTTCACACCCAATGAAGGCAGACAGCTGGTCCAGGTCTCCTCTGTCCTCCTCAGAACCCTCTATATCTTTGCTCAGCTCTGAGCGTGCCTCTCGACCAAGTCCTGTGTACATGCACACTGAAGATGACGACCTGATGGACTCTGCTCTAACTGGCTCTAACTTGGAACCATTCAAATAGAGATTATACCATGGGTATGTTTACCTTCTTTTGTATTTTAGTACCTCTATGAAACTTCTGTCATTTAACATGTTGAATATTATGCTCATTCTTTTTAACCTGGAAGATTTTTAATAATCAGATGGAGATTGAGTCCACCCTTTTTAGAATAATATAATGACATGCCTGCATGGTTTGTACTTCACATATCTGTCAGGGTTTATGGGATGCAAAAATAATCCTCGTACTGGTGATGAAAACACACTGAAGTTCAACATGATAAACCTGTCTAAAAGTATCTAAATTAATTTTAATGGCTTGTAGGTTTCATTTTGATCATATTTATCGTCAGAATGAAAAATGTGCTGTATTTGTAAAAGGTGACAATGTTTAAAAAAAGTCTCTCTTGAAGTGCTTGTTTAGTTGAAGCCATGTGTTTTTAGAAGCGTTATTTTCTTGAAACATTTTAATGTTCTTTATTTGCTTTGTCATTTGCTTTTAGGCTTTGTAGAGGAGTGTAACCAAGCAGATTAGCATTTCCTCCTTCGCATGTAAATATTATTTGTATAAGGTCATTATACATGATTGAAATAAACTTTACTGGTGAATTAAACTATTTTAAGTATGAAAAGTGTGGCATTTTGGAAGTGTTTGAAAGCTCCACCAACAGGGGTCACTATGAAGTTAGTTATATTTGTATAGTTTGTATAAAGTATTTGAGTGCCTTAAAAATAATGGCTAGTGAATGAATCTTCTGAAAGAAAATGTCCTCAGCCTATATAATCTCTTGATAAATTCAGATTTTATTCTGTTTATGTATACAATACTTGCTTGTTATAGTCTGTTGGAGGAAGACACTTGTATTTCATAGTGCAGATTTATTTTTATGAAGACTCGACTAAGAATTCAGTAGTTATTCAAAGCTTTTTCATGGAGTATCTTTGCCACCATTTCAGAAAGAACTATTTCAGGTCTTATTGTAATATACCTTTTGTGTTTTTATATTGGCACCCCACAGCTACCCATATGTATAATTAATAAAAGAATTTTACATACACAGTATGTTATGAGTATTTTATTAGCCACATGCACTACTGTGTCAAATGGTTGCCTGAAGATGGTAAGTTTTTTTTTAACATTGTAATTAAGATAATATGCGCATGCTGCTGCTCTGAGGTTTTTTGTTTGTATGGGTTTGTTTGTTTTTTTTCCTGGTGCTGCCTTCATTCTCACTTTCCTTTCAGAAATCAGTTACATCACTAAATGAAGATTTATCATAAAATGTTTTATACTTATTGGCTGAAAGCAGCAGGGATGAAAGCATGTAAAGTACAGAGGAATGTACTAACTCATGGCTGTATTAGGATACAAGTGTGCAGTGAGGATTCAGTACTGAAATTGTACTCCTCTGTATTCAGACACAAGTACAGGCTTAAATTGTGGGCATGATATAAAAAACAAGTTCAAAATAATAGGATGTACTGGATCAAATGCTTGTTTTTTAACTTGCTGAATAATAAGGATGGAAGCCATTTTGTTGATCCAAATTTGCAGAGAGCAATGTCATCATAAGAATTACAACTATTCATTTCATGCAGCAAGAGATTTGCAATATCCTAGACTCCTATTAGATGCATTCCAAAGCTTGCCATCTTCTCATTCATATCTCATAGTGTTTTTATTTTAAATTTTCCTCTTGCTTTAGATCAAATTACATTTAACATAACAGTAAAGAAAAAAATCTGATCACCTTGGATACAAGACTGACTGACATACAGGGCATTTTAATCATCTGAATGGTGAGCATAGAAAATCGACTTTGAATATGAGGAACTTTCCCCACATAAACAGTGAACTTTTTTCAACTTAAGCCATCATTCTGATGACAGATCAAGAAAATATTATTTCACCTCCTAATTCCTAGCAGTACTGTGACAGCTGGACACCAAAACTGACTGACCATTATGTGCCCAATATAATTAAACTCAATAAACATAACATTTTTCTAAATCAGAATTCACATTAGCATTGAAAATCTTTTGCATGTGACATTGACATAGATGTAGCATGCGATGTGTTTTAAATAAATACACCCTGAGGAACTGAGAACTTTTTAATAAATAAATACTATAATGATCCTGTCAGCATTTAAAATGGAGAAAATTATCAGAAAGAAATCGGACTTGTATTTTCAGGTTTTCCCCTAAATCAATACAGGAACAACATAGTCATCAAAATGAAGACAGATATCAAGCCTTCTGATGATAGTTTAATTTAGTGCAATTATGAGCCAAACAAATTAAAGTTTGGTCAAATGAAACTGGTATATGCCTGAATATTTTTTTAATCTGATTATTCTATTGGTTTTATTATTAATGGATTTTTAGTCTTCATGTAAATATAGCTAGTGATGTCAATTCAAATCCCACATCTAACTTCCAATATCTAACTTGGATTGATAGACACTTAAAATAGTGACAGGAACTCAGTCAAGGGGAAAGTTCACATAGCTGAGGGAGAAATAAACAGAACCAGAACTCTATCCATTATCCACCAGTAAATCTGGGTCATGGGGGCACTAAGCAGAGGTGCCCAGACTTCCTTCTCCACAGCCACCTCCTCCAGCTTTTCTGAGGGATAATGAGGCGTTCCCAAGTCAGCTGAGAGATATTGTTTCTCCAAGGTGCCATGACTTTGGACAATATAAACAGTTTTGAAATGATGGTTTCGGGCTACGATTGCTGTGATAACTTTTAGGACTGCAGTTTTGCACTCAAGTCTGCATCAATGAACAGATCATTTCAACAAACTAGACTTTGTGTCAAAACTATAATATATTTCCGGATCTAACTCCAGGGTGGGGTATCTTGATTCCTGATTTTTCTTTTCAAAGGAATCCTTGGAATTGCATTCAGCCTGGCCCCTCACATAAGACTTGGGAGACCCTACCAGGGGCAAAATGTACCTGGCAACATAGGATCACTTGGACACTTAAACCCTTCCACTGTGATAAGGTAGTGATTCATAAGGGGACCGGAACACAATAAAAGACTTATTATATAATTGAAATAAAACATGTGTAGTGTATTTTATGCTACGATACAATTGGAATGGCTAATCATCCTTCCTTGCAGATTAATTACAAAGGACACAGCTCAACATAGCCCTGTCAAAGGCATGCAAAGGTGCTGCTGATATACAACTTATGTCTGACCACGAAATATAAATGAAGTATAATTAGTCTTTTGCCAGAGAACATGTAAACCCCATACAGAAAGGCCCCAGTCTGCTGCGAGGTGCAAACCTAGAACCTTCTTGCTGTGAGGCAACAGTGCTAACCATTGCACTACCATTCCACCTCGATTTTAAATCAAATTTCAACTTTTCATCTGTATTAGCCTGATGGCTGTGGGTGTCATACAGCATAGCCATACAGGATGGGATTTTGTTTTAATCCCTCTCTCTCACACTTGAGGGAGTTGATCAGCTTAGCAAGAGAAGCAATATTGCAGATCACCTGATCTCCACTTTTCTGTCAAATTTGCATAAATCTTTCATTCTCTCTCTCTCTCTGCTTCTAATCCATTTTCACTACAATTTTCTTTTCTCTTTATCTCACTAGCCAGGTTTCCATTGCAGTGTTGAGCATTTTTTATTTGATAAAACAGTTATGAAAGATCTGTGTTTCCATTGAGTGAAGTCATGTGATTAAAGCTGGGTTAGTGTGTTCCTGCTGAGATTTGCCTAGACTGTGCAGTAGTGTACTAAAGTGCATCGGCCCTCCTGATCGCTGAGAGGATGTGAACGAGGCTGTGCTGAAACAGTAATGATCGCTTTAATGCTATGCTGGATTAACTCTGACCTTTCCCTCCAAACTGCACTCAATACATCAATCACAGCCCAATGTGAGAGCCCAGTCTGATTCCTAATGATATGTATGTGCTGATTAGTGTGACCTGTATCCAAATCCTAAATTAATCAGATGCCATATGAACAAACAGGCAATTCATCACAAAGAGCAAAAGTGCCGGACATTTCAAAGGCTCCTCTCAGCCCCCAACCCAAATCAGTGTCAGAAATTTACATTTTATATTAATGTTGTAGTATTACAACTTGATTAATTTGCTTTGTGTTAACTAATTCATTTATTTTCATTAGCTTAATGGAAGAGGAGTATTTATGATACAGTATTTTGTAACCCCAGATTAAGTGCATTATACATTTTCCACACTTCATCACTCACAGGTCATGAGTTGTGGAAATACTCCACAATTCCCAAAGGTTGCAACAAATTATGGCTACTGGTTGCTCATTTAAATGTTCCTGCATGTCCTCTGCTTACAGATCCCTAGATTCCTTGCGGCACCTTATACACCTGGTACCTGAAATCTGTGTTCCCTCTTTGTAATTTTGTAAACGTGTGAACTCCATGTTCCTAAGGCCACATTTTCTTGGGAACAATATCTCCCAAGCTTTATATTCCTAGATCCCTATTTCCCAACTCACAAATTATTGAAATATCTATACATGCTTCCTCTGAGACACATAAATCCAGCCAGCCACATCATTTTAAAATGCTGCTTCACAGGGCAGCCACTCACTCGCACTCGGAGGAAAGTGCTATCTACCCTCTTCTGAATACATTTAACAATTATTCCATGAAATCGAGTCATACATGAGCCAATCGCCGACGAGGTGTGTAGCAGTGAGTTGGCTATAAGCCATGTATGTACAAGAAGATTGAGTGAAATAACAGTTTTATTATATCCACATTCACTGGATTTTGAGAAATGGAGCATTTTTATTTTTATTGGGCGGCACAGTGGTGTAGTGGTTAGCATGGTCGCTTCACAGCAAGAAGGTTCCGGGTTCGAACCCAGCGGCCGGCAAGGGCCTTTCTGTGCGGAGTTTGCATGTTCTCCCCATGTCTGCGTGGGTTTCCTCTGGGTGCTCCGGTTTCCCCCAC
>JANZLB010000006.1:9160724-9170797 GCA_026167865.1 Notarius quadriscutis
AAACTTCCACATCATTGCATTCCGTTTTTATTTACAATTTGTACTTTGTCCCAACTTTTTTGGAATCGGGGTTGTAGACTGAAAAAAATTATTTTTCTTCTGTTTGCCAGAATTCACATGGTAGTTGCTTTCAGACTAAAGAGGTCTAGAGACTTATTGAGAGGAACTAACCACTGGGAAGCTCCTCCAAGACCTACATAACTTCAAGGCCTTTTTTCTGTTTGCCTTAACACTACCAGTAGGAATGGTGAAGTGACATAAGTGGGCCTGCTAACATGACATTAGCAGGAAATGCTAGCTACGATTTTTATATTTTACTTAGATGTGTCAAAATCACACTATATTTCCTCCATCGCATATAGGATCAGTAGAGCCTGGACTTCTCTGTGGGTTTGTATGTGTGTGTGTGTGTGTGTGTGTGTTTCATTTTTAACCACTAAATATTTTAGGTGTAGAAATATCCAGCTGGGTGACATAACTTGCAACAAATGTGTTTTGTGAGTGTTCACTCATGTATGAGCACTTTAGGATATAGTGTTTATATGGTCTAACTTGTCTCTATTATTGCATTTAATTAGTTTTTGTTCGACTTTCTTTTAATTTGGTTAATGATATGTCCATGCATAATGGCGCATCAGTTGTTTCACATTTAACAGCCACAACTGAGTAGTTTTTCTTATTTGTTACGGATAAAATAATTAGTAGTTGGTTGAAGTAGACTATTTATATTAAAGCGGAGTGGCATAAAGAGTGAACATCCACAAAACTGGCTTGTAAAAACTTTAAAGGCTTTCCTTTGCTAAAGGCTCTGTGAAATGATGTCGTGTCGTTAACACAGTATTGGACCAAATGGAGTCCAATACTCTCACTGAATGTCTCATCTTTTATTAAGCCGCTCAACATAGACATGTGACCATGTAAAAGAAGAACTAGCTGATAAGGAAGCAAACATGCATCCTAAAATATGAATATATTGATGTCACTAAATTAAATTAGTACTCAATGTTCAACTTTTAAAGCTTTTTTTTTTGTTTGCTTGTTTGTACATTGAGAAGAATAGAAATAAGCCCATCAATTATCCATAGCCGCTTATCCTGTGCAGGGTCGCAGGCAAGCTGGAGCCTATCCCAGCTGATTATGGGTAAGAGGCAGGGTACACCCTGGACAAGTCACCAGATCATCGCAGGGCTGACACATAGAGACAAACAACCATTCACACCTACGGTCAATTTAGAGCCACCAATTACTGCATGTCTTTGAACTGTAGGGGAAACTGGAGCACCCAGAGGAAACCCATGTAGACATGAGAGAACATGCAAACTCCACACAAAAAGGCTCCCGTTGGCCACTGGGCTCAAACTCAGAGCCTTTTTGCTGTGAGGTGACACTGCTAACCACTACACCACCGTGCTGCCCCCTTGGTCCATAAAGTCATTTTTTTTTTTAAGTGTTTTTTCTTGGTCTCATTCAGGTAGATATTGGAAAGTTGCAAGGTGTTGAGGAATCTGACTTTCTAAGCGATGAAGCTGTTACATCCTGATGATCAACGACAGGACAAAAGTGGCAGCAGTTAAAGACTTTGAATACTAAATGAAAGGTTGTGTCGGAGTCTCAGTATCAACAAGCTGCCACTGTTGGACTCTTGAGTAAAGTCTTTAACCTTCAGTGGCATGGGCATGGCATCATTGCCAGATCTGTTTTCTGACCACAACTTAATATGAAGCTGGGATTGAAAAGCATTCTCTGTATACTCTATACATGAATGTGTCTGTGTGAAATACAGTTGAACGTAACATAAATAAAGGGACAGTTTACTGCATTGTAAAGAACAATATGTACTTGTGACATTCCTCAGTAGCATACTTAGCATTTACTATAGCAGGAAAATATTGCATATAGGTCAAAAATGGTGTGATCCAAGATGAAACTAAAAAAAAAAAAAAGTCATACGAAAGTAACAAAAAATTTTCGTGTCCAGCCGATGTAAGAAATGTGAGAAAAAAAATTGATTAATAATAGTCAGCTGAGGAAGTATTGATGCTACATACAGTATGTGAACAAGTTGGAACTGGGAGCTCTGTGTTCCCCTCCAACTCAGACTTTGGACTTAGAAAGTGGGAGACAGACATTCTTAATAGTTATGGATTCTCCAAGCTGTAATTCCTCAAGAGGATTCCAACATGGAAGTACCTACATTGCAAAGAAGAAATGAAAAAAAAGTGTTCTGAGCTTTTTCAGCAGACTTTGAAGTCTCTGTCTAGGTATGACTTGCTTTATGATCATATACACTCACCGGCCGTTTTATTAGGTACATCCATACACCTGCTGTTTGATGCAGTTCTCTAATCAGCCGATCCTTTAACAGCAACACAATGCATAAATCATGCAGATACAGATCAAGAGCTTTGGTTAATGTTCACAATGTTCAAACATCAGAATGGGAAAAATCATCATCTCAAAGTGCAGCTTTCTTTCACTGTGGCATGGGTGTTGGTTTGAGCCAGATGGACTGGTTTGAGTATTTCAGAAACTGTTGATCTCCTGGGGTTTTCACACACAACAGTCTCTAGAGTTTAAACAGAATGGTGTGAAAAACAGTGAGTGAGCGACGGTTCTGTCAGTGGAAACAAACACCTTTTTGATAGAGGTCAGAGGAAAATGGTCAGATTGGTTCGAGATGCCAGGAAGGATATAGTAACTCATACAATTAATCTTTACACCCGTGGTGAGCAGAAAAGCATCTCCGCATGCAACAGCAGAAGAGCACATTGGGTTTCACTCCTGCAGTCAAGAACAGGAATCTTAGAATCAAGAACAAGTTCCTATGAAAGTGGCCAGTGAGTGTATATTTTAACCCCCTAAGCCCGGCTGGGAGTGCATTGGTTTTATTTTTTTACTCCCTTTCTCTCTCCCAGTCACCAAAAGTTTTTTTTTTTTATGACTTAAAGTATAGAAATTTGTGTGTGTGTGTGTATGTAGATGCCCTCCTGGCCGATCTGGAAAGCTCGGCTTCTCCTCTTGCTCGGTGCCCTGTCCTGTTGACCTCTGACCCTCCAGTGACCTCTGACCCTTCACCCACATGCAACCAAGACTCGGCTCAGAACCGGCCTCCTCCACCTGCATACACACCTCAGCAGGTGGGCAACAAGAAGCACTTTATTATTAATATGTATACACTATATATTGTTTGTTCTATTATTATTAGATTCTTTACATACATTCATTTATAATTTATACGGAAAGTGTTTTCATCTCTCTCCTAGACAGTTTCAGCTGCCATGAAGTCCAATAGCTCTCAGAACCCAGACAAGCTTTACAGGTAACTGCTTTATATCAGTGTCTGATTGTGAGTCAGGGAACCACTTTAGGTTTAAATCCCAATCCAGGTCCAACAGATTTGGATATTTAGAACACTAAACTGCACCAAGCGATCACATATAATGTGAAACATCTTCCATTTATTTGCTGTGATTTGTCTCTGTGTGTGGTCCCTCAGCACGGTGTGTAAGCCTCGTTCTCCTCGTTCTCCCGACCCTCCTCCTGCCTTCTCATCCTCATCAGTGTTGGGGGGAGGCCTGAGTGAACTCGATCATCTGCTGCAGGAGCTCAATGCCACCCAGTTCAACATCACCGGTGTGTGTGTGCACGTGTGCGTGTATGTGCGCACTCTGTCTGTCTCATACTGATTGTCTGTTTCCTAGATGAGATTCTGGCTCAGTTCCCTACGACTAAGAAGGAGGACAAGGAGAAATCAGGAAAGTCAGCTCCCTCCAGTGGGTGTGTTCTTTTCTTCTCCAGTTCCTCAATTAAATGTCTGCTTGTTAATCTGGAACATAAGAAAACACATGGTTGTTTAATGCAGGGAGTTTGAAAGTCATCCAGCTTGGAGTGAAAGTGTGGTCGATGTTTATATCCCCTCTCACTGACTTTCCCTTACAGTCATACGTCAGCCATCTTGCTTGTGATGTCCACTTTTCTCTGGGTGTTAATGGAGTCAGTCAGCAGATACCTGTATATGAGCACCAGCTTGTGTGCTATTAACTAGCAGAGAAAAATAATTACATAAGTTCAATTGCAATGGCTTCTGGGTAGCTAAGTCATCAACATTTCAGTAACTGCTTCATTTAGCTGTGGGTGTGTGTGTTTAGATCAGTGAAACCCTCCGCCACATCAGCCACTCTGGAACTGGACAAACTGATGGCGTCTCTGTCAGATTTCCGTGTGCAGAGTGTGGTGCGTAGCTACATGCCGCTATTGTATATGCTAACTGGTGCTATGTATATGTAAATTGTATATGTATGTATATGTACAATATCTATATTGTATATGTAACTGGTACATGATTACTTTGATACCAATCGCGTAAAAAGAGCTAAACGTCTATCACAACCTATCAACAATTACAAGACGTTATGTCTTGACTCTGCCCATCTTCTATTATTAGCCGGCAGCTCAGGCCAATCCGGCGCCTTTGCAGCAACTGGTGTCCCCACCCCCGCCGCCCTCCGGCGGCTCACTGGACAGCATGCTGGGCCTTCTCCAATCAGATCTGAGCAGACAGGGAGTGTCTACTTCCTCCAAGGGAAACTGCTCCGCCTGCCAGAAACCAATTGTGGGACAGGTGAGATAACGTTAATGCTAAACAATTCATGGCTAATGACTATAAAATGATGCATCTCCTTGTTTCTACATTCCTGTAAATTAATAAAAAAATAGCTCAAGTGTTAATAAATGATATATTATCTTGCATATGGTGAACAGCTGTAATAGTATAAGCTAGATTATACTGTATATGTTCCTAAATACAGACTTTGCGCTAAAGTATTTCACTATTGTATACTTTTAATCAAGAGACTACATTTTAGTACATTATACAACATACAAGTGCATCTCAAACAATTAGAATATAATGAAAAAGTTAATTAGAATATTTCCTAAGATCAGTCAAAAAAGGATTTACAATACAGAAATGTTCAACTTCTGAAAAATATGTTCATTTTACACTCAGTACTTGATTGGGGCTCCTTTAGCATGAATTACTGCATCAGTGCGGCATGGGATGGAGGCAATCAGCCTGTGGCACTGCTGAGGTGTTATTGAAGCCCAGATTGATTTGATAGCAGCCTTTGGGTCGGGTGTTGACAATAGCACATAGATTCTCTCTGGGATTCAGGTCAGGCGAGTTGGCTGTCCAACTAAGCACAGTAATATCATGGTCAGCAAAGCATTTGGTAGTAGTTTTGGCACTGTGGACAGGTGCTATGTCCTGCTGGAAAAGGAAATCGGCATCTCCATCAAGCTTGTCAGCAGATAGAAGCATGAGGTGCTCTAAAATCTCTTGGTAGACAGCTGTGTTGACTTTGGACTTGACAAAACGCAGTGGACCAGCAGATGACAAGGCACCACAAACCATCACAGACTGTGGAAACTTCACCCTGGATTTCAAACATCTTGGATTCTGTGACTCTCCACTCCTCCAGACTCTAGGACCTTGATTTCCAAATGAAACACAAAATTTACTTTCATCTGAAAAGAGGACTTTGGACTACTGAGCAACAGTCCAGTTCTTTCTGTCCTTAACCCAGATAAGATGCTTCTGACATTGTCTCTGGTTCAGGCATGGCTTGACATTAGGGATGCGACAGTTGTAGCCCCTCTCCTGAAGACGTCTGTGCGTGGTGGCTCTTGATGCACTGTCACCAGCCTCAATCCACTCCTTGTGAAGCTCTCCCAAGTTCTTGAATTGACCTTTCTTGACAATGCTCTCAAGGCTGCGGTCATCCCTGTTGCTTGTACACCTTTTCCAGCCAGCCTTTTCAGCAGTGACCTTCTGTGGCTTACCCTCCTTGTGGACGGTTTTGACGATTGTCTTCTGGACAACTGTCAAGTCAACAGTCTTCCCCATGATTGTGGTTGCATGTACTGAACTAGACTGAGAGATATATGGTATTTATACTTTCTTACTCAAAATGCAATTCTCATATTTAGAGATGATTTTTAGAAATAGAAAAAAAAAATTGTGTAATGAGTCTAGAATATATACAATTTTCATGTTCTTAAATGAGAAATATTGAACTTTTTCATGATATTCTAATTTTTTGAGATTCGCTAGTATAATGCACTAATACACTAAAGTGTAGACTTTTTTGTGGAAAAAAAAAAGAGTATTTATATATTTATTAACATAACGTATGTACGAATAAGATTTGCTAAGCATGTATGCTAATTCATCTCTAATTCCTCTGTTCCCCATAATGCCTGTGTGCTGTAGGTGGTGACAGCGCTGGGGAGGGTGTGGCACCCTGAACACTTTGTTTGCTCCGAGTGTGAATGTGAATTGGGGAACCGTAACTTCTTTGAGAAGGACGGGCGTCCGTACTGCGAGCCAGATTACTTTAGCCTGTACTCGCCTCACTGCGCACACTGCAATAAACCCATTCTCAATGTAAGCGTCTCATTTCTTTTCCCCTCTTTAACATTTTCTTTCCAAAAAACCAAAAACTTTCACAGGTAGTCATTGGCTTTGTTTGATCTGTAGAAAATGGTTACTGCGCTCGATAAGAACTGGCATCCAGAGTGCTTCTGCTGTGTGAAGTGCAGCCGGACGTTCGGAGATGAAGGTATGTATTAGGCTCCATTGCTGTGACTTTATCAAGTCACGTGTTCTGATTGGTTGAAAGCAGGAACACGAGCACTTTCTGTGACACCACTGATAAGTTCTCAAATCTGTACGTGTGTGGCTTTGTTACACCACCCCATACTTTAGTTGTGCATGTAATTTTGAGATCTAGAGCATTTCTTGTCTCCTTCTCTTAGGGTTTCATGACCGTGAGGGACAGCAGTACTGTCAGCAGTGTTTCCTGGCACTGTTTGCATCACGTTGTGAAGGCTGCTCTCAGCCCATTGTGGAGAATTACATCTCTGCCCTCAATGCCCTTTGGCACCCACAGTGCTTTGTCTGCAGGGTAAGCTGTACATTATTCTAAACCTTATCCAGTGTATTTACTTCTCAGACCTTCTTACACAAACTGTATGATTTATGTCCATACAATTAAAATTCTAAATTAACTTTTTTTTTTTTAAATGTTTCAGTTGAGATTTTGCATTTTGTGTTTAGCTTCAGAGAATTTCAAGCTATAAGTAGTACAATAATTTTACAGTATTTGCCCAGAAAGAAGGAAACAAAAATTAAAACTGTATCTGAAGACCTGTAATTTGGTGTGGTCAGGTAGCTTGGGAGCTTTCAGGTCAATTCTAAATGTTCTACAAGATGAAAAAGTACCTTAGTAGTACATTTATATTTTGCTGTTTAAAAAAACTTGAAAAAAAAAAATCATCCCTTTATGTTTAATAGATGGAAACATACTTTGGTAATTAACAGTTGAAAAGGGTGATTTGTAATGAATTATTTCATTTGAAATGGTAAAATTGAACTCCTTGTTCATCTGAAATCCTTGTTCATTGTCGTGGCTCAGTTGGATAAGGTGCCATACCATAAATCCGGGGACCCGGGTTTGATCCCTCTCTCTCCCGCTCATTTCCTGTCTCCACACTGTCCTATCCAATAAAGATGAAAAAAGCCCCAAAAAAATCTTTAAAAAATTTTTACTTTTGTAGCAGATTATTTAAATTGAAATGAAACCTCTGATTTGTATCAGTTGCTTTAATTTTAAAGTATAAGAACCTTATTTTAATTTGTCACAGATTCTTTAATGCTAAATGTTAAGTGTATGTGTGTAATATATTCTTTAATTTTACAAGTTACATACATCTGTTGAACATTCTGTAATTGTACAAGGAACATTTTTTATAGTGGATTCACTATGTACTTTGGTAGCAGAGTCATACTTTTTCAAAGGGACAAACAATTTTGGAGTGTATTCTTTCATTTGGAATGTTGGATATATTTTTGTGGATTCTTTCCTTAAAATGCCAAAAAGGTACTTTTCATTGTGAATTCAAAAGATAGCACATGGGTCTGATGTTCTGTATGTTCACATCATTGTTTGTTTTTTAACCCAGGAGTGTTTCAGCCCTTTTGTGAACGGAAGCTTCTTCGAGCACGAGGGCCAGCCGCTGTGTGAGGCACACTATCACCAGTCTCGTGGCAGTGTGTGTCAGGCCTGTCAGCAGCCCATCGTGGGACGCTGCGTCACTGCCATGGGCGCCAAGTTCCACCCGCAGCACCTGGTGTGTCAGTTCTGCCTTAAACCTCTGAGCAAAGGCTGCTTCAAGGAGCAGGACAACAAGCCCTACTGCCACCCATGTTTCCTCAAGCTCTTCGGCTGAATTTAAATCAGGAACGCCCTGTACATTCACAATAGGAAGCTTGACAGAATCAGTATTATCATGCATCTTTTATCCTTATTTAAAAATCAGACAAAAACAAGTGCAATTTTATAGTCAAGTGATGTCCAAAAATAAGCGTTTTTGTAACTTCAGTGATACAGAAGAGAAGAAACAAGTGATATGTAACTTGGATGACCCTGTTAGCTCTATTTACATGCACACAATTGCCCAATGTTGTTGTTAGACAGAATGAAGATGTTTATATGAAGAGTTATTCAAGAAACAAAGCTGATCTTGAAGCAACAGTGTGGAGGTTTGGTTAGAAATTGGTGTAATTTTGTTGGGAATTTTTTTTCAAATAATTTAAAATAATTTCACACATCTGAGTGAAATGTTGATATTTCTGAAAGGAAAGGTTCATCCAGTGTTCGTCACTGTGCCTTTACATTAGTAGCTACATGTCAGCGAGAAGGAATTATTCTTTCATTTTGTCTCACTGTAACCTTGGACTATTGATGTAAATGTAAATATAATTATAGAGGCCGAAGAATTGTACATGCAAAACTATTATTTAATACACTGAACATTCCTAACATGTAGCATGGTCAAAGAAAGAAAGTAAGCATTAAGCATGTTACATTTTCCAACAACAACCGAGACCTTACAAGCTAACACTAGCCAGCTGGTAGTGAGACCGTAAGCTGCAGTAGTGATTTATATTTAATGCCTAGTCTAAGTTTAAGGTTCTCTAACTTAATAATTCTAGGTGTTTAAAATAGAAAAGTGAGCTGCCAAACATGACCATGTAGAGCTAACTAATGCTTGGTTTCACATCAAATTATGCAAATTAGTTAAACTTTTTAAATTTTTAAATACAGTTAGCTTTTAAGACAAAGGGACTTATTTTCTAGTAATGATTATTGGAACATGCCTACATGACAGCCATGTGAACAGCCAAAGCGTTGATTCTCTTGATGTTTTAAATAAAAACATGAAGTAAACCACACATCAGTTGCTGATGATCACCAGCTGTCTTATTTAGCTTTAAAGAAAGGAAGAAAGAAATGCTCATTTGCATAAATGATTTCCAAAGATCTTTTTTTTTACCATTTGGATTAAATATTTAAAAGTTAATTTTGTTTCTTTAAAAAGAGAAACAAAAATTATTTCAGTTTAATATATTTGCTTTATGCAGCGTATAGTCATTGATATTGCATAAGTGGTTATAGTTTTTCATATTTTACATCTATCTGTCTTTTTTTTTTTTAAACATGTAATGTGGTATATGATAGACTGCCAAAGATTTATTTTAAAAAGATGTTTACACCTTGTTATGCTGTCTTCATATTCAGATAATCTGTTTTTTGTATGTCTCCACTCTTCCTGCCACACAATGAAGAAGACAATAAACACTTTTCTGTATACTCAGTGGGTCTGTACAATCATTTCATAGCTCAATAATCATGGTTCCCAGTTTCACTATCCTTTTTTTTTTTAAATGCAACCTGTGATTCAACATGGCTTGGACATAAGCACAAACTCAGCCCTCTAATGATGATAAAGAAAGAACTTGAAAATAGTGCATAATTTTGGATACACCCTAAAACTATGAAAACACCCAAACGTTGAGCTCAAAAGATTCACAAATAACCTGTGTATGTCATCTCATCATCTCCAGCCGCTTTATCCTTCGACAGGGTCGCAGGCAGCTGGAGCCTATCCCAGCTGACTACGGGCGAAAGGCGGGGTACACCCTGGACAAGTCACCAGGTCATCACAGGGCT
>JANZLB010000006.1:9631113-9650596 GCA_026167865.1 Notarius quadriscutis
GTCCTAAAGTTAGCAAGTCAGCTGTAGTCCTCAGCCATAAAAGCATTACTGTAAGTGTCCAGAGCATCTTCCAAGTGCGACTTTCGACTGTCCGTATGGGGCCGTCCTCCAGAGGAGCAACGTGATGAGACTCCAGCCAGACATAGGGCATCGGGATTTGCACTAAAATTCTTCATGAGCTTTGTCCAGAGCAAGGCTACCTCTCAGGGAAAGAAGCCCTGGAACTCCTGTCTGTCCCTGGAGCTTTAGTTATCATGGTACGGTATCTCTGAAGGAAGTTGTTGTAAAAGTACAGGTGAGAGGAGTCAGAGATCATTTTATGAATGTGTATCTGATAACAAATGCCAGTGCATCCAGTATTCAAATGCATAACTGTGGAGTAAGGCAGAGGTGGTTAGTGAAGATGAATAAACTTACCTTTTTACTCTTTCATTTTAATCCTTCCACATATTTATTACAAATCTCAAAGACCAAAAAAGAAAGTATGTACAATTTAACATGATAAACTCATGTAGGATAACTTCCATCATGATATGTATCCAAGAATGTCATCCATTCAGGGCTTACAACACCACATCCATATCTCATCTCATTCTCATTATCTCTAGCCGCTTTAAAAACAGTTAAATCACTGGCTGTTCTATGTAGAATTTCTGAAAATGGTTTACAAATAGACAGCACGGTAGCGTAGTGGCTAACACTGTCACCTCACAGCAAGAAGATTCTGGGTTCGAGCCCAGTGGCTGACAGGGGCCTTTCTGTGTGGAGTTTGCATGTTCTCTGTAGGTTTCCTCCAGGTGCTCCGGTTGCCCCCACAGTCCAAAGACATGCAAGTTGGGCTAATTGGTGGCTCTAAATTGACTGTAGGTGTGAATGTGAATCGTTGTTTGTCTCCATGTGTCAATCCTGTGATGATCTGGTGAGTTGTCCAGGGTGTACCCCACCTCTCGCCCATAGTCAACTGGGATAGACCCCAGCTTGCCTGTGACCCTGCACAGGATAAGTGGTTACAGATAATGGATGGATGGATAATAATAGTAATAATAATAAATGAACACAATGTTTTATGGAGCATTTTTATAGCATCTCCAGAGATAGCATGACCATCAGCAGGTCCAGACTTCTCACTGAATATGCTTCAGTGTGAATAACTGAATTATAAAGTGTCCCATTAGCTCCAATCAATATGCCACTCTTGTCCAACAGAAGACCATACTTAGCCTGCTCACTTCCCTTTGGTCCTGCCATGCGTATGTGTGTCTGTGTTGAGAGAGAGAGAGAGAGCGCATCAGACTCTGTTTGTCTATCAAGGTCAGGGATAATTGCATGAGTGAACAGTGTTTGAACTGACCTTATATAATAAAAGAACTAGATCACAGTTAGTGACCAGGCTGTGTCTGTGTGTGTATGTGTGTGCATTTGAGTGACCTTCACTCCACACCCCCTGTGGTCTGGCTGAAAGTGTACCAGAAATAATCAGAACTATTTTTGCTGTGCTATCATTTAGATAAAAGTAGGGCACATTGGGAGCACAAGAGAACAATAACTCACAATCTCACCTGCAGCGTATATGACCCATGTGCTGTTGAGTCCAGCTGCTTCATGCTGCTTTGACATGTTTGGGTCTTAAATTTATAGTCTGTGCATATAATCAGCATCATAAAAATTGAAATAATGATACTTAAAAAAAAAAGTAAAATCCATAAGGCTTCTTCAGTTGTCCCTCTTTGGGAACCCTTAAATGTTTGATGTAGAAATGTTTTCTTATCAGAAATGGCTGGAAACTAAGAAGCATTAATTATCCATAATAACCTATAGAAGCTCTGAAGGGGGTTCTTGGGTCACTTTATTTTTTTATTTTTGCTTTGCTTAACATTTTTGTTATATTAGCTACTTAGAAATAGATGTATTCTTCACACATCTCAGCTGCCTAATGTCAATATGACTAATGAAGACACAAAATCACTTCTTATGCCTGGGGATACTTTATGTTTACTCATCTATGGTTAGAAATAAGGTATGAAAGTGAAATAAGAGCAAATACACCTATTTGCTTTATTTTCTAAAAAGCAGTTGGTGTCAGTTGATATTTTAGCAACTTTTGTACTGTTTCACATACGAGTTAATAGAATGTAAATACAAAGAAGGGCATAAAGTAAATTTGTCTTTTTTTAATACACATATTTCATGTTCAATTCAGAAAATGAGTCAAGCATATATATTTTTCATGTGGAAAAATGGTTCCACTTGAAATAAAAATTGCAGACAGGTCATTTTTACCTGAAAATAACAACGGTTGCTGCAATTAAACAACTGGAAAAAAGTACAGCATAGATTTTGCCATTTACAAATGGGCTGTTTTACAATCAGGGTATATTTTTCAGGTCCACAACAGTCCAAAAATCAAACCTTAGATTTTTGTGTCCCTGCTTCCAAAAATGGCTTAAGATGGAAATTAACTGTGCAGAATTTCAGTGCTACAGGTCACATACTGGGCATATTACTTCTGGTGAGAAGACAGTATATAATGCATTTACTCATGTAGTCCAGAAAAGTATACAAAGTGAAAAACTGCTGAATTTATTCGAGTTTAAGTACAAATTTTCAATTCCTGTGCAGCAATGCTTGTACATGGTAGTAACTGTAATAACAACTGAAGTGGTGACGATCCTTGTGGTTTTCCGGAGAGGACACTTTTTGATGGACTCACATTTCAACCACATGTGAAGCTCTGCTGCAAAACTGTCTTGCATCTGTTTCAAGTCCTGTTTTTTTACTATACAGGATCAGAGTATTCTGCTTCAAAAGAGACAAATATTTTCTCTTTTTAAATATTTACAATGTCCTCATATGGTGAGTGTTTTCTGGAGAGGGCATTTTTGAAGGACAAAGGATCCTGTCAGAGGCACTTAAATATCTTTCTACTGTGAATGAAAGTATACGTCCCAAAGTAAAACCTGGTTAGTGCTAAAATAAATAAATAAATAAATAAATAATGCAATTCTGAATTTAACCAGTAAAATCTAAGTGTAATAATTAAAGTAGAATTAAATTAAATGACCACAAGGTCAAAACTGAGATCGCAATTTACTCTTACAAACAGATTTATTAGAACTTATAAGAGACATTACTGCTGTAGGTAGGGCTGGTGTGTCCCTGTAAAATAAGGCATAAGAAACTTCAGCATATATACACTGGACCTAGTTGCAGGAGTTAGTTAGTTAGTTAGTTTTATTCAAAAAGATAATCATGATTGTGAAACAGCCCAAACATTAGACAACCTTCATAGACAACCCAATCTAATTGTGTCCTGCATTTTACCTTTACTCCTAATATTTTTATATGTGTTTTATTATTCACCCTGAAGATATAATAGAAAAACAAATACAGTATAAACAAGTCTTAAGACTCATTTTACTTTTTGCTCTCAAAGAGTTAACCTGCAGCTGTCGTTGGTACTGACTAATTAAAGGGTCTCAACTGTTGTCTAATAGACGGGTTGGCGGATTCTGCAGAAGCACATGGAGAAGCTCAGCCAGCGTCTGTTCCTGCTGATTCAAATGGGCAGAGTGGTACGCGCTACCAACCACTGATTGCTGCCTTTCATGATCGATGTGTTTTGCTTTTTGCTGGAATGCTATGGTTTTGCCTTGGACCAGTTACTAACGTCCACAACCTTTTGTCTTTGTGTTGCTTTTACAGCAGCTATCTGCTTTGGGGTATCCACATTAGAGACTGTATTCCTTACTTTTCTGGCATTTCTTTTCCCTTCCTGTATGAATGTTCCTTGCAAGCCAGAGCATTGCTCTACTGAATAACTAACACAATGTGTTTTAATATCATGGCTGATATGCTGAATGTTTTACACTCTTTCAATCAGAAGATAATGTAGTGGAGTTTCTCATTCATTTATCGCAGCAAGCCTTGCTCTAATGGCCACAGTGACATGGGTGTGATGTTGAGCAAAGTGCCAAAGGCACTCTAACACTAACAACTGCTTGTTAGAAAAACGTTCTTTCATGCTTCACTGAACTGCTTTCTCTTCTGCTTCACCCCAATACAGCAAACAGTGTGCTTTACACTTCCAACAACAAGCATTTGTTTGGTTGATCATTTTCAAGCTTTTAAATGCATTCCCTGTCAGCATTCAAACAATTGCAGTTTATTGCAGCTACCTTTTTTCCTGGTGTGCATTCATAAGTAAACGGATTTAAATTGCAATTCTCTAATGGCTGCTTTTTTCTCCCCTTATGGATGCATGCCATTCATGAACAAGCAGGAGGACCCACAGGTTCATCTCCAACAGGTACTGTTTATATTTCGTCTCTTTTATTAAATCATGTTTGTTTTTCAGAGTCTAGTAGTAGGGATGCACTGATCCCCATTTTACAAATTTTATATCTCTATTATAAGAGAATATTCAGCCATACGATAAACTTCTGTTGCTAAGCTATTCAAAACATCAAATAATGTTGTAATGATGGTGTGAAGCTGTTATTATATGTTCACACGAACCATTTATGTTGTGTTCTGAACCAATGAAACTCTGGAAACTATGGCAAATTGCCTTACTGAGCCAGCCTTTCAGGCCATTATTGGCCCAATTCTGATACTCAGTTCTGGAATAGAAGCAACCCTATCTATTCACTATTTAATACTGTCTAAATACTGGAGAAGCCATGGTGTAATGGTTAGAGAAGCAGCTTTGGGACCAAAAGGTCACTGGTTCAATTCCCTGAACCAGCAGGAATGGCTGAATTGCCCTTGAGCAAGGTGCCTAATGCCCAAGCTGCTCTGGGTATGTTGTACGTCACTCTGGGTAAGAGTGTCTGCTAAATGCTTGTACAGTTATGGGGAAAAGAAAGTGCACTCTCCTTCAACTTGAGGTTTTTATTTTTCAGGGCCTAAATAACAATTGCTTGGTTCTCACCAAATTCTATGAATAAATAATATCAATTGACAAGACAAAAAACTAACAGATTTCAATATGTAGTCATTTTTTCCCAAAAAGGAAACCAACATTCAGAAACCAGGTGGGAATAAACAAGTGCCCCCTATAATTTACTGACATGGAGAACCACCTTTAGGAACAATAACATAAAGCAAACATTTTCTGTAGGAGTTTATCAGTCTATCACATGGCTGTGGAGACATTTTACCAGACTCTTCTTTACAAAATTGCTTCAGTTCATTGATGTATGAGGGTTTAAGCACAGCTCTCTTAAGATCCCACCCAAACATCTCACTGGGGTTGAGGTCTGGACTTTGACTTGCCATTCCAACACCAATCATTGATAAAGGTGGTTCTTAATGTTATTGACTTATGGGGTGTACTTGTTTTTCTCCAGCTGGTTTCTGAATGTTGGTTTACTCTTTGGGGAAAGAATAAAAATAGGGTGAACTTTCTTTTTCCCATGACTGTACATCACACCATGCCACATTAATCTTTGTAACACTTTGTTTGTGTAACATATAGACTAGTTTTCTTTAACATATAGTGTGAAAATAAAACTAGTCACAGAATGCCCTTTATTTGCGCCTTTCAACTCTTATGTATGTTCATATTCATATGGTTAACAGGGCTAGCAAAATAATGATTTTACCATCCCATTGCTTTTTTTTAAATCTTGTCTGAGTTCTGTTCATATTAAATCAGTTCTCTCTTCTTGTGGAAAAGTGGCACTGATTAATTGGACATAACTAATCAACAATGATTAGCTGTGTCCTTGTTTTTATGATGCCTGAGTAATAAAAGAGTTCCATTAGGCCAGGAAATCCAAATGATGATATGCCATGGACTCTGAAAACAAGTACGGCAATATTTCCAGATGTAGCAGCTGACTTCTCTTCAGGGGGTTATGATGAAGACTGGCAAGACATGGGTCGAGGTTTTATAGACCAGAGTATACCAGAAGAAGAAGAAGAAGAAGAACATTTTCTGATGACCAGCTGGAGTGGCCCATCGAAGCATCTGCAGCATCGACCGGTCAGTCCTGATCGCACCAGAAGCCTGTCCCTGGAGAATGACCTTCCTGTCTCCTTCTTAATCCGCAGTGCAGCCCTGGAAGATCTCACAGCTGTTGGGGACAAGATCAGAGAACGTGAGAGCGTTTCTGTTTCTGAAGAATTTCTCCAACAACCCTGCATTGATTCCACTGAGAAAGGTCCTAAGGATGGGCAACAAACTGTGACAGATCAACAGAAGATGACACAATTTGGAGATAAAGATATACCCAGTATGGGCACCTTGCATTGTTCCAATGGCAATTTATCAGTGGATCCAAGCTGTGACCATGACCAAGGAAGTACTTCACCGAAGCAGGAATTTGTCAGTGCTACAGTACTACCACAGAGCCACATACAGTGTCTGACTTCAGTGTCACTGAGAGACTCTTATTTGGTACTGCATGAAGGTAATTACAGTGATTCAGTTGAGGACCAGAGCACTCAATTGGCACTTCACCCTGGAAGCCTCAAGACAGAAGGAAAAGAAGTCATTCCTCTTTTGAAGGACTCAACCAGTTTTCCAGTCACTTCCTATGGCTCACCAACTAGAAAATCTCGTGTACCCGTATCTCAGTTCAAAGGTCTGTGATGTCTTGTTAATCAATCCCAAATCCCAGCCTAGTCTCTCTTGTTTTATTTCCTTCTGCCTTTGCTTTTCAGAGCTATTTTAAGCTGTACTGCATTGTCCTTTGCTGTAAAGAATGTCCAGCGAAATAGATGCAGCATTGAAGGAAATTGCCTGTTGCCCCACAAATATTTAAGCTTTTCTTTCATATAACTTCTGTCACCCTGCCGTGCTTTGATCTTGGTTGACAGTAATGTGGCCTTTTTCTGTGCTGATTGATGAAGGCCACATTTTTGCTGGCCACATTTCCACAAGTCCATTTAGCATGTCACAACTGCATGAATTTGTTTGTGTGTTCTTGTGATCATCGCTACATCATCGTTATTAACAGGATAGAACTGCTAAAATCCTCTCCTACATGCACTTCTATACTCAGTATATCAATTACAGAAAAAGCAGTTTCTCTAGGAACTCTCAAAGCATGGCAGATCCCTGTGGTACATGTGCCTATTCTGGTATAATAGAGCCAATCTGAGCAGGAAAAAAAAATTTAACAAATTGTTTTGACCCACATCTTTCTCTTTGGTAGCTCAAGCCAAGACTGACAATGACACTGAGAAACGGGTAAGCAATCCTTTTGTTTTCTTACATTATTTGTTTTTATAATCCCTCCACTCATCACCTTTCCAATATTTTGTTCACTATCTATATTCTTTTGATTCAGTCATTTTCATCTTATGACACAAAGACACTCAAAGCACCTCCTGCCAAAGCTAGAGTATCCTCCTTAAAAAGACCCTCCAACATTGCGAAAAAACCCTCAGCTTCCTCTAGTTCTCTTTCAGCACCTAAAAGTGCTTTACAAACAGGGACTGGGCCAAGGGTGAGTATAGTTGCTGAGCAAATGTCTCCTCTGCTTCTGCTGAAAATGGCTTAATCTACACTTCCACCGCAGTGGTGATATGCTTTTCTTCAATTTTGACTAACAGTAGACTCTCCATCATACACAATTAAATTATTTACTGACACATTTACAGCATGTAAGGTGTGAGCTACATTTTAAAAGTGATTTTGGCCCAATATAACTTATGCTGGCCTTACACCAAATGACTTTTCATGCGATTTCACTGTTGCAGACAAATTACCAATGTCGGAATAAAATCTTGAGAGTTTTGCTAGAGCTGGGGCACACTCCTTTAACCTCAATCATTTGGTGTAAGGTGGTCTTAAGTCAGTCTTTTACTCGTATTGACATTCCGATAAAATCAAAACTGTTTAATCTTATCATAGATAATATTAATCACTTGCTCTTCAAATGATCATAGATAATCACTTGAAAAGTTGCAAGTTGTAATCTTGCTGGCATAACGCTGTGACTAATGATGCATTGTCTTTAGATGTGAGAGGGTGTCAGACTTTAGACTTTTAAGTCTTTTCCGAGTCTTTTCAAGTCTTCTAATGGTTAGCATTACAGAAGTTGCCATTGTTGCCACTCCAGAAAAAGAAAAATGGATCAGTATCACATTATAACCTGAAAAGTTTATGGTGATAGCAAGATGTTTTTCATGTTTTAACAAGATACACTGCAACCCTGTTATAACGAATTCCTTGGGGGACGTCCAAACAGTATACTATACTGAAAAGTTTGTAATGCTTAAGGACCTTACCACTTATAAGGACCCACTTGTTACACCACTCATGTTATACGCAAAATTATAGGCACATTCTCCTTATCATCAATTTCTCCTTCTGAGTCACTATCACTGACTGACTCACTGACTGAGTTAAAGGATCATAAACGGAGGCGATGGTTTCCTCATCTGTTATGGAAATGACAGAGGTTACCAGTGTATTGTTGACAGTGTCCATCCACTGACTCGCTATGTTTTCTAAATCTTCACCATTCAGTTCATTCATGTGTTCATGTGTAAATTGCCAATGATATCATTTATGTTGCACCAGAGGGCTGGGTGGGGGGTATAAAAATGCCACCAGCTCACTTTAACTCGGTGTTCAGTTTAGCGGTATCAGCAGTCATTTTATTGATTTTTTTTATCACCATTCTTGATAATTGTTTGTGATCGACACCTAAGCAAGGCTCATTAAGCCTTTGTTTTTTGGTGTTAACATGTATTTTTAACTTGACTGTGGACTTAATTACTTATTGTTTGTCTCTGGTGGGAAGAGGAGTGCATGGCTCAGTGTGTCATGTAAGCAGGCGAATGATGGATGTAACTGCAGGAAGAGTGCTTACTTACAAACAGGCAGGCAAACAGTTCAAAAAACATAAGACAAAGACAGGGTCATGAAACGGGCAGTGATCACGTGAGGTACAAAAAGAATGATGGCAGCAAAGACAAAAGGCATAGTCCAAATACACAAAACAAAGTCAAAACCAGAAAGGCAATACACAGATACAATACAAGGCTTGGTAATGTGAGACACTAGGCACAACGCGTATACTTTGCCAAGTCTATGTATTTAGAGAGTCCTCAGTTTTTCCCCTGAGTTTACTGGTTTGGGATGGTGCTGGATGAGGATGGTCACCTGCAGGACCCCTCCCTGTGGCTCCTATTACAGAGCATTTGAATCTGAACAAACAGTTAAATGAGTCATATTTAAGTCTTTCACATTTATTTTAGAATAATAGAACAATTTTTACAATAGAACTGCACTCCTGTTTTTTTCGGACCTTAAAGTGTGTGGGTGTGTGGGTGTGTGTGGGTGGGGCTTTTGGGAGGGTGCAGGGGGGAGCACTCGCCCCCAATATAATGCTAGGGGAAACACTGGTCCTTATAAGCTCATTCTGTGATTGCGCTCTAATCCAGAACAGGTGCACAGTACTGTAATTAGTCCTTATGACACTGTGCACATATTGTAATCTGCAGTGTGAGCTCTGAGCACCAAAACACATGGATGTGACACAATGATGTTTTTTAAGACTCCAACTCATTGTCCCTAAAGGCGGGGGACATGAACTTAGTTCATTATATGCGATAGTTCACAGTAAAAGAGTTTGTTATAGTGGGGTTGTAGTGTATTTTGATGTTATAACCAGATATTTTTGCATTATGACATACAAACTTATCATGTAATAACAAGAAATTTTTCTTATTATAATAATATACAGTACTATTTATCTTATGCATACTCCTTACAATAACAGCAGAATCTCACCATATCTCAACCCAAGCATGAAGTAGAACTTAATCAAATCATGTAATGAGGCATATTCCTCAGTTTGTCTGTTCTCCACCAACTGTTTCCTCATTCAAACACGAATTTCATGTTATAGCCTAACAGTCTAAATTGTCTTGTTATAATGTGATAAGTTTGTATGTCGTAATAACATGAAAATATCTTGTTATAATGTGAAAATGTCTTGTTAAAACATGAAAAACATCTTGCTTTCACAATAAACTTCTCACATTATAACACAATTGTGATCCATTTTTTTTTTCTGGTGTGGCAGCAATACACTTTTGTAATAACTGATTATTTACTGACAGTAGACACAATTTATGATTGTCTTTTTTTTTAGTGCATGAATATAAACGTATATCTTTGTCATGTTATCCTTACCATACCTTACAAGGGAAATATGCAAACTATTCAATAAAAGCTTACAATAAGTAAAGCACAAGGTACTGTTTTAGCAATTTATTTGTATAGCATTTTTAACAGATATTTCACAAAGCAGCTTTAGAGAAATCTTTACAGGATGTAGATTTCAATCTGTCATGAGCAAGCCAGAGGCAACATGGCAAGGAAAAACTCTCTGAGAAGACATGAGGGAGAAACTTCGAGAGCATGGGAATGTAAATCATTACAGTATACAGTTGAGGAAGAATAAAGGAAAAACAGTAAGATGTGTGTTGAAAGAAAGTACAGTATGATCATTAATAAGCCCAAGGATGAGCACAGCACAGTATTTATGGCTACAGAGGTGCTTTTAGAAAGTACAAATGTACAGATTTGATGTGAAATTATCCTCTGAAGCAAGAGTGACAGTGATATGCCTTCCAAAACAGTGCTAAGTTACTGCTCTTTCTTTTGGACGTTAGGCTCCAGGAAGCAGGCCTTACGCTGCTGGTACAAAGATTCCAGCAATGACCCCTCCTCAGTCAGGTGAGTGACTCATGCCTGTACAGACTAAGTGTGTTTATGTCATTTCAGAATTTTTGTCATTTTTTAATAAGTTTACAGCTTGGAGGTTCAACATTGACATTTACTGTTCATCTTCTCAAACTTGGAAAATGGAAATATTAATTCTATATCCCCTTCAGACATAATGTGTATAATTGTACACATGAAGTTCCATAGCATGAAGTTCCATAGCATTTTTCCTTGTGTCCAAAGGGGATAAAGACGAATGCCAATACAGATATTGGTTGATCTACATTGTGTACAAATGTGTATATTTTACACATTTCACTTAGACAAACTAGTTGGAATTCTTAGCAAATAAAAGTATCCACCCCTGTCAAACCCCTAAATGTAATCTGGTGCAGTCAGTTGTCATTAGAACTACATAATAAGTTGAATTTAGTCCTGTTTACCTGTGTGCTATTAAAATGTCACATTTCTCATGATCTTAATATAAATAAACCTAATAATGGAAGGCTTCAGAGTTTGTTAGAGAACATTCCTCAACATCATCTTGAAAACCAACAAGCTATCAAAGAGAAGCGAATCATCAGGGCCTTTGAGGCCTTCAGAGAAGGCCCAAACATATCAGCATTTCAAATGTTATATTTAATTTCTTTCATTCTTTAATTGATTTCATTTTTTCATAATAATTATCCATCCAGCCATCCATTATCCATAACTGCTTATCCTGTGCAGGGTAGGCAAGCTGGAGCCTATCCCAGCTGACTATGGGCAAGAGGTGGGGTACACCCTGGACAAGTCATCGCAGGGCTGACATGTAGAGACAAACAACCATTCACACTCACATTCACACCTACGGTCAATTTAGAGCCACCAATTTGCTTAACCTGCATGTCTTTGGACTGTAGGGGAAACTGGAGCACCCGGAGGAAACCCACGCAGATACGGGGAGAACACGCAAACTCCACACAGAAAGTCCCTCTCCAGCTGCTGGGCTTGAACCCAGGACCTTCTTGCAGTGAGGCGACAGTGTTAACCACTACACCACCAAGCTGTCCCTTATTTATTTATTTATTTATTTAAATAAATATCAGTGAATCTTATCAGAGTTATACCTTCTTGCTATATCCTGGTCAGTATATCAGACAGACAGCTGGTGAAACAAATTTTGCTTTTCTCATTTTCATTGAAAAGAAACTAAAGATGTCCTATCCACTGGTACATTTTGAAGTACCCCTCCCACCTCCCTTCTGGTTTCTCCTACACATTATTTCTCCCTCCCCTTGGTGCTCAGGCACCCCTCCTCCAATCTGCTGAGTGGTTGTGCTGCTGGAGGCTGGCGTTCACATTCTCCTCACTAAGTGTAGAAGAGACTCTTCTCACAATATTACACACTCTCATAAAAGCAAAGACACAGAGGCTTTTACACACTCACATCCAGATAGGTATTTTGGCAACATGTCCAAAAAAGACTTTCACACCGCAATGGATCTTGGTAGGCTATTTAACCCTTCATTTTATTGAACACTTAAATCAATGAACTGGAACATCAGCACTGGGATTATAAAAGTATGATGAAAATCTAAATACTTCAGAAAGGTTTTCCTTACTCCCATCAGTGAAGACTGTTGGAACAACTCCACTGGACTTCCATGATGAGCTTGAAAAGCATGGCATTTAGCTGGCACAAGTCATTTACCATCCTCACACCTTGGAGGAAAGGTAAGACTCTGATTACCTGCTTTGTCATCCTGTTTAATCACCTCGAATTGTCAGATAAGAACAACAGATGGATGAGCAGCTGCAGGTATTCATTTTTATTGCTGAGGTGCCACTTTTTTTTTTGAAAGCAAAGTGCAACTGTGTGCCACATTTATACACAAGCTTTTGCCATAAATTTACAACTTGAGTTGTACCTAACTAAAGAAGATTTTATTTTAATTTACATGAGATTACAAACTTATATTTATTCATTAATACATCAATATATAATTGGTTATTAATATATAAACACTTTCCGAAATGCTTCAGGCATCTATGTGAGAGTAATTATTCACATTTAGTGTCTAGATAATGAGATTCGAAACTTACAGAAAGTAAAAAATAAAAACAAAAAGACAAAAATAATTCATCCTAATTCCTTACAGTCTGTTTTGTTGTGGCCTTGCAGTAACCTGTAAAGCATGACATACTGGAATGTGACATAAAATCTTTACATACAGTAATCAGTTGGCTTTAATTAGCAAGATCTAATTTAGCAGGCTTTCTCTTTTTGCCATCTGTTACAAATGTAAATTAAGAGAACATGTTTATGTGTGGCATAAAATGGAGTGCTCACCACTATAATTTTTAAAGACTAATAACTATAGAATGCTTGTGGGTTAATTTAGAATTCATGACATGCTTTCATTTGTTTTGGAACTGGAAAATGCTGAAGAGCTGGATGCCATTTTTTTAAATGCCATTTTATATTCCAACCATTTTAATAGGTGACAAATATCAAGCTGAAAGAAAAAGACTGAAAACCAAAATGTTTAATCAACATAAGTTTATACTTTTGGGTCTGCTGTGTTGTTATTCTTTATTCTGAGATATTTGCACATTTCTCGTCATCAGTGACAGAAACCATTTCTATTTCACTAGGATATAATTACCGGTACACTTTAGCAAAGAGATTTCTTGAGTGAGATCAGGTTTGGGTAAGAGGAACTTTGCAGAAAACATAAACTTTTTTTAATGATTGTGCATTGTATTTATGCTATAAATTTGCCATTCAGTAGCAGGCCATTAGTAACTGATGCACATTGTTATCACAAGCAAATTAATTGGGCGAACATTCACAAAATTGACAGGATATCACATGGGAATGTTTGTGAAATGGCAGACATTATCATGACCTCTATTTTTACTCATATCAAACCAGGATTATAAGTGATTCATTAAGCCAGGTGTTGACAGCAGACTAAATTATTTTCGTCAGTTTTAAGACATTTTAGATGATTTGCTAATCCGTTTGACCGTGAATCAGAGTATAAAATGTATTCTAATGGTTTTGAATCCTTTTAAGACTGATCCATAAAGGCAGTATTTCTCTGCAACAGGAGTCGAACTTAAGACACATCTATAGGTGCATACACATATGAGGAAATCTATACTGGAGTTACAGCTTCTGCACATTCTTTTCTCATCCTAACAATGTCAGATAATGAAAGACTAGACCTTTCCAGTTCTCATTGATAATGTGTCTGGAAGGGTTTCTCAGGATTCCCATCCAAGCCAGAGAATGGAGGGGAAATACTCCATTATCGCACTGAGCGACAGACAGGCGAGAAGTGCTGAGCTTATAGAAAGAGGGTGGGGGAGGTGGGAAGTGGAAGGTGTGCAGCTACATTTTGCACCTCACGAAACGTGACATCTGGTCTTTGTCATCTAAAGTGAAGTTACACAAGGCCAAGAAAAAGTCGCAGTTCCATCAAATCATTTACCTAGAAAGTCTGAGCTGAGAATGCCTTTTAGTCTGAAGCTACAAGTTCCATTCAAATTAGCTGAATAAACTGATTATTTTTAAACGTAAATAAAACAATTTGACCCTGTGGCTAATCAAGGTCTATAATTTTGGTGAATAGTGACAGTAGTAATTCACATCTTAATCTGATCTGATCTAATCTTAATTTGCCACTTACTGATAAGGGAAATATTTTATTGTTGACTTATTCAACCATATCCATTAATTAATATTAAATATAAGATGAAATTCAAATCATATATATATATATACAGTATATATATATATATAAAACTTAATTCGGTCAGAAAGCGATTCAGCTGATGTACAAGATTGGACATGTTGAGTTACAGAAATTGAGTCTGACCACCCATAGTGCTCTCTGGCTACTGACATTCTCTTAAGGATTTTTAACCATAAAAATAGCAGACCTGTCTTGGCCTGCCTCTGACCTCTCCACCCAGGAGCTCAGTGTCTGTAACATGGAACAGCCTAGCCCAAGGCTTAGAGAAAGCTTTACTTCTGTGAAAACATCAGGCTTGGCCAATATGCCTCCTATAGCACACCTAGATGTATTCAAGATGCACCTTATAATTGCAGTTTTGGTTTGGATTTGAACCAAGCTGAACATGCTATATTTTCTTATACAAAATCATAGACACTTTAAGTACGACGGGTCTCTGTTCAGAGCTGCGTCTTGTCAGTGGTCACCTCAGAGGCAGACTAGGTAAACCTGACCAGGGTACAGTCTTTTACTTAAGACTATATCTCTCTGCTTTTATCACACTAATCACTGGGGCACTCAACACTAAACAGTCCTAAGTCAACAGCATGGGACTTTTTGCTGGTTGAGAAAAATAAACTCTTTCCAACTACCTTTTTTTTTCCTGACAGCAACATGCCATTTTACTGACATTACACAACCCGAGGCACTGAGTCTCTGACATGACATCATTAAAATAAATTAGAGACTTTACCCAAATAATGTGTGATGAAATACATGCTTAAGGTTACAACTCAGTAATAAAGAGCTTTACACTGTTTGTTTCTGGATGCAACATCTGTTTCAATACACCAAGAAAACAGAAGGCAATGCTGTCCAGTCAGACAGCAGGTTTTGTAAATTGTTGCAAGATTAGTCAGAGTGTAAGACTCTTCGAGTACTCTTCATCACTCTCTAATTTCATGCCTCTCCAACTAAGAAGCTGCAATTACAGAAGTGCTCAAAAACACTAAATATAAGCGAGTCAGATAAGATAGGTTAAATACGTTACATCCATAATATCACCTCAACTAATGAATTCCTCCAGTTCTTAAATGGCTAAGCAATCACTCCTGAATTTTTGGTCAAAAGAACAAGCATGACCAATGTTAATAATTGACAACATATGTTTTGTATTATAAAGTCTCACTAAATGTCCACAAGGAAAAGCTATTAAACATTGCTTAAAGATATCTAGTGTCTTTCTGTTTCATATCAGTGGTCCCACATTCCTAATCATTGCTGAAGTCGAAAAATCAAAGCAAAAGGCTTCATAACTCTATAACTCTTGAGTGAGCACTGACTTTTTTTTATCAGTTTAAAAATGTGAGGTATTTTCCAGTAGTACGGAAGGGAAAAATCAGGTCCCCTAAAGCCAAAAAAAATGCTCCAGGTGGGACATGACTAAAATACTTGCTTTACTACTGGAAAAAAGTTGAGCAAGAAAACAAGGTCATAGCTGTATTTCAAAAGCAAAATATTTTGCTGTGTAGAGGATGGAAGCACAGTTTCCATGGAGTTCATGGATTCAGGTGCTTTTGAAATAATTTACTCGCATAAAACCTCCTGGGCGATAAGAGACCAGAAAAATGTGGGTCACATTCTCTTCCAACAGTGGTATTAACCTGCTTTTTTGCTTGTTTGTATTTTTAATGCATTCATACTCTGGTGCACGTAGGACCTCAGCATTAGTCACATTCCTGCCTGCCAGGGTCTGGATGAGGGCCTGTTTGATCTCTCTATATCGGCAGCCAGGTCTTGGGGATGTTAATTGAAAACCAAGGGGGATTGAGATGCAGATTGCTTTCTCCTACAGAGTGGCACAAAAAATGCTCCGCCATCAGCAGTTCTGTATTACTTGCTGGCATACCCTGCTGCATGAGGATCTGGATAGCCAAAGCTTTCTGATTGACCATTTAAATCGAATTAGTCCATTTTGTTCTGCGCCTTTGACACCAAGAATCCAATTAATGCTTGTTTGACTATTTGGTCTGCTTGTAGAGAGAGATTATCAACTTCACACTGGGAGAGATAATAACCTCCATGTATTCACTGTTATACCAAACATAGAAATGTGTAATACAGTATATACTACGTCATGTTTTTTGATGAGGGCCAATGTCCACATCCTAAAGCCACCATGCCAGAAAAATTTCTCGAGAACACGACATGAGGGACAGCTATACTATAATGTGCACTGTCATATTCTTCCAGGGTTATCTAAGACTAATTAATGTATGTTGTGCAGCAAAATAATGTCAAATTATGGCTTCAGATTAATGGAAGGTTGCTTAAAACCCCCCCCGCTGTTAGTCAGGAACACATACCATCCAGGTTTATGTTGTGGTGCTTGTACTGATAGGCTGAGGGGTCCTGTCAGGAGAGTTCATGAAAAAAAGCTGGCAAAACACAGACATTGTTTTGGATTGGGGGAAAAAAACTACCAGGAGCAAAGTTTTTATGACCTTGAATGATTGAAATAGTATCACTGTTTGTGCAGAGCCACTATCCAATCTGAAAACAACTACACATCTGAATGAAAAAACACGTTCTTTTCTGAGGGACATTAAATGACTGATTATTTTTAACTCAAAAACTGAAACCAGCTCTAAGTGTGATCCTGACACCGTATGTGCTGAATGTAGTTTATATTACTTTAAATAAATGTAATTAAGTGCTCAATAAATAATTTAAATGTAATGACAAACAAAAACATATGAAAACGTGTTGTCTTGTAAGAGGTCAAACCTACAGCCATTGCTTAAAGGATCAGAGGCAGTGGTCTAATTACAGTTTCCAGGTAGATAATTTCTGAGTCTGATGTTAAAACACTTAGTTGTTTGGGGGAAGGGAGCTTATAATTTAGCAGGCCCTAGAACCCAGGTAACAGGTCTTTAAAATTCTGACAAAAAAGGAATAGTTGACAGACACCTGAAAAGTATCAGATTGCTGAAGGTTAGAAATAGGAGAAGTCACATATGACTGAACCCTGCAATGTCATTAACCAAGCCACAAGATCAAAGCTGGACAGTTCAGTGCAGGAGACAGACATAACTATGGGCTAGCTGCATCCTGACCCTTTTTTTTTTTTGATCTCTGATGCTAAAGAATGCTTTATAGTATCAAAGATAAGCTTTCAGCACTGTGAATAGATTTTTGAATACATCGCCTCATATATCGTTTGAATGCTGAGCTTGAGCCTGAAGTGACATGTCAGGAGTCTTTCTAAAGGAGAAAAGAGCATTTTTCAAATACCTATTCTGTTCTTGTCACTAAGTGCCTACTTATCTTGAAAAAACAAACCCCTTGTGTTCATATAAATGACAAAAACCATCCCATTCCAAAGTTCTGGATATGTGATTTAGAAGTTTCTATTATTTGTTTTATAATTTACTCAGAAGATGGGCGGTCACAAATTCCTCTTTTTCCTTCCTTCCTCAACTATGTAAAACTGGATTATGTCCCTTTGTTTTTGTTGTATTAGTACATAGTATGGTATGTTGTGTGAAGTGAATAAAAGCTTTTTGTTTCTTTTTTGCAGGCAAAGTGGACATGGCTTTAGAAAATGAGGTTGTACTGACGAAGATGAAGCTCTTCAAAAACTTCCATGAGAAGCTCTTAAATACAGAGGACTGTGTGTCAAACATGTCAGTGTTTGAGCAGGATATCTCTACACCACTCCAGGCTGAAGAATCTCTGACCGCTGTCAACACTGCAGCACCTGAACCAAACATGGTGGAGTCAAAGAAAGACTATTTATCTACAATTTTTTCCAATTCCCAATTGCCAGGTTTGTACAAATTTGAATCGGAGGACTCTGGGGTAGAGATGCCTAGTGGAGCGAACTCACCATCCACTCCAACAAGTTCAGAGCAGAGCTTTGTTGTTCACAGTAGAGAGTCTTCATGTGATTCTGGCAATCCAAACCCTCACATACGAGACAGCAGTCACCTCCTCTCACTGGAACAAAGTACAGACTCCTTACAGACTGAATCTGCATCATGTACATATGCCCAAGAAACCAATCTCACAGTATTACAAGACAGGCCAGAGAATGAAATGGACAGTATTCAACTGGAGATTGTAAGAGATTCAGAAAGGATAGAGAATGGGATGTTGGCGACAGCCTCAGAAAGGTGTCAGGATGTCTCAGTCTGTGCAGATACAGTAGATACAATAACAGAAGGAGATGCTGCTGACCACACAAGGTCAATTAGCCATGCCATTGATGCATATGGTGGGAACATGGAAGTAGATTTGCAACAGCAGCCATTAAGGAAAAGTACAACAAGTGACAGTCTGGATGAATACATGGAGGAGTGCTGCAGGCTTAGTGAGGTAACTATAACAGTTTAACAAATTTGGTTGGTATTTACTCAGAGACTTGGGATTGTGTCTAGTTTTATATAAGCAGATCACCACTGTCTACACAGCTTCACAGTGACAATATAGAAAGATGAACATTACCCTCAGAAACAAAATACAACATTTAAGCAGTAAAAGTCATTCTTTATTAGAAGCATTCACAGCTGTTGTATTTTTCACACATTTAGAGGTAGTACGCTAGCATCATGATACTGATACATGGATCATTATTCTTTTAACAGTCAGTAATAAGCACCTTTCAGCAACTTCATCTGTTGATCTGGTTTGAGTTGAGTTGGTCTGGGGTTTCAGGGTGGGACTAAAGTCACATGTAAATATGCAAGTAGGAAATTCATATCTGGCTTGTGAAATTGAGTATGAGTCAGAACAATGGATAAAGCAATAAATAAATATAAAGCAATCATACGTATTAGTGTAAGGATCAGGTAATTGGTATTATTCAAGACCTTGCAAGATATAGCACTTGATTTTAAGAGTTTTATAACATTACATGCTAAGCATTTAGCAGACGCTCTTATCCAGAGTGACGTACAAGTGCAAGTCAGCTTTTATAAATACAGTGTCTTGCCAAAGTATTCATCCCTCTTGGTGTTTGTCCTGTTTTGTTGCATTACAAGCTGGAATTAAAATGGATTTTTGGAGGGTTAGC
>JANZLB010000006.1:9871692-9883673 GCA_026167865.1 Notarius quadriscutis
TGATGATGTTTTAGGTCATATTTATGCAGAAATATAAAAAATTTTAAAGGGTTCACAAACTTTCAAGCACCACTGTACCTTTAGCTATATAGGGTTGTTCATGTCAGTTCTGTGCAAGGCGTATTTCATGTTCCGATCACCCAAGAACACAGATTCTTTTCCTTCCAAGGACAGACATTCCAATCCAAAATTCCAATTCCAATTCTAGTGTCAGTGGTGTTTATTCAGAATATATGTCAGGAGCCCTGTCTCCATGAATGAACTTGTTGCTTTTGGTCAACTGGTTCCTATGTGCCCCCACCAGGGAGCAGCTCATTCAGGACATGTCCAACCTCCTCACAGAAATCAGCATCTTAGTAAACACGGAAAAGAGCTCCTTGACACAAAAACACAAAATGCTAGCCATACCATCACCTCAACACATTAATGTGCTTGCCAGGTGAATTCAACCAGCTCAATCAATTTAATTCAGAGTGGCATCTGCACCATGAGTTGGTCCTCTTTGCTGATGCCATGTCAACTCAATACCAACTGTGGTACTTCTAGATAGCCCTTGAGGACAGAATACCCTGGCCCATGACTTGTCTCACCATCTGCCATTGACTTTCCCCTCTACCTGTCTGTCCTTGGAAGGAAAATAATTTGTGTTCTTGGGTGATGGGAACAAGGAAATATGTGATTCAGCACACATTGTACACAATTCAGCAAGTAGACCACAGAGGCCAGCAAGGCCTTGTTTTCCAATGCTGCTTTTGCTAGTGGTCAAAACACCTTTGCAGCTTCCTCCCAAAGCACGTCATCACAAAAGGAAGGAGAGATTTGGCACCCCTGATTAGGTCACCTGTTCTGGTGGGCTTGACCGCTAAGACCCGACAAGTCCCTATTGTATGGGTCTTGTATTTCTCTCTGGTGGAAGCTGTTTCACAAATGGTTTATATCTTATCAACCTTCTGGCTGAAAATGGGTTTTCTGCCCAAGGTCATATCACCCATATTTGTAAATCAATTGATTGATGGTGGTGAAAGTTGAAGCTTTGGGATTATTTGTATTCAAGGCAGAGTCTACAGATTAGAAGGTGAGAGAATTGGACAGGCTAAAAGATGCAAGGTCTGCTTCATTAGTCTTTATGCAGACATGAGACAATGGCTAATTCCCACTAGCACTACTCACTGTTGGCAGTCAAATGGCATTGTCCATAGTGTAGGAAATCATTAAGCAAAGTGAAGGAAAAAAGTTTAAAAGTAAAAAGTCAACCTCATTATATTTTCACTATAAAATAGATATTGGGCACCACTGAAAATCATGTATTAATTATAAAGATTGGCATGGAAGTCAGTCAATGCAGATTTTTCCTTTAATACAGTACATGCTCTGTGGAGGTATTAATTTGGATATATAATCAACAATTTAGCAGGTGCTAAACTAACCTTGCATAGACACCACCCTATATTTTGAGCTTTTTTTTAAATAAAGATTTTGAGATTATATTTAGAAACCACTGATGTGGTAGCATCTTAATGCATAATATCATGCAGATGCAGGTCAAGAGCTTCAGCTAATGCTTACATCAAACACTGAACCTGGACAGTTGGAAATTGACTAGGTGACATATTTTTTGTCACTTGTCCATTTTTTGTGATGCTTTCCTAGGTTACTGGAGTCTTCCTGTCATCTCAAACCAGTGTAGTTGTTCTCCCCAAATGTCTCTCATCACCATTTCTGGCCACACAACTGCCACTCACTAGAAGTTTTTTGTTTCTCACACCATCATCTATCAACTCTGGAGACTGTTGTGCATGAAAATCCCAGGAGAGCAACAGTTTCTGAAATACTCAAACCAACTTGTCTGGCACCAACAACCATGTCACAGTCATGAAAGTCACTGAGAGCACTCTTTTTTTTCTTCATTCTGATATTTGATGTGAACATTAACTGAAGTTTTTGACCTGCATCTGCATAATTTTATGCATTATGCTTCTGTTACTTGATTGGCTGATTGGATAATTGCATGAATAGGAAGAAGTACAGGTGTTCCTATTCTGTTAAAGTGGCTGGTGAGTGTATGTAAACTTCATCTTAATTATGATTATAAACAATTTGGATAGGAATTGAACAGCCATATGTACTTTCATTACACAGCAGCACGACCCCTTTTCGCTCTCACAGATGAGAAAAATGGCCGTCCTCATGGAACGCCAACCAGACAGAACTCACGACGCTCAGAGGGAGGAGCTGACCGCTGCGAATGGGTTGAGCGAGGCGAGGGCGGAGCCTTACTCCAGAGAAGAGGTTCAGCCAAAGAGAGGACCCGTTTGCTGTCATCTAATGGAACCCAATCACAGCCTTGAGAAGAAGAGTACACCAGTCATCATTAGCCATGGCACAACACTCATAAAAAACCTCATTCGTTCTTCTGCTACACTACAGCATGATGGTAAAGTCTTGTGAATTTTTATAGAGGTGCTTCTTAAATTAAATTCTGAGCAAATAAAAAATAAAAGTTACACTTCATCAGAAAAAAAATGATCACAGTCCTAAGTTAAACAAGACTACGAGCCAGATTAGAAAAAAAAAAAACCTGATCAGCAATGTGATACTGCAAGTGTCCTCTTCAAACCCAGAGTAATATAATGTTATACATGTGCTATTGATGGGCATTATGACTCACTTAAGTGATTCAATTCCTGCTATTTCTTTTAATAGAATAACCTCCTCAAATACTGTGGGTTACAATGTCGACAACTACAGTAAGCTACGTATCAGTGATGGATATCAAGACAAAGTTTGCTAAACATCAAGAAGGTTCCAGGTTCAAATCTTGTGACTGACTGGAGCCTTTCTGTGTGGAGTTTGTTTGTTCTCCCTGTGCCTGTATGGGTTTCCTCCCACAGTCCAAACACATGTGGATTAGGTCAACTGGCTACTCTAAATTGCCAAAAGGTGCGAATAGGTGGGTAACATCTGATGTCACATCTGCCTCATTAGGTAAACAAGACATGAAGTGGTGGTCAGCTAAGCTCACTGTTCACAAAGCGTGACTATTGCTGGGGCGCCTTGCTAGTCATTAAAATGCCCTGCACTTGCTTTGTTTTGGACTGTTTTAATCAAACAAACCATGAAACTGATAAAAGTTTCTTCTGGGTTCCCCATGAAGTGATGATAAAGGGTGAAAGAGCAAAGGATTTTACCAAAAGACAATGAGAAAGGTGGCTCGTGAACCTTTCACTGTGATCAAAGGGAGCTGAGTTGAAGAACGCTTGAGTTTGCAGTGATCACTGTGTGAAAGGTTTGTAAATTTCTCTGATTTATTTCTTTTGGATTTGCAAATCACTTTTCTCACCATTTTCTGTTATTTCGTGATGTTTTGACGTTCAGGAGATGCTTCAGTCCTGTTTGAGCATGGTCGCCATATTGTAAATTAATGCGTAGATAATACATGTAATACCCAGGTCTTTAAAGGGGTTTCTGTGGACCTTTGTGAATTATTTGCCTGGAAGAGAAGAGCAGGGAGGATTGAGAATCAAGCAGCTGTGGTTTGTTTACACCCGATACTAAAACTTGTCGTGTCTTAGCAACCATCGTGAAGATGCGTACAAAACCCAAAAATGCCTACTTCCCAGGCAAAAATGATACAGGATTTATCTTGTAGTGTCCTGATCCCCAGACCCTGATACCCAGCCACATATAAAAAAAAAAAGTTGTACGCCTCCATGCTTTTCCAGGTTTTCATCTGTTTGTGTAGAATGACATCTGCAGCACCAGGTAGTTTGAGATGTCGGGGAACTGATTAGATGGATAATTTTTCCAACTCATGGGGAAAATCCTTCTTTGATAACATGTAAAGCTCTATCCCACTGCAAAGAGCAACTTTCTGAAGGTATCTTGACCGTGTATTGGCCTCTAAATTGTGAAAATAGTTGGAGATGTTTTCATTAGCTCTTTGCATAATGGCAGTCAAATTGGTTTGCCTGACCACCACTTCATTCATCAGAAGTAAACTCACAAAGCAAGTCATGTGATTGAATCCAGTTTATATGAGTGTGAATGGTTGTTCATCTCTATGTCAGCCCTGAGATAAATTGGTGACCTGCCCAGGGGTGCACCCTGCCTCTCGCCCAAAATCAGCTGGGATTGGCTCCAGCTTCTCTCATGACTCTGACAGATAAGTGGTATAGATGATGGATGGATGGTTCCTTTTGTGTCAGACATAAGGTAAAAAAGTAAATGATTATGAAAATTTAAATACAACATATAGGTGATGGGCATGTTTCATTTTTGGAAGAGCTTATGTAGTGACCATTTGGAGTCTTGTTAGCACTACCAAGGCTTAGGTAAAGTAGATATAGTTACATAAGGAATAACACACAGAAGACTATGCAGTTATATAAAAATAATCCTGAAGTGGATTATATTTCATATAACTGCACAGTCTGGAGTGTGTTATTCTGATTATACCACAGCTGCTGCCAATACTTACAATGTTTAATGTATTAATATATGACATTTTGCGCAATTTAATAGTTTAAAGCATCGACTGTAGAAACATGGATGATGGTGCTCTATTCACTCCCATTCTGTAAAAATGAAGCCAAAATACCTCTGCCATGTTGTCAAATTTGCAGCCAGTGTCTGTGCAGTAGAAACTTTCTCCTTCTCAAGTTTGTGCAGTACAGAGAGAGGTGAAGTCGCTCCTTTGCTAGGCTCGCCCCCTTCTCCGGTAGAAATGATCAGATGGATCAGACAAATACAGTCATTCCCAAATTCTCTTTATTACATATTTCCAGAGAGCTTAAATAGTTTGAGCTGGATATATTTCATCAGTATGGATGCATCTAGGAAGGACATATGTACATGAAGTGGAAATTCGCTGACAGATGGATGTGACTAACATGGAATGAGCCAACAGTGAGTTCACCAGGGTGAGTTTAAAAACTCATTATTTGGACACATGGCTATTCTGAGTGCACTGTAAACTAGTGAACTACTTAAAAGAGCTATCCTAATATAGTGTGTGTTCAGTGACGAAAAAATGGCTTTGGTGCAAATTTTGATACCTGGTTGGCTGGAGGGAGGCTATACAGCTAGGTAGCTAGTGCAATTACACTCACCTTTTCCAATGAAACCCCTCAGTGTTTCAAAGGTTTTTAACAGAAATGGCTAACAGTTTGTATTTGTGCATGTATCCGGAAGAGTTTAAATAAGTAGATAGCTATATGACAGTAAATTGTGTGGTGTTGACCGGTGTTAGCCAGTCTCTTCTGGGAAGGCTGTCAGTCAAGTGTATCCATGCCTTCTTACTTGATAATAGAGGAAACTTTTAAAAACTAATTTCTGGGGGAAAAATAAAAAAGTGACACGAGGGGGGAAAAGGCTATTTTGGCACTGAAACACATGGGGATGGGCTGGGGCTAAAAAAAAATTGTACTGCAGTCAGCCAGCAGGGGCACTAGACCTGTGGTGACTTCACTTTTTAGAGATGATGCACTGACCATATTTTTGACAGTCAATGGTTTAAAGTTAAATTTCATTTCGTGGAACATCCGTGAGACAGGTTAGTTCCTGGTATAACTTATGTTATAGCAGGAACAGTTGGTGACTCAACAGCATATCTCTCTCTCTCTCTCTCTCTCTCTCTCTCTCTCTCTCTCTCTCAAAAGATGCAGCTTGCCATTTTACAGAGAAACCAGAAAGCGTGAACCCCTCTATTCTGACGACTTTCCCATACTGCGAAACGTTGCAAAGCAAAAGGACTGTTACAAAGCACTGACACTCATAGCTCCTTTGATGAAATGCTAAATATCTCCAAAACAATATGGGTTATTGAATGAGTCGCACATAGTGTATACAGTACAATTTTAAGCTGTATACAGAACTACTTATTTGATATAAGCATTTGTTTTCTGTGTTTTATTTTTAATTGTTAAACCATAGGACTTGTGTTTCTACCTTGGTGCCATCTAGCATACCAGTTTTGGGTGGAACCGTTGTAATCAAGGATGCATCATGAACGAAGGGCATTGCGCAATGCATAACAGAAGGAAACAGTAGCAGCAAGATGGCAGAGCATATTGATTACCTGCGAGTTCTTGTTATTACAGATATTTGTTTTCGGCCCTTTTTTTTCTGAAGAAGTATCATTTTCTGTTGCATTCTCCATTGCTGTGCTCAGCTTCACCAAAACTAATGACATGCCCACTGATGTCCTCATGGTTCATACTGGAAAAACCAGCTCTATTTTGGTTCCAGATGGAACCAACTTTTCAGGTTCTGAGAAAATTTATTTTTGGTCAAAATGCTCTGAATGATTCAAAATTTGGGGCATGAACCAGAACAGAACCTGTTTGATGGAAAAGGGGTTATCGTGCACAGGGGCATTATCATGCTGGACAGGTTAGTTATATCAAAGGGAAATTGTAATGCTACAGCATATGAAGAGAATCTGGGGAATATGGCTGTAATGGTTAGGTGTTCACAAACATTTGGCCATATAGAGTATATCCTAAAGTTTCAGAAGAGCAACATAGAAAGGTACAGTTTAGTACCTGGTTTCTGAGAGTGTGTTGGCTTATAAAGTATCAAAGCACAATGTTTTTTTGCTGTCTCATGTCTTTTATGCCATGCTTAATACACAAGTATGGGAATACGTAAACCATTAAAGGAATAGGGACTAATGCCTATATGGTTTACCCATACTCATCACTATTTTTTATCAGTGAGAAGAAACTTCTATGGCTTAAACAACAGAGTGTGTTGATGTTTGTGAATTGATTTAATTGGTTCACTTAAATGAGTCATTCAGTATGAACCCATCAATACTATTTACTTCACAGTCTAGATCTGAGGAATAAATACTGTTTGGAAAAATTTACTGTCTTACTGATTCATCATAAATGCCCTGAAATGTCCACCTCTGGCTCAGACATTCTCCTCTAAAAAAAAATTAAGAACAGGAAAATGAATCAATCATCCAATTCTAGTCTGATTTCAAATGCACTTTAACTTGTTAAAGGTAACCTTGATTTTTTTGTTTGATGAAATATTAAATGAAATTGACACAGGAGCTTTTGTTGCACCATTGCCATCTTGCTATGTGGATCAGTGTTATTAGCATCACATATACAATTATCTGTAGTCAAATGCAATATACCTACACATGGATACAAGAAACACACTCTGAATAAACAAACTGGAGTCAGAGACCACCAGTCTGCTGACTTGTATGCAATAAAAAAGACAATAAGATAATAGAGGTGTCGCTTTGAATAAGCTATGCTCACTACATCCTTCTAAAAGCGGTTTCACAAACTGTACTCTCCGCATCGCTTATTCATCTTCGGCCATTATTGCATATGATGGATTCGGATCATCTCAGCTGGACTTTCCAACAAGATTGCATACATTGAAAAGATACTACATCCTTCTGCACGCTGAAACCACATGCTCCACATGAATAGCGACTTTTGATTGTATCTTCTGCATGCATTCTTACTAAACCTGGCCTCAAATGACCCACCAATAACCTAAAAGCATGAGACTGAGACTGCATCTGAGTAGAAAAAACAACAATAATATTCTGAGCCCCCTGAACAATGCTGAAACTGCTTAACACACCGTCAGCACTCAAAATGTCCTCTCTTTGTGGAGAGTGGATCTGAAAATTCTCCAGAATAAACAAAACGGATATTCAGTATCCTTGCTGCAAGACTTTAGGTTGTCAGGAATGTCATATGATATTTTTGAATTTATTTATTTGTAAAATTGTGAAGAGAATGGAGATATTGCACACAGACCGAATGGACTGGAATAGTGTGAACAACAAAAAAAAAATTGTAAATCCAGAAAAAGTGGAAACGTGTTACTGAATAGAGATCTGTCTCATATATGTTTGTCTTCATGGAAAGTTACAGAACTTAATGGATGTCTGTTTGTGCTTTGATTTTTCGGTCCTAAAAATATTTTTTTGATTTCAAGAATTGAACCAAGTGTATAAAATGCAGCCGTTAATGAAGCTTGGAAGTTGTTAAAGGACCTCAGGCTGACTAGAAGGTGGCCTTGCAAGATATCACAATAATGCAAAAATGACAATTTCCCAACAGGTTGACTATTTTCAGTTATGGAGTACAGACTACATGCCCATGTAAATGCTGGGTCCGAGAAATGGACAGGTCCAAGTGAAAGAAAACGAAACACAAGACAAGACTCTGATCCATCAAGGCCAAGTACCTTCACGTACACATTCCCACTTCTTCTCCACTGACATGCACATAAAACACCAAAACAAGTTACATGATATTGATCTCTTTGTACAGCGCTGCTTTATCATTGGGCTTCCTTGCAGCATTATGCAATTGATCCAGAATGGTACACAAAGGGGACATAGTCAGCTAGGGTTCCTTTTGTAAGGGTGTTTTTATTTTTTTCTCGCCCCAAGCTAAACAGGAGCCATTACTTCTGTCCAGCAGTGTTTAATGAGCGAGAGTGTACCTGTTCTTTCTTTGTTTGTTCGTTTGTTTCTTCATCTGCTTGTTGCCTATGCCAATTTGTATGAGCGGGGGTCATATTCTCCATATTCTGACTTTCATTCCTATCTATTGAAAAATGAATATCTGACACAAAGGCAGAAACACTGAAATAGTATTGTGTGAGCCATAACTTTAGTTCCTGTCTTCATCCATATTAAAGTTTGCCCATCATGAGTATATGAAGTACATGGAATAACAATAAATGACCTATAGCAAAAGGAAATATGTACAGCATCATATCATGGAATAACAATAAATGTGTAACATATACAATTAGGTTTGTCTTTCATGGCCATGGGTAGTGGGTATATATAGTCTCAGAATAATTCAAGATGACTGGACTTGTGTTAGATGTTTTGATACTGATCCAAGTATCATTATCTACAAAGTATAATTAGACACATTGCAATCAAAAACTATTGGATGTGAAAGTGAGAAAGACTTGAAGGACTGAAAACCTTTACAGATAGAATTATATGTTGTAAATAAGGGCAGTGGTACAATAGTTGTGTGGTTTTGTGCTCGTAACTGAAAGGTTTTAAGTTCAAGTTCCAGGAAAAACATTTCAAAAAAGCAAAGACTCTGGTCCATCAAGGCCAAGGACCTCCACTTACTGTACACATTCCCACATATTCTCCACTGACATACATGTAATATTTGTCAAATTAAATTATGAAAAATTATATATATATAGTCTACAGTCCCAGACAAAAGTTTGGACACACCTACTCATTCATAGTTTTTTTTTCTTCTGTATTTTGGCTATTTTCTACATTGTAGAACAATACTGAAGAGACCAAAACTATGAAATAACACATGGAATTATGTGGTAATTTTTTTTTTTTTCATATTTTAGATTCTTCAAAGTATCCAGCGTTTACCTTGATGATGCTTTGCACATTACTGGCATTATCTTAACCAGCTTCATGAGGTCGTCACCTGGAATGCTTCTCAATTAACAGGTGTGCCTCATCAAAAGATAATTAGGGACAAGTTTCTTGTCTTCTTAATGTGTTTGAGATCAAATAGTAAATAATAAAAATACAGTAAATAGCCCTATTCCACAACTGTAGTAATCCATATTAATGTGTCATAAACCACTCAACTAAGTTAAGACAAATGACATCCATCACTTTAAGATATGAAGTGACTTTTAATTAACAAGAATGAAAAAAAAAAAACATTGAATTAGAAGAAGGTGTGTCCAACCTTTTGATTGGTACTATGTAGTGTTGTAGTCAAGACCACCTAATCCAAGACCAAGTCATGATTGAGACCAGGGTGTATTGAGACCGAGACAAGACCAAGACTTTGAGAGGTTGAGATCAAGTCAAGACCAAGGCAGGGCAAGACCGAGTCAAGACCAGAACCAGACTAGTGGGTGTGAAGGGGGGTGGGGGAGGGGTGACATTCGTAAACAGTAACAAAAGTTTCAAAATTAGCAATCAGTCACATTTGCATTTGTACAGGAAGTTTTACATCCAATCACAGTAACAATGTTAACATATAAACCAGACAACATAGGTAATTTAGTGAAATTCCTGCAGTTGTGTTCTTGACCAGTCTTGAAATCAAATCCTGAGTCCTCTATATCTAAGACCAAGATGAGACCAAGTAAAAATGCGGTCGATTCTAAGACAAGACCGAGACCTTCAACAAGTGGTCTTGAGACCGGTCTCAACTATTACAACACTAATACTATAATGAATGCATGAGCCCAATATCTTGTAGACATGAGACATTTATCCTCTTGTTTTAAGGTGTTTCAAGCTGAAGCTGTCCAACTTTTTTTTGTCATTAAACATCTGGTATAAAAAGCCAGGGTGTCCTATTCATCAAATACATGTAATGTTCCTCTCAATTCCGCAATGAGGTTTCACCAAGGTGGCCTAACCATGTTCATGAAAGGCATTTTTAAGTGTGATGTTATAACTATGGAATATTTATGTAATACATAGTTATATATTTCTTTTTGATTATAGGTTCACAATCCAGATATGTATGCATATGTTCAGTCTCATGTGTCTTGTACTTATCCTGTCATTCCATATTTAGTTTTGTTATGTGAGCCCAAAATTGAGTGAGTGAGTGTGTGTGTGTGTGTGTGTGTGTGTGTGTGTGTGTGTGTACGTAGATGTGGGAGTGTTAGTATGATTGAACACAATACATATACATCTCTTGTGATACAGATGTACACCGTGTCTGTGTCATTAATGGTGTACACTTGGATGTTATCTATTCGAAAGGAGTTGGGGCCAAAACCTGTATGATTTAACATGTATTTCTCAAAAAAAAAAAAGTTTAACTCTCTGTCAGCAGTGAAACTATATTGTTGGATAAGTACATGTCAAGTTTACCTTCACGATTAACAAACTCAAATCATATACATGAAACGATGGATATATGACAGGGCTGTATTGTATGTCTGCAGTGCATGTCAGCTAGGTGTGTGTTTACATTGGCCTTGTAAGTAAGCCTTTGAGCGAATGTAGTGTGGTGTGTGTATGTGTGTTAAAAAGCGGTAAGGTATGATATGAACCTTCAGAATGGATCCACATTAATCCACATGGCAGGCATCAATAAAACAGGAAAGTAGCCGTGTAAATCAAAACAGCTGTGTTTGTCATTCCTATTCAACACTTTCACGTACAACTTGATCTATCATTAAGCTATTACCTAATTATAGTTAATAATTCATGTGCGTGTTTGGTGAATATAATGCTCATTTAAATTTCTGACTGTCAACAATTAAACACATTTAAAAACTTTCTCAGTTATCGTAATATATAATTTCACAATTATTAAGATAATTATGTAAAGGAGGGCAATTGTCCTTCCACTAACAGGCTACATTTATATTTTTTTACCAAGCTACACTAGCATAATATCTCACAATTAAGATATAATTCTACAAAACAATATCATCCCACAATTTTGGTATATTGTGGGATAAGCCAACGCACAGCAATAAGATTAATTTGAATGTTGTACTTTGTCTTAGTAGGGTTGTTCTCAAGAGGCAACTAGTATGGTAACAGTGTGCATATCCTTTTTATTCATTATTAATTCATTCATTATACTGAATTTTATTTGACTTATTTATTTAGGAATACTATGCATCAGCAATGGGTTGCTCTGGGGAAAAAAAGTATTTCAAAGTCAAAGACATTTTTATTTGTCATATGTACAACATGCCAGAGATAACTGTGCATTGAAATGCTTGCAGTGAAGTTCTGTAAACTCTATGGCACAGGTACAACAGAAAAGAACATAATAATTTCAAACAGTACAAATAGACTTCAATATTGGAAGGTGGTTGGATGCAATATTTACTGAAAGAGCAGAAGAGAACACATATGGACACAATAAAACAGCAGAGAATTAAATGACAGTGTAGAACTTGGAGCGGGTGGGTGGAGCACAGAAGTACGGCAGGCCAGAATTGAGTTCTCAAAACTC
>JANZLB010000006.1:9977764-9993650 GCA_026167865.1 Notarius quadriscutis
AACGAAAGCATGAACTAGTATTTCCGCGTTATGTAGTGACATTAAATTTCTTATCTTAGCAATATTTCTGAGATGAACTCAATTTAACTGGTATTTGTGGATGTAACTCTGTATTGTAGTGCTTGACAAAGGTTTGCCAAAGTAATCCCGAGCCCGTGTGGTTATATCAGCTACAGATGAATGATGGTTCTTGATGCAGTGCTGTCTGAGGGATCAGAAATCACGGGTGTTCAGCTTAGGCTTGTGCCTTTGACCTTTACACACCGAAAGTTTTCCAGATTCCTTGAATTGTTGAATGATATTATGCACCGTAGAGGGAAAGATAACCAAATCCCTTCATATATTTCTTTGAGGAACATTTGTTTTTAAACATTTCAATAAATTTCTCACGCATTTGTTGACAAATTGGAGATCCTCAGGCCATCTTTGCTCCTCAAAGTTGAAGCCTTTCTGGATACTGATTTTGTACCAAATCATGATTACAGTCACCTGTTGGCATCATTATTTAATTGTTTTACCTCATTACTAGCCTTAAATTGCTCCTGTCCCAATTTTTTATGGAATGTGTTGCAGGCCTGAAATGCAGGAATTGACATATATGAACAAAAGAAATGAAGTTGACCAGACAAATCATGAAATATCTTGGGTTTATTCTGTCTGCAATGAAATACGAGTCAAAGTAAATGTAGAAATCACTGCTTTCTTTTTTTATTTGCATTTTCCATACCATCCCAACTTTTTCTGATTCGCAGTTGTATTTCAACTAACATTTTTTAACCTTTTAGTTTTTAGCGAATACTTCAGGTATTTTGCCAGCAAATTATTTATTCATTTATTTATTTATAATGTGGCAGAACACATTAGCTAGTATGAATGAAGCCTCTGATTCTTTTTAGGAAAGACACTAGACTGATGGCAAACCCGCTTGCTGTTGTGGAGCTCCCCGGCACAGAGTCTATGCTTGACCAGACCCAGGCCCAGTCAACCCAGGAAATTTTGAAAAATCTGGGTGGGTTGGAGGTGAGGCGGGAGGGCGGCATGCTTTTTGGCTATCGCTGGGGAGACACTCGTGTTTACTGGGGACTAGACAAACACGAGCAGAGGCCCACAGCCAGACCACTCTCCAAAATCAACCCCGAGCCCATCTATTCCCTTAAAGACTTTGTGTCAGGTGAGTAAACGTGTTTGAAATGTGAAAGGTGAGATCAGTGATTATTAATGCTTTTTTTTACTTGTCAAAGTAAAAAAGCATTAAAAGAAAGTTATGAAAATATTTTTTCAGCGTAAAAAGTCCTGTCGCTGTGCTACCCCAATACTTTTTAATCTAAAAACTAATCTGGGCTACTTATGTTCAACCACTCAAATATTCTTTGTCTTTCTTTCTTACCCTTTTGTTTTAATTATAGCATTATAATGTGCATGTAAAATTTTCATATGGTATCATATGAGGAAAATTCTCTGTGGTAGTCATGCAGATTCTTACATTACATTCTCTTAGTTTTACAGATACAGTGTCTCACAAATGTATTCATCCCTCTTGGTGTTTGTCCTGTTTTGTCGGATTACAAACTGGAATTAAAATGGATTTTGGGGGGATTAGCACCATTTGATTTACACAACATGCCTACCACTTTAAAGATGGATTTTTTTTTTATTGTGACACAAACAAGAATTAAGATGAAAAAACAGAAATGTGGAGTGCGCATAGGTATTCACCTCCCAAAGTCAATACTTTGTAGGGCCAACTTTTGCTGCAATTACACCTGCAAATCTCCTGGGGTATGTCTCTATTCGCTTAGCACATCTAGCTGCTGGGATTTTTGTTCATTCCTCAAGATAAAACTGCTCCAAATCCTTCAAGTTAGATGGGTTGTACAGCAGTCTTCAAGTTATGCCACAGATTCTCAATTGGATTGACGTCTGGGCTTTGACTAGGTCATTCCAAGGAATTTAAATGTTTCTCTTGAAACCACTGTTGCAAATCCTTGATGTGGGTGGAATACTGAAGTACGGCAGGCAGGAAATGATGTTGACAGAAACCTTTATTTTTACAGGTTGCTTGCTTTTCAGCTTCACTATTATCCTTCACTTGCTCACACATGTGTGCACACACATGCTCTGGTCAGGAGACATGCCCTCTCTTCACTCTCTCCCTCCTTTTCTATCTTACATCGTCACTGCAACAAATACACACACTCCACATCAATCAACAACAGGTGTACTGATTTTGCCACTCGCCTCCCCTGACCCTGCGCTCCACAAACCCATGCTTGGCCACGCCCCCACTGCCACATACCCCCACCGCCAGACTCAGGCCGGGGAGCCGTCCAGCCTGCAGCAGACTCCCCCCCCCGATGGACAGGAAGTCTGTCACCACCATCTGTGCATCTGTGCACCCAGCCTGTGGACCACCTTGAATTTAAAGGGCTGGAGGGCGAGATACCAACGGGTGGTCCAGGCATTGGCATCCTTCATGCGGTGGACCCACTGGAGGGGCGCATGGTCCAAACAGAGGGTGAGAGGGTGCCCCAGCAGGTAGTATCAGAGGGTGAGGACTGCCCACTTGATGGCCAGGCACTCCATCTCAATGATGCTGTACTTATTTTCACACATAGAGAGCTTGTGCCTGATGTAGAGCACTGGACGCTCTTTGCCCTCCACCTTCTGGGACAAAATGGCCCCCAGCCCTCTGTCCAGTGTGTCCATCTGCAAAATAAAGGGAAGAGAGAAGTCAGGGGAGTATACAAGTGGCCCTCCATACAGTGCAGCTTTTACCTTGGTGAAGGCCTGTTGGCACTGCTCTGTCCACTGGACCGGATCTTGTGCTCCCTCTTTAGTGAGATCAGCGGGCTGGTGACGTCCAAATAATTAGGTATGAACCTATGATAGTAGCCAGCCAGCCCCAGGAACTGACTCACCCCCTTTTTGGTTTTGGGCCTCAGGCAGGCCACAATTGCTGCAGTCGTCAATTTGGGGAGGCACCTGCCCATGACCCAAGTGGAAATCCAGATACCATACTTCCACCCGCTCAATTGCACACTTTATCGGGTTAGCTGTGAGACCCGCTCACCTCAGCAACTCTAGGACAGCCCTAAGGTGTTCTAGGTGCCGCAGCCAGTTGTTGCTGTATATAAGAATGTCATTGAGGTAAGCCACTCCATAGGTGGCGTGGGGCAGAGGATCTTGTCCATGAGCCGCTGGAATGTAGCTGGAGCCCCAAATAACCCAAAACGAAGCGTGACAAATTGGTTTAATCCAAATGGTGTGGAAAAGGCTGTTTTCTAAAGGATAGAGGAGTGAATGGGGATCTGCCAATATCCCTTTGTCAAGTCCAGTGTCGAATAAAAGCGAACAGCACTTAATCGGTTGAGCAACTCATCAAAACGAGGCATTGGGTACATGTCAAATTTAGACACCTTGTTGACTTTTCTGTAGTCCACACAGAACCGAACCAACCCATCGGTCTTGGGAACTAGGACCAGTGGGCTGCGCCAGTCATTGTGGGACTCCTTGATTATGCCTATTTCGAGTATGGCCTTGAGTTCATCCTGAACCACCTTTTTTTTTGTGTTCAAGTAAGCAGTAAGGGTGGCTATGCACCACCACTCTTGTGGGCATTTAAATGTGGTGTTCTAGGAGGTGGGCGTGGCCAGAAAGGGGTGAGAACATGTCAGAAAATTCCTTTTGCAACCTGACAACCTCTGTGAGTTGGGCTGGTGAGAAGTGGTCTCCACAGGGGACCAGAGCGGTTTGGGTTGTTACTTTCATTTTTACCTCCAGCCCCAGCTCTGCCTTCTCCAGAACTATTGACACCAATGCAAGAGGGAGAGGGCACAAAGGCACTTTTGGGGTGGCCACTGGATTTACTAGTTGGCATTTGCGGCATGCCTCACGCCACCGATGGACATCCCCGTGAATGCCTGGCCAATAGAATTTGGGCTAGTGTTTTATCCTGTCCTAAATGTCCAGCCATTGGATTAAAGTGAGCCACATGGAATACAAGTTCTCTACGTCTCTTTGGGATTAACAACTGAGTTAACTGTTTGCCGGTTTGAGTGTCCTGTGTCACTCGGTACAGCCTATCTTTAATAATGGCAAAGTACAGGAAGGAGGGTGTCACTTTTGGCTGGTTCTATTGGCCAGGCATTCACGGGGTTGTCCGTCGGTGGTGTGCGGCATGCCGCAAATGCCAACTAGATCATCAATTATTCTCACTTGGTCAAATGCATGACGGAGAGTCTCGTCACGCGTCTGTTCTAATGGGAAATCCCTGAGGGAGGAAGGAGAGGCAAGCTGTCACAGTAAAATTCCCCACTCCTCATATTGCCCTGACACGGTGCTGACGTAGACGGCTCTGTGACAGCTTCCCTAGTCAATGCCACACTGGGGTACTAGTGATGTATTATCCCACCCACTACTATACACTCTATTAAGCCTCTAAACTCCTGTCAGCAGCAGGAGTAGACACGCCATGCATTGCTCGACCGGCCACCCCCACGCTTTGGCCACTTGTTCGAAAAGGGCGATGAATGCCTCCAAGTCATCGTACTGATCTTGGTCAGGGTGATGTGGGATGGGTCCGCTGTGGTGGCAGTCAAGGACCCCACCAACGCATGCAGGTTCCGGAACACCTTTTGATCTTCCTGCTGGGCCAGCAGCAAGGCTTCAAAGCATTGCTCCTGCTCTTTCTGGAGGGCAGTCAGCGCTTGGTGCTGGCTCTGTTGGGTGGCGGCAAGGGTATGAATTAGATACTTCAGTGGGGAGGACTCCATCGGGTGGTTCCCTTCAGTAACCTGGCTTTCGGCACCACTGTTGCAAATTTCTGATGTGGGTGGAACACAAGCGTGGCAAACGGGAAATGATGTTGACGGAAACCTTTATTTTTACTGGTTGCTTGCTTTTCAGCTTCACTATTATTCTTCACTCGCTCACACATATGCGCACAGACATGCATATCTGTGACAGTGGTGCCATATTCTTTCCGATTTGCTATAATGGATTTAGTGGTGCTCCATATTCAAAGTTTGGGAGATTGTTTTTATAACCTAACCCTGATCTATGCTTTGCAACTTTGTCTCTGACCTGTTTGGAGTGCTTCTTAGTTTTCATGTTGCTTGCTTCGTAGTGTTGCAGAGTAAGGGTCCTTCCAGAACAGGTTGATTTATACAGACATCATGTGACAGATCATGTGACACTTTGCACCCAGGTGGATCTTAATCAACTAATTATGTGACTTATGAAGTTAATTGTTTGGACCAGCTCTTATTTAGGGGTTTCATATGAAAGGGAGTTAATACCTATGCATACTCCATATTTCTGTTTTTTCATCTTAATTATTGTTTATGTCACAGTAAAAGAAAATAATGAATAAATACAAATTGCACCTTTAAAGTAGTATACATGTTGTGCAAATCAAATGATGGTAAACCACCCAAAATCCATTTTAATTTCTGCTTGTAATGTGACAAAACGGGACACACACCAAGGGGGATGAATAATTTTGCAAGACACTATATTCTCCATCCATCTCCTTTTATCCAATTTTATATTCCTTTTCACTTCTCTGGGTTTTTTCCCCCTTGTCCTCATCTGCCTTTTGACCCTCTCTGAGTGTGTGGCCAGGGTTTTCTTATTAATTCTACCTCTCTGGTCAACAAGGTCCCATGATGTTTCACTGCTTCATGGTTACTACTTCCTCAATGGTCTACCAAGCACAGAATGAAAGTGTGAGTTCAGAGTTTAGAGTCAGTATGGGTCTCTGACATTATTGATGATGCCAGCTGCAGTGCAGAAAATGCTGGCATTATGTCAGAGGTTTTGGTTCTAATGGATCACAACCTTCTACCAGAAGGGAGTGTCTCAAACAGTTTCTGTGTGGGGTGATAGGAGTAGGTCGCAATTCTTTCTGCTCTCCTCAGGGTCCTGAACTCATACAGGTGCTGAAGAGATGGAAGGTTGCAGTCAATTGTCCTTTCAGCAGAGTGAATGGTACATTGCAGTCTGCCCTTGTCCTTGGCAGTGGTGGTAGCATACAAAAGTGATGGAGGAGGTGAAGATGGACTCAATGATGGTGGTGTAAAAGTGCACAATCATTGTCTTTGGCAGACTGAACTTCTTCAACTGCTGCAAGAAGAACATCCTCTTCTGTACTTTCTTGGTGAGAGAGCAGATATTCATTTACCACTTGAGGTCCTGAGTGATTGTAGTGCCCAGGAAGGGGAAGTACTCCACAGAGACTGCTGGGGAGTCAAACATGGTGATGGGGGAGGGTGTGGCAGAGCTCCTCCTGAAGTCTGCAATCATTTCTACTGTCTTTAGAGCATTGAACTCCAAGTTTTTCTGTTTGCAACAAGAAACCTGATAGTCAAATCTCCCACCTGAAGGCAGACTCATCCTCATCAGAGAGGCATCCAATGAGGGTGGTGTCATCTGTGAACTTTTGGAGCTTGACAGACTGATGACTGGAGGTGCAGCTGTTGGTGTCCGGGAAGAAGAGTAGAGGAGAAAGAATGCAGCCTGGGTGGAATCCAGTGCTGATGATTCAAGAGTCAGACATGTTTCCCTAGCTTCACATGCTGCTTCATGTCAGAGAGAAAGTTAGTGATCCATCTGCAGGTGGAGTCAGGCACTCTTAGCTGGGAGAGCTTGTCCTGCAAAAAAGCCAGCATGATAGTGTTGAAGGCAGAACTGAAATCCACAAACAGGATCTTGGCATAGGTTCCTGATGAGTCCAGGTGCTGGAGGATGAAGTGAAGAGCCATGATAGCAGCGTCTGCAGGCAAACTGCATGGAGTCCCAGGCTGGGTCAGTGATGGCTTTAAGGTGGTGAAGCACAAGGTGCTCAAAGGATTTCATAACCACAGAAGTCAGACCCATGGGTCTGTAGTCATTTAATCCAGTGATCCTTGGCTTTCTGGGGATGGGGATAATGGTGGAGGCCTTGAAGCAGGCTGCCACATGATATGTCTCCAGTGAGGTGTTAAAGATTTCTGTGAACACGGGAGACAGATCATCAGCACAGTGCTTCAGGGTAAATGGTGAGACAGAGTTGGGACCTACTGCTTTGCGGGGGGTTCAGCTTCTTAGAGCTTATTGATATCCTTCTTCAGAGTGGAGAGAGTTGAGGCTGATGAAGTGGGGAGTGGACCTCCAGGGTGAGAGATTGAAGATGCCCTGACAGAAGTAGAAGTGGGGTAGGTGGGGGTGGTAGGCAGGAGCTGAAGTGTGGAGTCATGGGGGATGATATCAGGACTCTGTTAATGACTTGCGCCTGGCCAACCAACTGAATGAGTTCTACTGTCACTTTGAAGGACAATGGGACTCAGTATCTTTCAAAGCAAGAGTAGAACTCCATCAGTTGGTTTGCCAGGCACAAGTTATTAACAGAGTGGGGGGCTCAAGGTTTGTAGTTAATGATCTGCCTGAGCCCTTTCCAGATGGATGCAGAGTTGTTGGCTGAGAACTGGTGTTGGAGTTTCTTAAAGTACAGTCGTTTAGCTTCTCTCACCTCCTTGCTAGACTCTGTAAACCTGTCCCCACTTCTGAATGGTTCTTCCTTTTGCATCCTAAGCTGTCTGAGCTTATCTGTGACACAAGGTTTGTCATTATTGTAACTCACCCAGGTTCATGATGGAATGCAGCAGTCCTCAGAGAAACTGATGTAGGACATCACAGCCTCTGTGTCCTCATCCAGACTATTGGTAGCAGTCCTGAACACATCCCAGTTTGTACAGTGCAAGCATGTCTGAAGGTTCTCCGCAGCCTCATTGCACCACATCTTTGATGTCCTCACTACAGGTTTCCTCAGCTTTAATTTCTGCCTGTATGCAGGAATCAGGTGGACCATGGCATGGTCAGAGTGGTCCAGTGCGGCATGAGGGACAGCGTGATAGGCACTGTTGACTTGAGTGTAGCAGTCTTCTAAGATATTCCCCTTTCTGGTCAGGCATTTAAGAAACTGTTTGTATTTTGGTAGTTTGTGGCTGAGGTGACCTTTGTTAAAGTCACAGAGGAAATAACTCAGAAGTCTGCATTAGTCTGCTCCACACCCAATATCTGATTGGCTAGCATGGTCTGTGCATTCTGCACATTGGCCTGCAGTGGAATGTAAACACCAACAAGAATGAATGAACCAAATTCTGGAAAGGGCTTAGACAGATCATTAACTACAAATCTTTAACCCCCTGCTCTGTTAATGACTTGTGCCTGGCAAACCAACCGAATGAATTCTACTGGCACTTTGAAAGACAATGTAGGACATTGTCCTACAAAGTGAGAGTAGAACTCCTGTTGGTTTGCCAGGCACAAGTCATTAACAAAGTGGGGGGCTGAAGGTTTGTAGTTAATGATCTGTCTAAGCCCTACCCAGACAGATGCACATTTGTTGGCTGAGAACTGGTCTTGGAGTTTCTCAGAGTGCAGTTGTTTAGCCTTTCTCACCACCTTGCTAAACCTGTTCCTAGACTCTTTAAACCTGTCCCTATTTCTGAATGGTTCTTCCTTTTGCAACATAAGCTGTCTAAGCTTATCTGTTACCCAGGGTTTGTCATTATTGTAATTCACTCTGATGCATGATGGAACACAGCAGTCCTCACAGAAGCCGATGTCAGATGTCTCAATCCTCATCCAGACTATTTGTTGCAGTCCTGAACACATCCCGGAGTCTTGATTACATTTGTTGTTGGCTGGAGCTTTGGATAACTTCTAGAGCAGGCTAAGTTTTCTGTGGTTTGGCAATTGTTTTTGTGATTGTAATACTTTTGTTTTTCTTCTGTTGTTGAATATCTTTCATTCTGCTGCTTGTTAGGCACATGTTACTCCTTGTGTTTACATCTGCTTTGCTACTACTCGGGATTCACCCATCAGTTTTGATTGTGTGAGCAATCAGCTGTTTTTTATTTGTGAATTAGCTTGTCTTTTAGTGTGGTTTTGAGTGACTATATTAGATTGAGCTTACTGTTGGCTATCAGTTGAGAGCATTTGTTGTTGGCTACTGGAGTTTCAGGCAACTTCCAGAGCAGGCTAAGTTTTCTGTGTTTGGCAGTTGTTTATGTGATTGGAATACTGTGTTTTTCTGCTGCTTGTACCTGTTGAATACTCTGCATATCTGCTGCTTTTTAGGTGTATGCTACTCCTTGCATTTACCTTGTGTTTACATCTGCTGTGCTACTCTTCAGGATTTGCCCATCAGTTTTGATTGTGTGAGCAGTCAACTGTTTTTCTTTTGCTAATTAGCTGGGCTTTTAGTGTGGTTTCAAGTGACACTCCTTCCCAAAATCTCTTCCCCTCTCTTACATCTCCCATAACTGTTCATCATGTGTCTTGGCACCATTCCTGTTTGTGGTCTCACCTACAAGAGGCACTTCCATTATGGTCCCCTGCAAGGACAATGCTTCTCCAACCTCATCTATCCTTCAGCTACCTCCACTGACAACTTCTGGATCACTGCTGGAATATGGAACTGCCAGTCTGCTACACAGATGGCTGACTTCATCTCTGCCCATGCCTCTCTATTGTCCCTCAACATCCTTGTATTGACAGAGACCTGGATTTCAACTGACAACACCACTACACCTGTAGCCCTCTCCATCTCCTTCTCCTTCTCTCTCATCCCTCGGCTGTCTGGCCATCATGGCGGTGGCACTGGTTTGTTGATTTCTGTCATGGAAGTTCTTGCCTCTTCCACCTCTCCATCTCCTCCTTTGAATTTCATTCTGTTTCAGTCTCCTCTCCTGTTTGTCATTGTTGTTTATCACCGTCCTGGCCCTGTTGGATGTTGCTTTGATAAACTTGACATCCTACTCAGCTCCTTCCCAGAAGATGGTACACACAACTGATGCTCCTGGGAGACTTCAACCTCCACCTAGAAGCCTCCCACTCTGCTGCCTTCCTTCCCCTACTCCACTCCTTTGATCCCTCCCTATTGAACTCTCCTCCAACCCATAAAGTTGGCAATCTTCTCAACCTGGTCTTCCTCCGAAACTGCTCTGCCTCAGATCCCACAGTTACCCCTCCCCATCTGTCAGACCACCACTTCCATCTCATTCTCCCTCTCCACCGATCATCCCCCTCCTATCCCCACTGTTACAGTCTTTCGTAACCTCCGCTCCCTCTCTTGCCTTCTCTGTCACTGCCTCCCTCCCCCTGCCACTCTCCCCACTGAATCTGCTGCATCCTCCCTGCTCTCATCACTGGACACATCATTTCCTCTTGTCTCCAAGCCAACAAGCTCTTCCTCTCCTTGTCCCTGGATATCCAAAACACTTCACACTTCTACAGAATCGGTCAAGGTGCAGCAGAGAGGAAGTGGAGAAAATCCAGGGCCCCTGCCGACCTGTCCTGCTACCAGCCCTTCCTTGCAGAGTTCACAGCCTCGCTCAAATCAGCCACGATCAAGTTTTATCACTTGAAAATTCATACCTCCATCTCCAACCCTTGTCAACTGTTTTCTGTTTTCTCTTCTCTCCTCAACTCTCCACCACTGCAGAGGACTTTGCACAGTCTTTTTTGAGGAAGAGATCATGGCCATCCACAACTCCTTCACCACACCTGCTTCCCCACCCTCCCTGTCTCTCCCCCCCCCCCCCTTAGTCTCTGCTTTTTCCTCTTTCCACTTCAGATGTCTCCCAGTTCCTGCTCTCTCACTGTCCGACCATCTGTGCCCTTGACCCCATTCCTTAATCTCTTTTCCAGACCATCTCTCCTGACATCCTCTCATTTATCACCTCCCTTGTCAACTCCTTGTCCTCTGAATACTTTCCCTCCAGCTTCAAAAAGACCCACATCACTCCTCTGCTAATAAAAAAAAGCAAGCAAACAAAAAAAAAGCAAAAACAAAAAGCAAGCAAACAAACAAAAAAAAACCCTTAAACTCCTCTTTCATCCAGAACTACCACCCTGTTTCTCTTATTCCCTTCCTGTCAAAGATGCTTGAATGTGCTGTTGCTAACCAACTCTCCTCTTTTCTCTCACAGAACCACCTCAGAGATCCTCACCAGTCTGGCTCCCAAGTCAGACACTCAACCGAGATTCACTGACAGAGAGAAGTGCAAGCACTTCATATAACTTGTGCTGCCTCCCTCTCCTCGGTCCTGATTCTCCTTGATCTTGCTGCTGCATTTGACACCGATGGTCACTCCATCCTCCTGCCATCCTTATCAGTTCTAGAGATCTGCGTGACAGCCCTAGACTGTTTCAAGTCCTACCTCTCTGGTCGCTCCTTCCAGGTCACCTGGTCTGGTACTATCTCAGCACCACGCCCACTCACCACTGGTGTCCCTCAAGGTTCAGTCCTTGGTCCACTTCTCTTCTCCCTCTACACCCAGTCTCTCAGCCCAATTTTCTCTGCTCATGGTCTATCCTACCACTGCTATGCTGAAGACACCCAACTGTTTCTCTCTTTTCCTCCTTCTGAACATCTCTAGGTCTTCTTCACCCAGTGCAAAGAACCTAGGGATCATGTTCAACAACAAACTCTGCCTCAGCAAACATTGCTGCAGTGACCCAGACATGTGGATTCCTCCTCTACATCAGAAGGATCTGCCCTTTTCTTACCACCTACTCTACTCAGCTCCTGGTCCAAGCACTGATCCTTTCCCACTTGGAGTACTGCAACTCTGTACTTGCTGGCCTTCCAGTATCTGCCATCAGGCCCCTGCAGCTCGCCTGGTCTACAACCTCTCTCACCCTTCCCATATCACCCCTCTGCTTGCCAACCTGCACTGGCTACCTATCACAGCTCGCATCAAATTTAAGACATTGGCGCTAGTTTATCAGGCTCTCAAGGGATTAGGGCCAGCATACTTCCAGAGTCTGATCCACCCCTACACACCAGCCAGATCCCTATGCTCCGTTACTACTGGTCACCTGGCCCCTCCTCCTCTTCTGCCCAGCCTGCTGTCCATCCTTGTTCCCCCGTTGGTGCAGTGACCTTCCCATTGAGGTTAGAACTGCCGACTCCCTCACCACTTTCAAATGCAGACTGAAGACCCACCTCTTCAGGCTGCACCTCTCCCCTGCTTCCCTGCCCACTGTGAAACTGCATATCGGTCCTGACCAACCCAGGCTGTTTACTATCTAGGCTGGAGTTAGCTGTTTGAGTTCTCTATTTAGTTATACTCTGTATGGTTGGTTTGTTTCCTTAGCTGTTTGAGTATTGGTATTTCAACAGCATATTACACTATGTTTTGCTATCACTTGTTCAGTTGGCAGTTCAGTTGACTTTCTTGTCTAGAAGTTCAGCACTGCGTGTACCTGACTTTTGCATTTCTTGTACGTCACTCTGGATAAGAGCATCTGCTAAATGCCATATAATGTAATAATGTAATCTACTCCACCCCTCACCTGGCATTAAAGAATCTACCCTACCCCTCACCCGGCGTTAAGGCTCTCTTCCACCCCTTACCTGGTGTTGTAGCTCAGCTTCTCTGTGGTACGTTAGTAATTTGTGGTGTCTCTCTGCCACCTCTTTCTTCAGTGCAGTGATGCTAGTGTGGAGAAGCTCCACGTCCTTCATGGAGAGATCAGTGTTCAGAGCAACTGATCGCACAGAGATCATCATTTCTCCTGGAAACACTCGGTCACCGTTACACCACTGCACACGCTTCACTGACATCATTCTGCAGCAGCTATCTTCATGTTTTTCCTTCTTCAGACTCAGTTCTTCAGTCGCATGTGTGACGTCCAAATTCCTGCAATCCACCAGCCGCACTGAACTCTCTTTAACCAGAGCGTAGAGCGCGTGTTCATCAGTGTGTAGCGTGTGTTCATCAGTGTGTGTGCGTGCACTGTGCAGTGTGTGCTCTTCAGTGTGTGAAATTTCCACTGGCTCAGGTTCGCTTTTAAAATCACCACCATGAATGTCCTCCACCCGTGAGTGTGTGTGTTGGTCTTCATGGTGGATGTCTATGGGATGTGGTTCAGTTTTCCACGCCGACATCAAACAGAATTCCGATTTCAGTGTGCCATTTTCCTGCTGTTCCATTAGGAAAGGATCCGGCTCCGTCTTCACTTCAGGACACAACACTGCCTGATGAAAATGAGAGTATAAACATTATACACACACACACACACACACACACACACACACACACACACACACACACACCAATTCCAGAAATGTTGGAATGTTTTCCAACATACCAAAAAAATAAATAAATAAATTTTAAAAAAAGGAAGAAAAAAAAAGTGATGTTAATTTATGTGAACCTTTTTTTAACTGACAAAAGTACAAAAAAAATCCAGAAAAAAAAAAAAGTTTTACTCACCAACTTAACTGTATTTTGTAAATATAAATGAAGTTAGAATTTGATGCCTGCAACACACTCAAAAAAAAGCTGAGACAGAGGTAGGACCATTGTGTGACATCACCTTTCTTTTAAGAACACTTTTTAAAGGTAGACTGCGTTTCAGATTTTTCAAGTTTAGATCATTTAAAAAAATAATAATAAATTTCCCTGACACCCAATTATTTTTGTTTAGTGGTCTGAAAGCTACTGAATTCAAATCATAATCTTCCAATTTAGAATTTTTTTTAAGAGAACAATTAATAACTTTAGAGAGTCATGTGGCCCTAAATTCTCCACTACTTTTTCCTGCTTCACCATGACCCAATTCGACACTACGTCATGCATCACGTGGTGGGCTTTCCCCGTTCACGCAAGGCACAAATTTGAAACAGGAGAGAAAAATGGAGGACGTGAGTGTGCGAATGAAACGTGAAAGACTGACTACAGTAATGGAAAGTGAGAAGAAAAGACATGTTGTGAAGGAAAGGAAATGCAGAACCAAACTAATAAATATCGGCGGTCAGCGAGCACCTCAGTGTGATCAGCTGTTCGTTTAGTCACAGAATGATGTAACGGTCAGTGCACGGTCAAGGTAAACCTGTGTGGCAGTAATGCAACACTGTGGATGCCAGCTGCCATAAAACCCAAAAAGAAGAAGGCAAACCTGCGCATGCACACACGGACTTCCTCTGTCTGCTTGACTGTGCAAAGCAAGCGATTTCATGCACATTATTTGCTAAGGAATCCCCTCAAATTAAATAACTTCCCAGCCACAGAATGGCCTAGGGTTTTGTTTATTTATTTATTATTTTTTTTTTTTTGAGATATTACAGACATAAACATATATCACAATGACCAAATTTCAGAGTGAACTAAATTTCACCGATTTTATTAAGTCAAAAGGGCATCTAGCTTTAAGGCATGGGCTCATTGGTAATATTACCTATAATGGCTGAGTGGTTTTACCATTTTCATTATGGCTCCACAATGAGTTACAACATGCAATCAATAAGAGAATGCAAGTATATTTTGCCCAAATTATTATTGTCTGGCTCTGATCATGCCACAAAGGTATGAAGCAAGAGTTGGCAAATAAAGGCTTCTATTTTGACTCTGTGGCATTAGATAAAGCTGAAGAGGTGGAAGGTGTGTGTTTGTATGTGCGTGGCTCTCATTAGCCTGTTTTCTGCCAGGAAGAATGCTGCACGGCTCGGCTTGTCACTGTTGCCCTGTGGCAGGCTCTCATATTGTGACAGCCTGCTCTGCCTCTGTATGTGGCATTGTGAGAAAGCATTCTTTCTCTGCTGCCACACTGTAATGAGATAATGTGATATTTTTTTGACATTTTTCCCTCCTTTGCATCATGGGTTCTGGAAAGGTGAATACTCAATGGCAGTCAGTTCTAGAAAAGCTGTATTATCCTAAGAATATATGTCATCATTATGTTGTGTTTTGTTCTGTAGTGAGATACTGAGTATCATCAAATATCACTCAAATATTGGGAATTCATATGGCAAAAAACAGTCTCCCAACCTATCCTGCACTTGAAGAGGGAGAATTATTATCCAGTCAAATGCAGGAGGAATTTGTCAGGGTATAAAAAAAAAAAAAAATACCAGGTCATGACACTAATAGAATATATGCAGGACAATGGAACAAAAAAAAGGGGGGAGGATCCCAAAATGGACAGCAGAGATTATTTTATTGCCCTACACATCTCAACAGTAGTTAGCTGGATAATATTTACTGTATCTAGTACACTTTCTGGCAGTAGCTTTCTGCACCCTCTCTCTGATTTCCTTTTGTGGCACATAATTTCAGCCCACATTTTTTTTTTTCACAAGAGGTTCTAGTCTGATCACAGTTTCCTGGCAGATTAAAGGTTCTCACATATTCACCCCATATAACTTCACTACTCTTTGCCATAGACATATCACCTCTTACATTTTTAAAAATTATTTTGCCGATATTGTGCCTTTATCTCAAGCTCTATTTGAGGACCTTGTCATACTAAGGTCATTAAATCTTTTAGCTTAACATGAGCCAAATGTTTTCGTTCAAAGGGCACTTGAGAAAGCATTTACGAGTATTTCGGATATTTCAGTGGTGCCTTGGTGTGTTTGATTATGCAAGACAGCAGGGGTGATTGTAGGTTAACAAGGAAGACTTTGCCTTTTAAACCAGTGAGGCTTCCAAGCTAATTTCTTACACAGCAGAGAAATGTCATCCAGATATTTTCCATGCAGGAAGAATCCTATCTGTCTTATTTAGATATCCAAAAGTAACATGACATAATCATGTATATTAAGTAATCATTTCTTCTGACAGGGTTTAAAAAAAAACTCACAGCAAAAGCTTTGAATAACAACTGTACTAAATGTCAATATTTTAGCTTATAATCATATACAGTGGTGCTTGAAAGTTTGTGAACCCATTAGAATTTTCTATATTTCTGCATAAATATGACCTAAATCATCATCAGAGTTTCACACAAGTCCTGAAAGTAGATAAAGAGAACCCAGATAAACAAATGAGACAAAAATATTATACTTGGTCATTTATTTATTGAGGAAAATGATCCAATATTACATATCTGTGAG
>JANZLB010000006.1:10153871-10164866 GCA_026167865.1 Notarius quadriscutis
CCGCTTTATCCTGTTCTACAGGGTCGCAGGCAAGCTGGAGCCTGTCCCAGCTGACTACGGGCGAAAGGCGGGGTACATCCTGGACAATTTGTCAGGTCATCACAGGGATGACACATAGACACAAACAACCATTCACACCTATGGTCAATTTAGTCACCAGTTAACCTACCCTGCATGTCTTTGGACTGTGGGGGGAAACTGGAGCACCTGGAGGAAACCCACGTGGACACGGGGAGAACATGGAAACTCTGCACAGAAAGGCCCTTGTCGGCCACAGGGCTCGACCCCGGACCTTCTTGCTGTGAGGCGACAGCGCTAACCACTACGCCACCGTGCCGCCGAGTGCGAACATATTTTTTAATAAATAGTCTTTACAATTGATCCATAAAACTTATGGATGGATCTTTTTAGGCAAATATGCATTTTTTTGGTAAAAGGTTTTCTAGATTCATTTCAACTATGATTAAACATAGCCAGAGAATAAAACAGTTTGGCTCTGACCAGTATTCATGGCTGATGTGTGGAACCACTTTGGATTCTATAAATTTGACGTTAGTATTGCAGGTGAAATCAAAGCAATATGTAAGATTGCTTTATTTATTTATATATGCAAGTGTGTGTGTGTGTGTGTGTGTGTGTGTGTGTGTGTGTGTGTGTGTGTGTGTATAGGAATTGAATCAGGCAAACTGTGCAGCCCTGCAAACTACATATGCTAAACTACATGTTTTATCTAAATTTAGCATCTTGGAAAGTATTTTAACATTAACTGACTAGCCAATGTTACCTGACAGCTTTGACTGGTCATGCCAGCAAATGAACATTCAGTCCAAAAGCAGAAATTTATTACAATATACTTTACAGCATTTAATGGTTTTTTTTTTTTTTTAACTTTGAATGTTTTACTTATGGTCTGTGAACTGAAGGTCAACTCTAACAGAGTTGGCAGGGCAATATCATCTTGATTTCAGATTGCTATGGGTGGTCATATGTTAATGAGGGGTGGAACCATTTAAAAAACGAGAGGAGATTCTAAGTAAGAAGAGCGCACTTTCGTAAGTTGCTTGTTCTCTATAGCTATTTTCTTTCTATGGCCATTACCCTTTGGGAAGTAATGCTTCATGCTGTAGTGAAACAAACATACATTAAATACAATTCAATTTGTATTCATTCATATCATCATACATTGTTACACCAGCCCATTGACTGATAGTCACAAAATGGCCCCAAGCATCACTAATCCATCTCCATATTTTACAGTGGCTACCAGGTGCTTTTCCTTGCAAAACATGCTAATGTGTAACATTTCTGCACAAAAAACGATTTTAGCCTTTTCTGACCAATTCCAACTGCAGTTCCAGTGATGGCTATCAAAGTGTAGGTGTTTCATTTGTCTGTCTGTCTGCATTTTATGTAACTCTTCCAAGCAGTCAACATCTATAAATGTGAAGCTCTAGTATTTGCATCAGGGCATCAATTCAAATACAAAGAGACTCTCAGAAGGAACTTTTTGCTGTCTTTTTCCCCTCTTTCTCAGCACTGCAATAGTTGTGATGAATGCCCGTGCGAGGCAGGAGACTCCTCAGTGCATTGCCAACACTGTAATGTAAGTACACCTATACAAAGTGTGCATACAAGTATAGTACAAAAAGAGGGTGTATAATACATCATAATAATCAGTGCTATAAAAATTGTCTGTTCTGTCTGTCTCCCTCTCTCTCTTTCATTTTTCCAAGCTGATGACAGACATTTTATGGCCACTATAGAGCTCCCAGGCTTTTACAAATCTGGTGCCCTAAAGGTTGAATGTTCCTTTCAGAATACTGTTTAAGATTTTGTTGTTTTCCTCCAGCAGTGCTCCTACTGCTACATATGTCCTGTGATCTGTGAGACAATCTGCAAACCAGGTATCACATTCTGCATTTTACATTGTCCCTCCATTTTCATAGTTTCAAAAGTAATTGACAAACAGTTTTATGGCCAGGTGTGACCAGTTTCCAAGTGGTTAGCACAGTCACCTCACAGCAAGAAGGTTCTGGGTTTGAGCCCAGTGGTTGGCGGGGGCCTTTCTGTGGGGAGTTTGCATGTTCTCTCCGTGTCTGCGTGGGTTTCCCCCACAGTTCAAAGACATGCAGTTAGGTTAATATGGGATGGCCTTGGGCTGAGGTGCCCTTGAGTATGGCACCTAACTCCCAACTGCTCCCTGGGCGCTGTTAGCATGGCTGCCCACTGCTCTGGGTATGTGTGTGCGCGCTCATTGCTCACATGTGTGTGTTTACTGCTTCTTACTTAAGCCTACTACCCCTCCTGGGGTATAAGCCACCAACGAGAGATCTCCAGGCATCCCGGTCTTGGGCTTTTCGCTCCAGGTGTACCCCATTCTTTTGATGTCAACATTGAGGTCTCGATGCCATGTGTTTCTTGGCCATCCTCTATTTCTCTTGCCTTGGGGGTTCCAGGTCAGTGCTTGCTTAGTTGTGTTGGAGGCTGGCTTGTGTGACCGATCCATCTCCAGCATCTTCTTAGGATCTCCTCTTCTGCAGGGAGCTGTTTGGTTCTATGCCAAAGGTCCTGGTTGCTGATGTTTGGCCAGTGGATCCATAGACATGAGTTGATAAAAGTCTGCACTTTCTTCATTGTGGCCGCTGTTGTTCTCCAGGTCTCTGCTCCATACAACAGTACCAACTTGGAGTTGAAGATCCTGATCTTTGTTTGTATAGTCAGCTTCTTAGGCTTCCATATGTTGTTTAGCTGTAGGAAAGCTGCTCTTGCTTTGCCTATTCTGGCCTTGACGTCAGCCTCGGTGCTGCCCAGCTTGTCCACGCCACTCCCCAGGTACTGTAGGTGAAGGCTTCTACTTCTTCTAAGGCCTCTCTTTCCAGCTCTATGGGATCTTCACTCATGGAGTTGATCCTCAGGATCTTTGTCTTCCTCTTGTTGATGTTCATGCCTACTTGTGCTGAGATGGCTGCCACTCTGTTGGTCTTTTCCTGCATCTGTTGACGGGTATGGGACATTAGTGCCAGGTCATCTGCAAAGTTGAGCTCGTCAAGTTGTGTGAAGGGTGTCCACCAGATTCCTGTTCTTGTGCAGGTCGCCGACATCATTATCCAGTCGATTCCCAGCAAAAAGAGGAAAGATGAGAGTAAGCACCCCTGACGAACTCCAGTCCTCACTTCGAAGGCATTGGTGGGCTGCAGTCCATGGACTATTCTGCAGGACATCTCGTCATACAGTACAAGTTCTTGATGATGGTGACCATCTTGGCTGGCACACCATAGTGACAGAGAAGCTTCCAGAGGGTGTTCCTGTCCAAACTGTTGAACGCCTTCTCATAGTCCACAAAATTGGCATATAGAGGAGAGTGCCACTCCAAGGATTGTTCGACGATGATGCGCAGGGTAGTGATCTGATCTGTGCAGGATCTGTCTTTCCAGAAGCCTGCTTGCTGGTCCTTGAGTTGAGCATCTACTTGGTCTTTCATTCAATTCAGGATGATCCTGTTGAACACCTTGCCTGAATGTTACAGGAGCGTAACCCCTCAGTAGTTGGCACAATTGCTGAGGTCACCCTTCTTTGGTAGCTTGATCAGATGGCCTTCCTTCCATTCTGATGGTATTTGCTCCTCCTTCCAGATCTTCTCAAACAGTGGGAACATCATCTCTACTGTGGTGTTTACATCTACCTTTAATGCCTCTGCTGGTATGTTGTCTGGGCCCGCTGCCTTGTTATTCTTCAGCTGTCCAATAGCTTTCCGGATCTCCTCCCTGCTTGGCGTGTTGCAGTTGATTTGGAGATTCTCAGTTGCTGGTGCTATATCTGGGGGGTTTGGGGGCACTGGCCTGTTTAGCAGCTCTTCAAAATGCTCCTTCCATCTGTCCTGCTGTTGTTCCTCTCCCATCAAGGTCTTTCCCTCCTTGTCTTTGACTGGTCTGTTTGGCTTACTGAACGTTCCTGACAGCTTCTTCGTGATGGAGTACACTTCACTCATGTTACCCTTTCTTGCTGCTTCTTCTGCTTTAGCTGCCAGGCTGCCAATGAACCTTCTCTTATTGGCTCTGATGCTTTTCTTCACAGTTTTGTTGGCTATGATGTATTCCTCTTGTGCCTTTTGTCTTCTCAGCTCTTGTTCTGCTGTTGTTGCCTTTTGCTTTTTCTTCTCCTTCCTGTCTTGAATCATCTTTGTTGTCTCTGTTGTCAGCCACTCTTTGTTGGTACTTCATGGGCCCGAGAACATTGCTGCATGTTGTGGTCACTGCTTCTTTGACATTCTTCCATCTGCTGTCTCCTCCTCTTCCATCAGTTCTCTCAGTACTTGGAACCTGTAGTTCAGGGCCACTGTGATGTTGCACAGCTGTGACTCCTAATTTTATTTTGAAAGGTGCTCTTTTATTTTGAAACTCCTTGGCTTTCTGTTGGTTAACAGAGTCACATGGGCAAGGTCACAGTTCAGACCAGCCATCTTGGATGTTATTGCACATAGAAATGTGCTCCTGAGCATCCCTCCTTTAAATCTGGTGCATCCATCGCTGTTGAGCTCTGGAGAAGCTTTGTTTTTTCACAAAAAAGAAAGTGTGTCTGGCTTGTAAGGTGCGACAAAGATAAACAGTAAAGCTTCAACTTACTTCTGTGTCATCCTTTCACCTTTCAACGCCAAACCAAGTGTTTAGCTATCTGTTACTGAGTGCAGAGTCATGCATGGGCAGCGGACAGAATAGCCACTCTGAATTCTTCTCTCGTGTGTGTCTCGCAGACAGAATATATTGTACTTGCGATGCTGTGCTGCCAATGCCATCCATTCCTTCTTCAGTTTCAGCTTCAGTCATGCCACTACCAGATAGTGGTCTGATGTGGCGTCAGCTCCTCTCTTCACCTTCACATCCTGTAGGGATCTCCTGAACTACTTGCTGATGCAGATATGATCGATCTGGTTCTCAGTGGTATTGTCCAGTGACACCCAAGTTGCCTTGTGTATCCTCTTGTGCGTGAAGACGCGGCTTCCGATTACCAGGTTGTTGAGAGTGCACAGGTCTGCAAACCTCTCTCCATTCTCATTCATATTACCCAGGCCATGTCTCCCCATCACCTCTTCATACCCGGTGTTGTCACTTCCCACTTTAGCATTGAAGTCTCCCATTAGGACTCACCTTCACACCACTCTCTGAGCTCTGCTACCAACTACAACTGCACAGTCTGAACTTCCATTGTCATTACTTTTAATAGCTACTTGAATTTTAACTCTTAAAACTAGAGCTAATTTTTCACTTAGTAGTCCTTTAATCTTTCAATTTAAGATTTCTTGTATTTTAATCTTATTACAGCTGTACTTTAATCTTGTAACTAAATGACTACTTAGAAGTTGTTTAATTATTCTAATAAAATTCACTTAGTTGCCCTTTAAACTTGAGTTAGCACTAATAAGACAAAATAAAATAATAAATTTAACTTATCCCAGTGGTGCCTCCATTTTATGTAGCTCCCCTTTGCTGTTCTGGGCAAATAATAGGGGTGGCTAACCTGAATTCTTTAAATAAAGTGTTCTCTAACTATAAGTGTGTATGTTTACTTTCTCTTTCACTAAATGCAATAATAACTAAGCAGCAAAACTATTATTATTCAAAGACATTTACTCTTACTTATATCTTGCCTTAAACCTAAATTACTGTAATTCAGTCACTTGATGTAAGCTTTCTAAATAACTGTTACCTTTCTACCTATTAGCTAAAGTCTTGAAATCTAATAAACCATGGCAATGCAATTATCAATTTAAATGTTTACTTAGAAAAAATATATATTTACATCTGTACACATTTAGATAAATAAAACAGTTTTCAGTTCCAATACTTCAAACAAATAAAAATACCCCAAAAGCATTGGTCATTGACCACTAAACCAAATAGTTCAGTTACACAGTAAGTACTCTTAGTAGTAACAGTAAGTTATCTCAGTAGTAACCTTCACAGTAAAATCCTATAGCCGGCAAATGTAACTAAATAATAACTTTGGGTACCCAATGAGTTTGCGAGTGATTCGGTGCAGGCCTGACATGAAGCTCTGGATCGTAGAAGCCACCAACACAAGGGCTACTTCGCGCCAGTGTGCAGAGAACAACAACAAAAAAAAATACTTGGCCTCTCGCTGAGGTTTTCTAGGATGGTCTTTAGCCTACTTTAGAGCTGATCTTTTTCTTCTTATATGCCATTGTTCGTAGGGGCATAGTACTGCATGACATTCATGGTGATTCTCCTCTTCTTTGTTTGGAAAGATGCTGTGATAATCCTCAGACCATGGGCTTCCCATCCGATGAGTGCTTTCTGTGCTACTTTGGATGTCATCAGAGCTACTCCTTGGGTGTGTGGGGCGTTGTCCTCCTCATGTCCTGAATACAGCAGCATCTGTTAGTCTGGTCTGTCCAGATTGTGTCCATCACGTTTTGCTGACTTCAAGCAGTGTTAGGTTGTAGTTGCTCATTTCTGCAGAAACTTGCGCTGCCTTCCCTGCTCCATACATGGTCCTGACATTCCATGCACTGATGTTGATTGGTGCCCTGACTGAGAGCAGGGTGGTCGGCCTTGTAGCTTCCAATTTCCGGCTTTCACCACACGGCGTCATAACTCTTCTTGATGATCCCCCCCTCTTCCCAGGACTACGATGTCTTGATTTCCTCTTGGTGTTTTTGTAGCTAGCTTTGTTTAATGGGGTGGGGTAACTAGCCCCATGCCCAACCCTCCTCCTTTTTCAGCCGGGCTTGGGACCGTCCTTGGCAGAGTTGTTCACTGCTTCAGATGGGTTAAATGCAGAGAGGAGTTTCACAAGCGCATGTGATGAATAAAGTTGTTCTTGACCAATCCATGACCAATTAAGGAGATAAAAGGTCTGGGAACTCTCAACACGTGTCGCTGCAAGTGAAAGGTCATCATTAGGCTGAAAAAAAAAAAATATTGACCTGTCATAGAGATGGCAAAAACTTTAGGAGTGGCCAAATCAACAATTTGGTATATTTTCAAAAAAGGAATGCATGCACTGGTGAGCTCAGCAACACTAACAGGCCTGGAAGACCATGGAAGACAATGAAAGTGGATGACTGTAGAATTCTTTCTTTGTTGAAGAAAACCCCAAAGTCAAGGACTTGGGGGTTTCAAGGAGGTAGGCCTAATGTTGTCAGTGTTCAATGAAGAGATGCCTTCATTAATATAAATACAGAGATTTTACCTCAAGATGCAAACCACTGTTACCACTCAAGAAAAGAAAGGCCAGATTAAACATTGCTAGAAAACCTTCCCAGTTTTGGAACAAGATTCTTTGGACAGATGAAACCAAGATTGACTTGAACTAGAATGATGGGAAGAGAAGAGTATGGAGAAGGAAAGGAAGGGCTCATGATCCGAAGCATACCATATCATCTGTCAAACATGATGGACATGGGCATCCAGTGGAACTGGATCACTGGTGTTTTATTGGTGATCTGATTGATGATGGGATGAATTCTGAAGTGTATAGATCTATACTTTCTACTCTGATTCAGTCAAATGTTGCAAAACTGCTTGGATAGCACTTCACAGTACAGATGGATTATAACACAAAACGTACTGCAAAAGCAACCCAAGAGCTTCTAAAGGCAAAGTAATGGAATGTTAGTAAATGGCCAAGTCAGTCAACCCAACTGAGCATAATTTTCACTTATTGAAGGCAAAACCCAAAAACTAGCATCAACTGAAGGTGGCTGCATTAAATGCCTGGCAAAGCATTTCAAGGGAGTAAACTCAATATTTGGTGATGTCCATTGGTTTCAGACTTCAGGTGGTCATTGACCTGCAAGGAATTTGCATCCAAGTATTAAAAATGCTAACATTTTGTAATTTTTATTTTATCCAATTACTTTTAAATATGTGAAAATGGAGGGACTTGGCAAAAAATAGGTTAGATTAATTCCTAAACAGTTAATGCCATATTTTTGCTAAATCCCTTGAATTGAAGCTGAAATTTTGATTTTATTTCAAATCCATTGTGGTGGAGTACAGAAGCATAGTTATGAAAATTGTCACTGTCCAAATACTTATGGACCTTACTGTATGTCTTTTGTGCTTAAATCAGAAGTTCAAACTAATGTTCAACAGAGGTGGACAGTAACGAAGTACATTTTACTTAAGTACACTTTTTGAGTATCTGTACTTGAGTATTTTTTGGGGAAAGTTATGACTTTAACTTTACTACATTTGAAAGACAAATACTGTACTTTTTCCTCCACTACATTTCTGTCAAGGTCCTTGCTGCTCGTTACTATGAAGCAGCTTTGAAAGTGGATGTTTTTTTTTTTTCTTTTCTAAAATGTGATTGGTTTTGTCGTAGGTGACACTGAGACAGCCTATCAGTAATCACTAGGGTCACATCCTTAGACTGGATAAAATCAAGATCAATGATTTCTCTGCAGCATTACTTAACATGATCAGTTGACGACAGACTGGAAGGAGGCGGTTCTTCTGGAGAATGCATGTATCCATGGCTATAGCTAGAACCCATGTTTCAGTTTTCTGAAAGAATTAAAGATTTGTTTCGTTTTAAATGTTTGCCTAACATGAACCACATCACAGCCTACAAAAACTTGATGTCTGACCTGCAGAAGCATATTGAGGGATGTAAACTTTTTATTCCAAGAGAAAGCTTGCAATGAAGTTGTCTGTGCTGTTAGGGCTAGCAATAATGTTGCAGTAGCTATGCAGTCTGGTTAATCACATGACTTTCTATGGATTTGTCTGCCAAATTGCCATCGCCTTGTCCATGGCCAACGTTAACACATCGCTAGTTAACTTGGGCACTGTTAGTTAGCATGGAAAAATGGAGTTACACTAACATGAATAACAACTTTATCTGAAGTCCTTTCAGAAATATGTTTTAGCATAATCTTGCCAAATAAACAATGTAGAAATTTTTCTTTTCTTGTGGTGTTAGCTATCCAATATGATTTCGAGTTTGAAAAGCATTTGCTAGCATGTCAGGTGGCGCTTCACTGACTAGCTAGCTTAAAGTTAAACCACCATGACGGCACAGCATGTGGTCATTTTGTGAATCCAGTCGGTTGCTTCAGAGGCATTAGGTTTGTAAGCGTTGTGGCAATAATACAGCGATACACTGACAAATGTAATTTCAATGCTTTAAGTATTTTTAAAAGCAAGTACTTCAGTACTTGAGTAAAAATTTGACTGGACAACTTTCACTTGTATCAGAGTAACATTTGACCAGTGGGATCTGTACTTTGACTTAAGTAATGAAGTTGAGTACTTTGTCCACCTCTGTCATATGCACAGTAAGGAACATGTCCTCTTGCACAATGAAATTCTTAGTTTGCTGTCCACCATGAATGCTGTAATTGTTACACAATTACTCTAATTTTGCTCCAGCTCCAAATTTTACTCTCAAAGCTCAAAATAGAGCAAAATTAACTATTTTTGAGGAAAACTCTGGAAAAATTGCTCAGTCATTTTTCCTGTGTATGCACTTCAGCGCATGCATATCAACCAATCTGCTCATAATAAATAAAAGAAATATTTACACTTACTCAAGTTGATCATTAGCTAGATTGAGTTGAAGTTAAAAAAAAGGCACCACATCGCAGTTCTAAACATGACATGGCACTGGTCCTGGAAGTGCCCAGGGTCCCCGCAGTGCCAGTATACCGGCCCAGGCTTCACTTCTGCACTGGCGATTCAGGGATCACCCACCTGAGGGGGAGAAGACACAGACACATAAGGGGAAGGACAGAAGGGGATACCACAGACTCAGCAAGAAGGCTGCAGGGGGCGGGGGCTTGTTGGCTCTTGCTTCTGTCATGCGGGGATGCGGCAGGGATGGGAAGAGGGGGCAGTGTGTGTGTGAGAGAGAGAGAGAGGAGAAGAGATTGGATGTCTGCCTGCTGCTGGAACCACTGCAGGATGGTCCTCCACCCATTTGATCACTCGATCCAGTGACTCTGGGCAGTGGCAATGGACCCTCTCTACTGTCCCTTCTGGGAGCTGCGTGATGAGCTGGAAACAAGGGAGCATGTCAGGAAGAGATCTGTGAAAGCTGGAAAAGGGAAGTCAGGAAACACAGACGTGAAAAGATGGGGGATCTTTTGGGAAGAAGGGAACAAAGAAATGAGAAGATGCAACTCAGGAAGGATGAGGAAAATGGGGAGAAAAAAAGCTGGAGCCAAAATATTAGGGCATTAACACGAACATTTGTTCTGCCTCCGTTTGCTTCTCTTTTCTTTATCTTTCATTAGTCTGTAAAAAGAGAGCTCTGATTTCCTGTTAAATCTATTTGGACAGTCAATTACACAGCGGTTCTTTCACATTTTACATCTCTTTTTAGTGTTTTTGTGGCATTAGAGCTTTGTTCCTTCCACCTATGGTGAAATCATGTGTCGTCCTGCTCTTGTACATTATTGCACCCTCTCCTGTCTAAACAATGTAATTACAGTAAGGAAAAACTAAGAGATTACACAGTCTGATAATAATCACCATTCATTTTTTTTTATTTCATCAATTCAAATAATCATAAATGTGCATTATGATTTATTGTTGCACGAGAGATATTGTGATATGCCTACATTTTCGTGTTTCAAAATGTTTCTGGGCCTGTAATAATCATGTAAAATCTCAGACAGGACATTAGCTCCACCCCCTGAATGGCACAGATCAGCTCCATCTCTTTTCCTTAAAAGGCATGGAGCTTGCAGAGAATGGCAATGTTTTGTTACTATGGCAGAAGAAAAAAAAATGGATCAATATCATGTTTTAAGTTGAAAAGTTTATCGTGACAGGATATTATTCCTGTTATAACAATATATTTTTTACATTATTATGACAAACTTTTCTTGTTATACAACCCCGATTCCAAAAAAGTTGGGACAAAGTACAAATTGTAAATAAAAACGGAATGTAATGATGTGGAAGTTTCAAAATTCCATATTTTATTCAGAATAGAACATAGATGACATATCAAATGTTTAAACTGAGA
>JANZLB010000006.1:10430121-10441632 GCA_026167865.1 Notarius quadriscutis
AGCCGGTGTGCAGGACTGATCAACAGTTACCGGAAACGTTTAGTTGCAGTTATTGCTGCACAAGGGGGTCACACCAGCTACTGAAAGCAAAGGTTCACATACTTTTGCCAGTCACAGATACGTAATATCAGATCATTTTCCTCAATAAATGATCCAATATTACAAGTATAATATTTTTGTCTCATTTGTTTAACTGGATTCTTTTTATCTATTTTTAGGAGTTGTGTGAAAATCCGATGATGTTTTAGGTCATATTAATGCAGAACTATAGAAAATTCTAAAGGATTCACAAACTTTCAAGCACCACTGTACACTCCAAGAGAAGCAGCATTGCCTACATTTTCAGAAAGATAAGAAAGGCTCATATATGATTTAGCTCTTAAATTTTATCTAAAAACAGCTATGTTAAAGAAGCATCCATTCCATCCATTTTGGCACATCACGACAGCGATTACAGGCTGTTCTGACGGCTTCAGCCATCAAAGTTTCTAGGGAACATTACAGTAGTGGTTTCCCGTTGCCTTCTGCTGGATTATTATAGAAGTTTTCTCCTCTCAAACATTCACACACCCATTTACACCTATGGACAGTTTTAAGAACCACCAATTAGCCTAACCTGCATGTTTTTGGACTGTGGGGGAAACCGGCACACCTGGAGGAAACCCATGCAGACAAGGGGAGAACATGCAAACTCCTTAAAGAAGCAACTCATTCACAATTGACACATCACTACTTCTTGTGTGTCATGTTTACTTTTTATAAAAGTTTTCACTCTACATGAAAACTAGTGCATTATTTTTTACATGAGGCCCCAGATCTTGATGGCTATCTATGTCAGCCTGCTGAAATCTGTACCAATTACTGTCAGTAACAATGCTGAAAATCATAGTTCGGAGTAGCATCCAAAAATAGCCGCTCTGGACTACATCTCCCAAATGCCATTCTGCCCAGCCTCTCCTGAACATTAGAAGCACCTGAGCCTCATTATCTGCCTAATCACTGCTCTACTTAAGCCTGGCATACACACTCCTTCAGTGTGAAGGATCATTTTGTGTCCCATGCCTGATCATACTGAGCCTTTCCATATTAATGCCTGATTTCTAGTGTTTTCTGACTTTGTTTACGTTTATTCCCGACCTTGACTTCTCACCTGCTCTTTGACATTCAGTTTGTATATCGACCGACCCTAGCCCGACCCTGACTACGCATTCAGCCTCTCGATTTGGATTGCAGTTTGTGACGCACCCACTTTCCCCTACTCCTGCATCAGTAAGTGCTTGCACCCTGACAGGATACTTCACTGCCTCAATGGATGCAGCAGAGGAGGCAAAACAAACTGCTCTCAATGTGTGAGGATGTTTGTTAGGAGAACGTCAACAGATGTTGAGTGAGTTGAACACCAGAATGTCTCAACTAACTGCTCTTGTCTCGCAGGCCCTCCTGACACACCCCATGTCTTCCAAGAATGCAGCTGTAATAGTGCCACGACCAGAGAAATATTCCAGGGAAGTTTCTGAGGGCTTCCTTCTTCAGTGCTCTTTGTTTTTCTCAACCCTCACTAATGTTATGGAAGAACAGAAGGTGGCGCAGTTCATCAACCACCTCACCGGCAGGCTCCATTTGGAACTGTGGTGGCAAGCTCACTTCCTCCTACGACCGCCTTGTTGAGATTTTTAAATGAGTGTTTGATTACCAGTCTGAGGGTGTTGAAGTTGGGGAGAAGTTGCTGACTATTTGGCAGGGAGAAAGGAAAGTTGCAGAGTACATTCTGGAATTTCGCATGCTAGCAGCAGGAAGCGGATGGAATGAGCCAGCACTGAAAGCAGTGTTCCGGCAGGGATTAATCCTTGAAGTACTTACTAAGCTTGCATGTTGAGATGAGCAACTTGCTCATTGACCTGGCCATAAAACTGAATCATCTGCTCCAGAACCAACCCTCAATTCAACACCCCCCAACCATCTCTCAACCTCCACAGTCCCCAACATTGATGGAAATCTCCCATGCCTGCACTACACGTTCTGAGAAGGAGAGAAGATGCCAAGAGGGTTTGTGTTTTGACTGTGGGGAGCAAGGTCACCTGCTTGCGACATGTCCAATGAGGCTGCCCAAGCCCAGATGGGAGGGTTCCTGTCAGGATGAAGCCAGCTCCACCAGCCCGGTGAGTCACGAACCTACTCCCACTCATTCATTTAAGATTTACATGTTGCTGAAACTTCCAGACTCTACCTATGTTCTTTCGGTCCTCATAGACTCGGGGGCAGAAAGCAATTTCATCGGTCTCAAGATTGTTCCAAAAGTTCATCTGCCCACAGAGGAGCTCCACTGACCTGCGAGACTCCAGGCCATTGATGGTGGTCCCATTGTGGAGGGGCTGGTCACCACTCGCACTCAACCACTGAACATTCAGGTCAGTGCCCTTCATGTAGAGAGTATCGCCCTGTTTGTCACTCATATGGCTAATCATGCCCAAGTTTTGGGATTCCCCTGGCTCCAAACCCATGACCCCTTAATATCTTGGCAGAACCAAGAAATTCTAAAATGATCATCTTGTTTTCAGCAGTGTCTTCAGCTCCCATACATTTCCCTGGCATCCATGTCTGTAGAAAGTCCTGCACCTGGCAGCATCAAACAAGTTCCTGCTTACTACCATGACCTTATAGAGGTGTTCAATAAAAGTAAAGCTAGCGGCCTCCCTTCTAACAACCTTATGACTGTGCGATTGAACTCCTCCCAGGCACCTCATCTCCACGCAACCACATTTACCCCATTCGTTGCAGAACAAGTGGCGATGGGGGAATATGTTCAAGAAGCTCTCCAACAAGGTTACATTCATCAATCCACTTCCCCAGCTTCAGCGAGCTTCTTCTTTGGTGAGAAGGGGGGAGGGGGCTCCACCCTTGCATAGATTACAGGGGCTTAAACAAGATCACTGTCAAGTACCCATATCCACTTCCTCTAGTACCCTCTGCCCTAGAACAACTCAGGTCTGCGTGGGTGTTCACAAAGGTAGACCTTTGCAGTGCCTACAACCTGTTGAGAATCTGTGAAGGTGACAAATGGAAGACTGTGTTTAGCACAATGGCAGGTCACTTTAAGTACTGTGTCATGCCTTATAGACTCTCTTGCACTCCAAGTGTCTTCCAGTGCCTAAGTGATAATGTTCTGAGGAACATGCTGGGTCGATACGTCATTGCATATATACATGATATTCTGATTCCCCTCACCAAACCATTCACAATGACCACGTCTGAATAGTGCTAAAATGGCTCCTTGACAACCACTTATACATCAAAGCAGAAAAATGTGAATTCCATGTCAATCATATTTCCTTTCTTGGGTACATGATTAGTGCAGAGGGTATCAGCATGGACGACAGCGAGGTTTGTGCAGTCACCTCCTGGCTCACTCCCATGACAGTCAAAGAATTAGTGTTTCCTGGGCTTTGCCAATTTCTACCATCATTTCATCAGGAATTTCAGCACCATAGCATCACCCCTCACAATGCTACTAAATAAAGGTCCCAAGCATCTACAGTGGAACCAGGCTGCTGAGGAGGCCATGTCAAGACTGCCATGACTTCAGCTCCCATTTTCCAACATCTGGATCCAAGCATCCCCTTCATTGAAGAAGTTGACGCATCTAAAAAAGGAGTAAAGGGAGTATTGTCTCACCGATCAGGGGAAAAGCCAAAACTTCACCCCGTAGCTGCCTTCTTAAAGAAACTGACCTCTGCTGAACAAAATTATGACAGTGGCAACTGAGAACTCCTCGCCATTAAGTTGGCACTAAAAATAATGTAGGCACTGGTTAGAAGGGGCTACACGCTCATTCACCATATTAACAGATCATAAGAACCTAGAATACCTGAAAACAGCTAAGAGACTTAATCCTTGTCAGGCTAGATGAGCACCATTCTTTACCCGTTTCTGATTCACCATCTCATACCGTCCTGGCTTCAAGAACACCAAGGCCAATGTCCTTTCTCGTATCCACACTGCCTCCCATCCTAGTCCCGAACAAACTCACTCCTATCCTGCCAGCAGAATGCTTCATCATATGGAAAGTGGACAAGGAGATAACCCAAACCCAGCCCCTTAACCCTCCTGCAGCCTGTCCTCCTGGTCTCATGTATATTCTGGCCCAACTGCGAGGTAAACTCATTACTTGGGCACATGCTTCCTTGGCTACAGGATATTCCAGCAGTGAACATACCTGCCAGCTTCTAAAGAACAAATACTGGTGGGAAAACATGGTCTCAGAGATCAATGATTTTGTGTCCTCCTGCCCCACCTGCACTCAAGCCAAGGTGCCTCAGCCCCCCCAGCTGGCAAACTTTGTCCACTACCCACACCAAGACCTTGGTCCCACTTGGCCATCAATATCATAACGGATCTACACAAATCACAAGTTAACACCATCATCCTAGTGATCATCGACAGGTTCTTGAAAGCACTTGAACTCATGCCAGGCCTGCCCACAGCTTTCAAGACTGCAGAACTTCTATTCACACACATTTTCTGTTACTATGGCCTTTTGAGGGCATAATCAGTGACTGGGGTCCACAGTTCATCTCCAGAGTTTGGGCCAAGGTCATGGACAAATTGGGGGAATCAGTCAGCCTAACATTGGGGTACCATGCTCAACCAAATGGCCAAGTAGAATGTGCCAACCAAGAGATCAGGTGTTTCTTCAGAGTTTCTTCTACTGCATTGCAAATCCAAAGGATTGGGCACAATCCCTCCCCTGGGCCAAATATGCACAGAATTCCCTCAAGCACTCAGCCACTCAGTTAACCCCTTTACAATATGTCCTTGGATACCAGCCACCCGTTTGCCTGGGACAACACACCCTGTCAGATTCCAGCAGTAGACACATGGTTCAAGAGGTGCAAACAAGTATGGGAAAGGGTACACCAGTGACTAGAACAGGTAGCCCTCAAGTAAAAACAGTATGCAGACAGACACAGAGGAGAAACACCTGTCTATTCCCCTGGTGTGGGTATCTCCCAGGGATCTACAAAATTCCAGCATATGTCACAAGCTCCGTGCTCCATGTTGCAATGAAGCTACAACCTACAAGTTAGAACTCCCACCTCATTTCTGTATGTCTTCCGCATGTCAGGTGTCCTTCCTGAAGCCTGCGATTAAAGGACCCCTGGCAGATAATGCACCCAACCAGTGAACCACCCCTCACATCTAGAAATGGAAGGGGCCCCTGTATATCAACTCCACAAAACTTGGACTTTTGGGGGGGTTCTGTCAGTAACAACACTGAAGGTCATAGTTCAGAGAGGCATCCAAACATCTCCAGACTAGACTACATCTCCCAAACACCACCACGTCCAGTCTCTCCTGAATATTAGAAGTACCTGTGCCTCATTATGTGCCTAATCGCCACTCTACTTAAGCCCTGCATCAACACTCCTTCAGTGCGATAATTCCATGTCCCCGTGCCTGATCATCCCCGTGCCTTTTCATATTACTACATGACTTCCCTGGCTACAAAGTGTGTTTTCCGACTTTGTTGACCATTTATTCCCAACCTTGAATTCTCGCCCACTCTTTGACACTCGGTTTCTACATCGACCAACCCTAGCCCAACCCTGACTACACATTCGGCCTCTCGATTGGATTTGGTTTGCAGTTTGTGACGCACCCACTCTCCCCTGCACCTGCATCAGTAAGTGCCTGCACCCTGACAATTGTACTTTATTATTATAGATGAATGTTAATTTAAATGCACTGACTATAAAGTCATGTGAAATTTAATTTTTTTTTTTTCATGCATGGCATTTTCCTATGTCCCACAAGAACAATATCATGTGGACAAGACGTGATAATTTTAATATGCTGAGGGTCACTGTCCTCAGTTTTGGGACTGAATATCCTACCTCTTGGAGCCAAACAGTATGGCCCCACGAAAACAACCAAACGCGAGGAGCTTGCTAACTAGCATAATTATGGAACTGGGTCACATCAAGATGGCAACGTGCAGAAAACATCCTGACTCTGTGACCTCGACCATAGAGAGTTTGGAGTTGCAGGTATGCAATTTGTAGTTGACATTTGCGAATAGATCCGTGAAACAAAAGACGAATATATCTTTTCTCTGTTACTGCTTTTGTGTTATCATTTCTTTCCCTGTAAGATCAAAACATCAGGTGTATAACTCCATACTCAGACTCACCAGTCCAGGACAAGAGCTACAAATTCTTTGTCAGATTTTGCACCTGTTTCATCCTTCAGTCGATTCCAGTGGTCGATCTGTCCCTTCACGAAAATGTTTGCAATGCTTCCATCGCTTTTCTGGCATGCTTTCTAGCTGATTCGCTTTCATATTTTCCTTTTCTGCTGGATTTTAGCTGGCGGGAGAGCAGAGTCTGCTGTGTTTGCCCATGCTGACTTGTTTTAGTTAAAAGGAGGTCAAACACACCCCACAGTGGTCACGTGATATTGTTGCTTGCTTCTGCAATCTCTGGAATGGTAAAATGTGGGACGCATTTCATCTCAGCAAAACATTTACTTATAGGATGCACGGTGTGTACAGCAGTGCAACTCCTCAATTTCAACTCAAATCAACACAAAACATCTCAAAACTCCAACAGCAATAAAAATAGAACATTTTTGCCCAGAATTCAACTTTGCAGTCAGAACCTTTAATAAATGTGCACTACTTGCAGTGACCACAACTTTGAATGTAGAGCTTTTTAAAGGTGAACTCTTTATATATTCACTGGAAGTCCACAAGATGTATTGCTGATTACAGGCTTATAATAAACTGAAAAATCCTATAAAAGTCCATCCAAATAAAATGTTTATTTTGTATTTCCATTTTGTATTACACATTAGGCTATATTTATAACGCCTGAGCAATATGACAAAAGTTATGTCGTTAGTTACCTTAAGAAATAATAAAGCATTGTAACAAAGACATCAAAATGTGCCAAAATAGATTGTACTCTTTGAGCAAATAGGAGTTGCTTCAGTTACTAAAATGTGATCTCAAAGCACCAGTCTGAACACATTTCAATAACTAAAGTTCCTATGTGCCTCTCTGACATGTTCTACATTTCTGAATCTGCCATTAAAGGGTGATGTCTATGTGCATATAACAAAATCTTAAACAAAAAACTTGTAAGCAGAAGCTATAATAAATAATAAAATACTCATGTTGGTTAATACAGCATACCAAACTTGATTGCGTGCTGTAAGATTGCCTAAACATTGCTATAAGCTGCAGCAGCTATAAGAGAAAGTTAATGCTATAAGTTCTAAGCAAGTTTTCTTTTTCTCTGAGAATTTCCAATGAACAACCAAAATGCAAAATTGCTGCTAATGCAAGTTGAAATTAGCATGCAGGGGTCTTAATCCATAATTAGAATAGCACTGTGTACTCTCCTGAATTTTTCCTTATGGTTAGGGACATCGGATTCTGACACTTTATACTACACATAAGATTTAATGTAATTTTTCAGTTAATGTGCGAAATCTAGAGCAGAGTGATCACTCTTCAACTGGTGCCTCTGTGTCTTCTCCGGTTCCCTCAGCCCCTGCTCCTGCTTCCTCCAACATCTTCTTATAGTTACTTTTGAAGAATCCAGCCTAAGAATGATAGAAAACATCAGGCAAATTCCAGATATTCCAGAGCCCAGAATATCTGATGGTTTTCAGTTATCTTGAATTTTAAAATTGAGACAAAAATAGGAGAAAAAGTCATGATCTCTGTACTGACCTTATAGAGGCCAGCAGTGATAAGAGCCAAAATCACAAGCCCTCCTATACAACTTCCAATTACCTCCTTAAGTGGGAATTTGTCCTCATACACCTCCACCTGTGTATTAATCTGCATTCACAGTTACAATAACAAGTCACTCTGGTAAGTAATTTCAGAATTTCTGAGATTAATTTTTATAAAATTGGGTCTAATGGGATCTTTTACTAGGTAGAATTATGTTAAATTACATTATATCTCATTTAGCAGATGCTCTTATCTAGAGCAATGTACAATGAGTGCAAAAGTCAATGTACCAAGAAATATGCAATTTTATGTAACCACGAGAAGCTGAGGCTGGCATGGTGGTAGTATTGCTGCCTCACAATTCCAGGATCTCCAGGTTACCTGTACCTAACATATATCACCTATAATTCCTTAAAGAAAACAACCCACCATGATTAACATCCATATTATTCTTTACAATTAACATGTCGCATTCAGTGGCTTCCAAGAAAGTATTGTAATGAAATTATTAGAAGACTTTTTTTTTTGTTGTTTGTTTGTTTCACTGACATTCATCCATTATCTTATACATCAAGGTCACAGGGGGAGCTGGAGCCAATCCCAGCTGACTTTGGCGAGAGGCGGGATACACCCTGGACAGTTCACCAATCCATGTCAGGGCTAACATAGAGACAACCAACCATTCACACTCACATTCATACCTATGGTAGTAACCATAGGTCAACACCTAATCCACGTTTTTAGATTGTGGGAGGAAACTAGAGCACCTGGAAGAAACCCACAAACTCCGGACAGAAAGGCCCCAGTTGGCCAAAAGGTTGGAAACCAGAACCTTCATGCTGCAAGGTGACAGTATTAACCACTGCACCATTGTGCCCTGTTTCACTAACATTTTTACTTTGGTTAAAGATTTCCTACATTACCCACATTCCATTCAATTACATACTGATAATGGCTCCAGTATAATTTATCTCTACCCAAGATCTTCATCTCTATCTAAAGATAGATCCAGCATAGCTTTAATCCTGTAGTCTGTCCAGCTCTCTCTCCTCATCGACATGGATCAGCTTCCAAAGCTTTAAATTTCATGCTTTCAATAATGCCAATCAACGCCATCATGCTCATTAAAGCCCATTTTACACAGCCTGTTCAAAGCAGGAGTCTTACTACTTTATTCTGCCTCGCATTCTGTATAAAATGTCCGACTGTGAAATGCAGAGTCTGTCTTGTTCCGCTTCTGAGCCGGAACAAGTGGTAGTAACTGACCCGGAATCAACGTTTGTGTAAAAGGGACAGCTGGAATAGCGGAACAGGAGTATGACGTTTTTGACCTTGACATTCTACTTTCTGAAACCAGTGCGAATTCAACATCTCCATCTACAGCGTCTAAGTTCTGCGTGCCTTTTTGCCTCACTTCACTTTAGTAGTGGTAGTGTTGGACAAACGGGAGAACAAGGCTGTTGTGATAGATGTGGCAATAACAAGTGACAATAACATCAGGAAAAAGGAACTTGAGAAGCTCGAGAAGTATCAAGGGCTGAAAGAAGAGCTAGAAAAGATGTGGAAGATGAAGACAACAGTGGTCCCCATGGTGATAGAAGCCCTCAGTGCAGTGACCCTCAAACTAGGAGAGTGGATCCAACAGATCCCAGAAACAACATCAGAGATCTCTGTCCAGAAAAGGAGCAGGAACAGCTAAGATACTGTGCAGGACCCTCAAACTCCCAGCCCTCTGGTAAAGGACTCGAGCTAGAAGGAAAAAAGACTGCCCGAAGGAGGGCGAGTGGGGAATTTTGTGCATGCGTGTGTGAGAGAGAGAGAGAGAATGTTACATCTCTTAAACATGAATTATTTAATGGAAGTGCATGATGCATATGATGCTCAGCAACTTGCTTGTGTTTGAAGAGAGGTATAAATACTAACAAAAGCACCTCAAAACTTAGTTCACCCATTGTTTTGAAAGCAATGCCAATATCAGAATCAGAATCACTTTATTAATCCCCGGAGGGAAATTCAAACCTATGCTCGGGGTATTCATATTTCCGATGCGTAAATATGGCGCACTAGACATCTACACCCCATTGTGACACGTCACACCTCTGGTTGCAGAATGCCAACTCACAATGTAAAAACACACATTGACGCGGCTTCCTGCCAGCTTTATTTAGTTTAATGTAAGTCACTAAAGTCAGAATATTGAGGTGCTTTCTTTATGCCCATATTATGGAATATCTGTGTAAAAAAGGCTTTAGACTGCTATTTGCAGTAACTCAGCATTGTATAGCTGCATTGCATTCTGGAACTTTGAGTCCAATAAGCTGTCCTTTAACTTCTGTGTCCTAGTGGTTTTACACCAACTCTCACCAGCAGAGGTCCATGAAAGTCTAATTGTGAAGCCATATGTCATTTTAATGCCAGCATTTCAATTTTCACCATTTAGTAACAAATAAACTAAAAATAGTAATTATAAATATAAAATATATTAAAATAAAAACTACAATAAACAGGTATAGCATAGATCATGAAAAATCTGGTTTCAGTAAGTTCTTAACCAGGTGATGTACCTTGCCAGTGGGTGGAATGTTTAGAGAATCAGAGGAGTAGTAGATATATGTTGCTTTATTATAGTCCAGTGTTGCTGTACTGACCAGCTTGAAAACTGCTGATCGCAGTCCAGTCTAAAAGTAAAAAGGTGTACATGAATAATTAAGTGATTTTTTTTTAAAAATGGACATTTGTGGAAATATGAGTAATACATAGTATTATAAATATACCTGTTCAATCCATCCAGAGCTGACATTACCAGAGATGGTGTAGAATTTATTCTGCTTTCTAATGAAATTTGCAGCACATTTAAACACTCTGCACACAGCTACGGAGCAATTCTAAAACCCAAAAAGAGTTTCCACATGCAACAAATAAATTAATATATAACATTAAATCATTTCAAGAGAAAATATTGAAAAGGTGAATATTGATTTCTGAAAATGTTAGGTGATTATACAAAGGAATAACAGTTACTTACCACTTCGGGCTGTTTTTGCAGTGCCGCCACAAAATCTTTGATTGTGGGCTCCTCATCTTTGTCTGTTTTGCAGCCTTCAATCTAAGAAACACAGCAACAAGTTCTAAAGTTGTTTCAATTTGAAACTGTTTTTATTGTTTATGTAAATTTGATTCATGCTAAAATGCTTTCAATTAAAAAAAAAAAAAATCCATAAACAGGTTCCGATTACACGTGTCCTTCAGCCTCACTGAAGTGGATAACATGACAAGCACCATATGTAAATATTGCATGCAGAATCTTAGATCTATAAAATTCAATTTTGTTTCTATAGCACTTTAGACATTGTTATGAAGAAACTTTAGAGAAATCTGTATGTAAATTTAGATTTCTAATGAATAAGCCCGAGGTGACAGTGGCAAGGAAAAACATTGATAATGCAAGAGGAAGATACCATTTGAGATACCAGACTCAAAAGTCAGGAGTATCCAGTTGCATTTAAACACTGACTAAATGAGAATCGGACATAAACCTGTTTTGGGGAAATACACATTTTTAGAGGATGCATGTGGGATCATCCACAACAACAGAAGGTGAGTCATTAGTCCAGAAAGGTCCAAACAGAAGTGAAGCATCATAATTAAGAACCCTTAAAGGTTCTTCAGTTTTCCCTCGTATGAACCTTCTAAGTGTATATACAGTGGTGCTTGAAAGTTTGTGAACCCTTTAGAATTTTCTATATTTCTGCATAAACATGACCTAAAACATC
>JANZLB010000006.1:10485909-10501587 GCA_026167865.1 Notarius quadriscutis
TTTTCTGTTTGGCTAGTTACTTTGGAAGGTAACTAGTCCGGCTGGCTGGTGAAAAAATATACGAATTTCGAGCCCTGGAAGCAGATGGCTCACAGCAATTTAGTTTTGACCGAAGCAGGATATTTGAGCGAGCAGTAGGGGAGTGTAAAACTCAAGGGTGGGACAACCACATGCCTCCTGGACACTGGTCGTCAGGTCAGTACCATTTCAGAAGGCTTCTTCAGAGAAGCCTTGTCTGACAATGATGAGGATATTTGTCCTATATTTGAATGGTTAAAGATTACAGCTGCCAATGGGTTAAATATACCCTATATGGGTTATATGGAACTTGATGTAGAAGTTATGGGTCTGACTATCCCTGAACGTGGGTTTCTCATCATCAAAGATGCAATCAACCCTGCCTCTGTTCCAGGTCTCATAGGCATGAACATTGTGAAAAAATGCAAGGAGCTGGTGCGTGCAGAGTTTGACACTACACGAGGGGATGTACTTGACTCCAACTGGAGAGAGGCTTTCCAGAAAATTCAGACAGTGCATGTAAAGGATAAAGTCTCATTTGCTAAAGTCTCTGGGGAAGATAATGTCCATGTACCAGCCTCCTCTGTAGCTACAGTTATGGCTAAGGGGCTCACAGCTGTAAAAGAGGATGGTCCCTTATTGATGTTGGAGCCTGTGAACGCACCATTACCTGGAGGTTTAGTTGTTTTACCCACCTTGGTGACATCAGAGAACCATACATTTCCAGCCCAAGGTATGAACATATCTGATGAGGATGTGTGGTTGAAGCCCAAGACAAGTTTTGACTCCTGTAGGCAATGTCTATACTGATGATGCAAGTGAAGTTTCAGAGAATCTTCACTGATACTGAGTGTTGAGAAGCAAACAGCAAAGCCTGCTAACACAGTCCATCCCTGACCAGCTGCAGATTGGTGGTAGTTTGGAACAGCAAGCAAAGTTGAAGGTTCTGCTGGAGAAGTATAATAGCATATTTGCCATTGAAGATGAGGATTTAGGACATACTGACAAAGTGAGACATGAGATACACCTTACAGACAACATACTGGTGACACAGCCATACAAATTCCTCCTACGCAGTACAGTGAGGTCAGAGAGCATATCAGCCAGTTACTGAAAAAGGGAGTCATTCAGGAGAGCTCCAGTGCAGTGCTTGTAAGGAAAGCTGATGGCAGTCTGAGGTTGTGTGTTGATTTCAGAAAACTCAATTAAAAGACAAGACGGGATGCCTTTCCGTTACCAAGAACTGATGAGAGTTTTGATGCCTTGAGTGGTGCCAAGTTCTTCTCCACTATAGACCTGGCCAGTGGATACCATTATGGCCATGCACGAGGAGAGACAGACTTAAGACAGCATTCACCACACCATCCTCTGAGTATGCCATTTGGCGTCTGTAATGGGCCAGCAACATTTCACAGACTTATGCAGGCTACTATGAGTGACCTCATTTTCCAGATACTCCTAGTGTCTGGAATGATGACGTAAAAGTGGATGACATTTTAGTTTACTCAGACCTTTTGAGGAACACTTGGACAGGTTAGAAGTTGTATTCAAGAGACTAGCAGAGACTGGCCTTAAAATAAAACTGCAGAAATGTGCCTTTCTCCAGCAGTCAGTGAAGTTCCTGGGTCATTAAGTATCAGCAGAGGGTGTGGGAACAGATCCAAGTTCTGCTGTTAAGGAATGGAAGGTCAGAGCTTAGATCCTTTTTAGGATTCTGTAGCTATTACAGTAGGTTCATTCAGGATTTCTCACAGCTTGCTGGGCCGCTGCATGACCTTATCAACCACTGTCTACATGAGGGGAAGTTAGCTAAGGCTAATCAGGCATTCAAGTCAATGTGGACTCCTGTGTGCAGTTAGGCTTTTGAACAGTTAAAGGACAAGCTTATCTCTGCCCCTATTTTGGGCTTTGCTGACTTCACATGTCCCTTCATAGTTGAGACAGATGCCAGCCAGCATGGCTTAAGTGCAGTATTGTATCAGCAGCAAGGAGACATCAAGCAAGTCATAACTTATGCAAGTCGCAGGCTACACCAGGCTGAGAAGAATTACCTAAATTATAGTAGCACGAGTTACTCCGCAACCTGGCTCCGGATAAGCGGAAGAAGACGAGACGAGTTACTTACCCTATAATGGACAATTGCTGAAAAATTAATGGGTTATTTGCTTGGATCAAAGTTTGTGGTCCTTACGGATAACAACCCTCTCTGTCACCTCCAGACAGCTAAGTTGGGTGCCATAGAACAGCATTAGGTGGCCCAGCTGTCAATGTTTGATTTTGAGGTGAAGTATCACCCTGGTTGTAATAATGCTGTCGCAGATGTCCTTTCTAGGCAGGAGTTTGCAGGGGAGCCTGAAACTACATCTGACTCAGAGTTTGAGGATTGTGTCACTCTTTGTAATTTTGTGTGGAGAGGAACCACTCTGGAGCCAGACCTCCTTTCTAAGGATCTTGAGTGTTATAAAGTCAGACAGATGCGTGCTCAAGAATCAGGTCCTTTTGAGCAGAGTGACATACAAGGAAACACCTTTGTATTCCCACATTATACATGGGAGGAGCTGGCAGACTTCCAGAAGAATGACCCCACTTAGAGTTCATGTGGTTTTGGGATCAAAATAGGAGGCCAAGCCAAAAAGACAGAGCTGTCTTGTCCAAACCACTTAAACAGCTACTGGAACAGTGGAGTTGCATTCATAAGAGAGAAGAGCTGCTGTACAGGGTTAAAACCAGCTCACCAGATGGTGAATGTTGGCAGCTACTTTTGCCTGCTTGTCTGAAAGACCAGGTCATGGAAAGTGTGCACAACAATATGGGACATCAGGGCATTGAGCGCACTGAATCTACAGAGAGACAGAGAGAGAAGTGTTTTTGGGTTGGCATGTATGATGTAGAGAACTGGGTTAAGAACTGTGAACCGTGTGTCTTAACCAAGATGCCCCAGCCTAAGGTCGACCTTCCAGTTAAGGCCTTTCTAGTCTCTTGACCCCTGGAGGTCATGGCTGTAGATTTTACAGTGTTAGAGCCAGCATCAGATGGATGTGAAAACGTCTTAGTAATTACTGATCTGTTTACCAAATTCCCTCAAGCATATCCTACCAGGGACCAGAAAGCTGACACGACAGCAAAAGTGTTATGAAAGGAGTGGTTCATGAAGTATGGGGTGCCTGAGAGGCTACACTCTGATCAAGGCTGTAATTTTGAGAGTGAAGTTATAGCCGAACTGTGCAAGCTCTGTGGTGTTAAAAGGACAAGCACAACCCCTTACAGGCCACAGGGAAATGTTCAGTGTGAAAGGTATAACAGGACAATCCATGATCTACTAAGGACCCTCCCACCCACCAAAAAGAAACTGTGGCCTGAGTATCTCCCTGAAGTAGTTTATGCTCATGTCACACCACACTCCACTACAGGGTATTCACCATATTTGCTGTTTGGGGCACAGCCACATCTTCCTGTGAATGCATTGTTGGGGCATGAGCAGGTTTCTGACAGAAAACAGGACTGGTTATTTGCTCATCAGGAAAGACTGAGCGAGCTAGGGAGTATTCAGAACAGAAAGCAGCTGAGAGAATTGCTTTACAAAATAAGGTGTTTTGTCCCCCTGTAGGCATTGGTCAGCTTGTCTATTTGAGTCACAGACCTCTAGAGAGAAATAAGATTCAAGATGCATGGAGTCCTATAGTCTACCAGGTTGTTGATGTTCAGGGGACAACATACACTGTAGAGCCTTTGGATGGAGGGCCCATTAAGAGAGTCCATAGAAGAGAGTTGCACCCAGGTGCAACCCCTCTTCCTAGACCCAGAACTAAGCCAAGAGTGCCATCAGCCTGTAGCTGAAGACATTTCTGAGTCCACTGAGCCTGATTTTGTAGTAGTGGAAAAGGTCACCAATTACCCTGTAACAGAGGGAGTTGATGTACCATTACAAGGGAATGCAGAATTTGGTATGGCTACAGAAACTGAGCCAGGTTGTAATGGTATGAAAACTCATGACACAGAGCCAAGTGATCATGAGAGTGAGTATGGTGATGATTTGTATGTGAAAGCAGATACTGTTCTTCCAGATGAAGCAGTCAGTGTCAAACCTCCACCAGGAACAAGTGGTGTTGGTGAAAAGTACTTACCCTGTGTGCCAAAACCTGCTCCCAGGAGAAGCAAAAGAGTGACAGCAGGGTTTCATTCAAACCCTTTCAACTTACCAAAGTCCATGTGTAATGCAGTAACAGTCAGTACAGAAATGGTTTGACAGGTATTAACAAGCTTGGGTGCTGCTCTATTTGAGAAGGCCTTGCAGGGAGCAATTAGGCCCATTCAGGTTGTGTAATCACTGGGGACACAGATTTATTGCAAGGGAGAATGTAGCCAGGTGGTAAATTTTATGCAACACCCCTAGCTCGCACTGGGTTAAAAAGGGTGATTTTCACATTTCTTGTGCATATATTCATTTGTTTGTTGATGGAAGGTCCTTTTGTAGTTTTTCATTTCAGCCCCCAGGTGGCAGTGTTGCACCACACGTGCAGTTTGGGTGCCCATTGCATCTTGGGTTTTTCTTTTTTGTTTTTGGAACTGTTGGGAGAGCAGCATGGTAACGAGCACTGATTGTGCATCATGCAAAAGGACCCAAGGTCCTTTTGTAGTTTTTCATTTCAGCCCCCAGGTGGCAGTGTTGCGTACACATGTAGTTTGGGCGCCCGTTGCATCTTGGGTTTTTCTTTTTTGTTTCTGGAGCTGTTGGGAGAGCAGTGTGGTAGCGAGCACTGATTGTGCATCGTGTGAAACAAAGAGGTAAATATTATGAAAACTGGTGGAAATATGATGTACAATGGTCAAATTATGGCTATGTTCATCTTGTAACCGGATGACATGTTATAGACGAGATTGACGTTGGATGTCAGGAGATCCGGTGAAACAGCTGACCTCCATGTTTCCAGATATTGTTAACATGCATAAAGCCATACCTATGCTAATGTACATGGCTATTGATGAAAGGAGACAGCTGTTTGTTTTATTGCACTTAGACATCTGTGTGTCAAGAGTCTGAAGTTGTGTGCTCCCTGGCTCCCAGGCTCCACATTTATTGGAGTCTGTATTTTGGAATATAAGTGTAAAAAAAAAAAATTGTACATTTCAGAATAATGCCATATAATGTGGGGAATGCATGTTTACATTTTTGCTTTGTCAGTGCACCTAAGCCCACTGCCGTATTATTGTATAATTATATTGGGGGGGGGGGTGTATTACTTTTTTTTTTTTCACCATATTTTGGGGTAAGAAAACCACTGGTTGGGCCTTCTGTCAGTTCGTACTCAACAAACCTGATCACCCCTCACAATAAAAGAACCCCAAAGAAGTAATTGTGTCCTGTGTTGGTCTCAGTTCCGCAGGCAACATGATGATCAAAGTTTTGGGTTACACATAACCCAGAAGTATGTAGTCATATTACCCCAGTGTGTGTTCTGTTAGATACTGACCCAGCCAAGAAATGACTCAAATTTGGTTACATTCAATTCAGCATTTTTTTTTAAGAGTATATATAAAAATGAGTGTTTTGGGTGACCTATTACAAAATGTCCTCTAAACATAGAAACAAGCTAATCAATGACTAAGAAAAAAAGTAAAAAAATTTCCAAGTCAAAATTAAACAGGATGTTGAGTTATGCTACTATGGGCATTGATAAAGTTCAACTTGCTTTTTAATACAATACATTTTCAATAATGAAATTGTAATCATAATAGGAAGTTCTACACTTGCTTCTTTCTGACCTGTGAGAAGGTGGGGGAAATGTCTTCTTTTCTTCCATTAAAGATGTAGATGCTGCCCTCATGATTCTCCTCTAAAGGTGCTCCTATCACTACATCCACCAGACGGTCCCCATTTAGATCTCCAGGGCTTGCCAATGTCAGGCCAAACCTCCCCAATTGTCCTGGAATTCCTTTCACTGCCTGTATGTAATTCACCTGTAAAGAAAAATGTTTGCGTTACGAAAGAATGTAACATTAAGTAACAGGCCACTTTTCAGCGAAACAAACTGGAAATTTTCTGGTATTACCTAGAACATATAAAAGAAACAAGTATGACAGCTCAAGTTTCCAGGAGATGCTTGCAATACTATACCAGCAAGTTTTCTTCATAAAACTGCATGACAGAATACCTAAGAGAACTGATGCAGTTTATAGTAATAACCTGAACTAAGTTAATATTTGACTTGGTTAAGTTTATTAATGTTTACTGTACTTTTTAGTCAATTATTTGTTTGGAATTTATATTTCCTTTACAAAATTCATTTACAGGTCCCTAATGCATGTACTGTATGTGCATAGGGTCCTGTGCTCTGTCAGTCTTTAGTGAAGCTACAAAATACACATTACAGTGTAAAAGTTCTCTCTGTACTTTGGGGGCCATGGCATTAAAGCAGTAGATGCAGTATCCAGGTTATTGGGACCAACCTGGATTCTCCTGGAACCAAGTTATACCATTTTAAGAAGTCTGGTTTCTACATATTTTGATGGTTCAAGATGTCTTAATGCTCTAAACACTGGCCTAAACATTGGCTTATATGGTGATATAGCTATTTTACACAATATATGATACGTTTTGGAGTAGAGAAGACACTGGGCTAGCATGGGATCAGGCTATACTATTTGAGGAAGTCCTATCAGATTGTATGGAGTTTTTTGGTGGCCAAAGATAACCTTCTAAATAAGTTATTTAAAATTTTATGAGGAAATGTCTATTTTTTTAAACAATATACATGGTATAATGGTGAAGATATGACTTGCACTGGTTTGTTTGTTCTTTGTCTTGTATTTTGTCTTTTCTCTTGTGCCACTGTTCTTAGAGAAATGTTACTTCAACCTTAACGTATACTTGTATATGGATGGGCTGACAAAAATCTCTGAAATTTGGACATGGGAGCAGCAATTTTGTTGTACAATTGTGCAATGATAGTCTATTCTATCTAAATTTCTTGAATCTTGAAAATTTCTGGCTCTGCTAAAGACAAGTGTAAGGTCCTCTAAAATAATACTGTATTTTATACTCTATATTGGACTGACCTATTTTCTTTGTTAATTTTACCATAGATCTACCATAATGCCTTGTGGTTTAGAATACTTTCATTGCTCTGGTGTTATAACTTACTGTAAATTCAGACCAATCATATTTATTTGTTCTCTGTATTTTTATTTTATCATCAGCCAATAATTTGTATATCATTAATGCCTGCAAAATCGCGAGCCCTCAACATTTTATCACCTCATGAGAGATGCTCACGTGAGTCTGGGTCAAGCCCTGGAAGAGAGAGGATCCCGTTTTCTGCAGTGTGTCAGTACTGGTTTGGGGAGACTTTATAGCTTGTAACTTCTACCTATGTAAGTCAGTGATCATTCTAAGGGACTCCTTGCTGTTTGTTCCCCTTTTTTTGCGTTTTGAAGTGGTAAGTTTAACTTAGTTGTCCTGCTGTTAGCTACTGGGGTTAGCTGGCTAGCTAGCATAAGTTACTGCTACACCACCGGTACTTAGCTGACTGTTAGCTCTACATCACTGCTGAGGATTGTCGTTCCCCCAAAGACTCCTCTCGCTCCTCCGGTGCTGGGCCCACCAGAGAGCTACTGCTGGGGCTAACACCTGGCTAGGAGACCAGCCAAGGGTACTGCCTCTTGGGACTGCAGGGAACCTTCTGATCTGTTCAATCAGTTTGTGAGTAATGTGAATTTACACTTACACTGATACCACCACACACACGTTACTGTCTCGACCGGCGATTGGATGGGCATTGCAGCAGTTGCTGTCTTGCCTGCAGCTCAGGGAGCTGCGAACTAGTGCACCAATGGGCCCCAACAGCCCTCTTGTTTGTTGATTTTGATACGTGTGTGTGTTTGTTTTTATATGTGTTTTTTTTTCCTTCCCCCTCTACTGTTTATGTAGCTCATGCGGTTTTGATGGGCATTTTGGTTGAATCTCTTTGTCTTAACCCATGTAATGATGACTTAAGGTTTGATATCTGTAGGGCTGCAACCATTTATTAGCTAACTTTTAAGGTGTTTTTGCCTACTTGTCTTGTTAACCTTACTTGTCTATTTAATCTTGAGCACGAGACTCCATTTAACACTGAGTGAAAACTGTTTACACTCCTCTCTCTCAGGTTTTTTTGTTTTGTTTTACTAACTTTGGTCAACTCATTCCTTGCTTCTCGGGGAAGCATTTATCAATATTTATTATTATTATTAAGAAATATCATTATTTAATTATATCTTCGGCATATTGGCTGCTCATTTTTTTAAACAATATTTGAATGTGCTGACATTTACACATTGAAGATAGGCTATTAGCTTTGCATTCACCACTGGTTTAATGCACTCATTCACTACTGTTTATTTTAAATTCTGAGGAAAAAATACATCATACACTAGCTTCAAAGGTAAGTGTAGTGTTTTCGCAGTGGAGGCACTGCGTTATTAAATTTAATCATTCTTTAGATTTATTATTATTACTCTCTCTCTATTGTACTTGTAAATTTATGGTATCAGGAATCTCAGCCAGCTCAACATTCCACCGCTGAGAATTCAGGATCCTGTTGCGCCATTATTTGTCATTTATCGTAACTTTAAGTAGCCTGTACTGTGCTGGGTGACTAGCACCCGTTTAAAAAGGGGTTACATTTTGGAGGCACCGCTGGGATATTCCTGTTTACCAGAACAAGTAGATAGTTGTGTTTTGCTTAGTGTTTGTCTTGTTTTAGTTACTGCTGTTTTGCTGGGCAGCTTTTAACATGGACCTTAGTCAGGCTGCTGAGTGGAGCCATGAGGAGAACGTGGAGTTGTCATGCCATTTTACTTAGCAGAGTGCCACTGAAGGCCACTGATGTGGTTAGCCGTGTGCTCAGCACAATCAAGGTTCTGGGTAGGACCCAGATACGTGGTCGCCACGGTGACAAGACCGATAGGCACCTGTACATTTTAGTGGAAACTTCTGCTGAGTTGGATCAGAGCTCTGTCCCTCCTGAAGTGGGAATTGTAGGTGAGGCAGGTCTGTGGGCTGTTCATGTGTTGAGTAGCTTACTGCCTGCTCATCTTGCTCCTAAAGAGGATGATTTTGAAGCCAAGCTGTTGGCATTGTTGCAGAAGGAGGGCAAGTCCATGGGTGATGTAAAGGTGGCTGTTCTGGGCCCTCAGCCTCCTAAGCCCGATGTCAGCATTGATCTTGTGAATGCCATAGGTCAGCTCATAGATTGCTGTAACCAGGCATCTGTTGATGCGCCTGGCTATAGAAAACAGATTGTTCTCTGGGTTACGACCTGTTCTTCCAGGTGAGGAAGAGTATGAGGGCTGGATGGAGCAGGCCACTCAGATGCTTACCGAGTGGCAGTGCAGTAATGCTGCTAAGCAACAGCGTATCGTTGAGAGTTTGCGTGGGCCTGCTGCAGACATAGTAAGCTTCCTGAAAGTCAGTAGTCTGTCTGCTACTGCTACTGATTACTTAGCCGCTCTCGATACTACTTATGGATCCACTGAGAGTGGAGCCAACCTTATGGCCTCGTTTCGCCATACTTTCCAAGAAGATGGTGAGAAACTTTCTGCTTTCTTCTACTGCTTGGACAAGCTTCTCCACTGCGCTCTTTTGAGAGGAGGGATTGATGCTGCAGGCCTAAATCATGCACATCTGGAGCAGTTGTTCAAGGGTGCTCTCACCACTGACATTTGTGGCTTTGCGTGTGCGACTTCTGCACACTCTGCAAGCTCTGCCTTCTTTTTCGCAGCTGATGCAAAATGTGAGAGGAGGAACACTGGGTAAGTGTGAGAGAGAATGCGAAAGTTTCTGTTGCCACTGATGCTATTCCCCAGGCGCCTGCAACCACTGTTGTTCCCCATGTGCCTGTGGGTGGTGTCTGAGGTGGACAGGCTGAGGAAAGAGGTCAAGGAGCTGACGTCTTTTAGTAACAAGACTTTTGACTGCTACTACCATGGCTCCTGCCACTCCTCCAGTCTCACAGTGGGGCATAGGCCAGCACACATAAATCACTGCCCCAACTGTTTCCTTGAGTACTGCTTCTTTGAGCTTGCTAAAGTCTATGGCATCCTCTCCTGTTCCTGCCATTTTCTGCAATAAGTGTGGAGAAGATGGGGACACTAAGCAAGAGTGCACACGTGCGGAGAGCCCGAGGTTGGTGAATCAAAAGCTGGTTAAAAGGACCAAGCTGCAGGGTAACTCTCCTGGAGCCCAGTGAAGGAACGGCACCGAGCTCCGTCACGTAAAACATATTCCACTCATTGTTCACCTCCACTTAACATCAGCTAGTCTCAGTTGCCATCTGGGTTAGTGGGGCCCTCAGCTGAGGTGCCCGTGCAGATAGAAGGTATTTATGCTAAAGCTCTGCTTGATAGTGGTTCTCAGGTCACCATCTTGTACCATAGCTTTTACAATGCATATTTGAAGCACCTGCCACTGCAGTCAGTGGAACATCTTGAAATATGGGGTTTGAGCTCTCACAAATACCCATATGATGGATATTTGGCTCTCAGGTTGGAGTTCACTTAAGCCATCATGGGTGCGCCTCAGGTAGTGGACACCTTGGCTCTTGTGTGCCCTGACCCTCAGACAAAAGAGGGTATAGCCATTTTGGCTGGCACAAACACACACTCAGTGAGGAGGCTGTTCCACTCTTGTCATGAACAGGCAGGTGACAGGTTTCTTAACACTTTGACCATACACCCTGTGATGTGAGAAGCTTTCCAGTCTATTGATCAGACTTGTGTCACACAGGAGAATATGGAAAAGCATGGTACAGTGTGGTTCACTAGACCTAAGCCTGTTATAAAGCCTGTGCAGGAGTTTCAGCTTTCAGGGCTACCTAAGTTTCCAGGTAAGCTCAATGACTCCTTGGTACTTGTAGACCAGCCTGTTAGTGTTGATGGTGTGCCTGTCCCTGAGCTTGAGGTTAGGCCCCAAGTTCATCCGGTCTCTGCTGTGTCCTGCTGTTGTATTACAGTAAACGTAAGGAATGTTTCTTCCAGGGATGTTCTTGTGAAGAGAGGTAGTCCCCTCACTCACATATTCCCTGTACACATGGTGCTGCAGATTCCGTCCACTTGCAGTTCCACAGATACAAGTGCACTTTCTTCTGCCTCTTTTGACTTTAGCATTTCTCCTATGCCAGAGGAGGCAAAGCAGTGCCTCTGTGAGAAAATGCTACAGAGGAAAGAAGTGTTTTCTTGTAGTGAGTGGGATGTAGGCTGCTTGAGAAGCACCCAGCATGAGATCCAGTTAAATTATTCACGGCCTTTTTGGGAGCGATCTCTGCACTTAGCCCCAGCTGATCTAGAAGATGTGCGTCAGCATTTAAAGCAGCTGCAGGGAAATAGTATTTCTGAATCCCGGAGTCCTTATGCATCCCCTATTGTGGTAGTGCGTAAGAAGTCAGGTAAGGTCAGGATGTGTGTAGATTATCGAACGCTTAACCAGCGGACCGTCCCAGACCAGTACACAGTCCCCAGGATTGAAGACACCCTCCACTGTCTCTTGGGTAGTAAATGGTTCTCAGTGTTGGACTTGAAGTGTCTACTATCAGATTCCCATGAGTGAGGCTGATAAGGAAAAGACCGCGTTCATCTGTCCGTTAGGGTTTTATGAGTTTGAATGGATGCCTCAGGGAATCCGTGGTGCCCCTGCCACGTTCCAGAGAGTCATGGAGCGGACCGTTGGGGATATTAACTTTCTGGAGGTTCTCATGTACTTGGATGACCTGATCGTCTTTGGCCGCACCCTGGAAGAGCACAAGAAACAGCTCCTTAAGGTTCTTGACCATCTGAGAGAGGAAGGTCTTAAAATCTCCTTGGATAAGTGTCAGTTTGGCAGGACATCTGTGAACTACGTTGGGCACATAGTTTCACAGGATGGCATAGCCACTGCCCCCCCCCCCCCCAAAAAAAAGAGGTTGTTGTTTCATGGCCTCAACCACAGACAGTTACTGAACTCCTCCGGTCATTTTTGGGTTTTCGTGGATATTACCATTAGTTTGTGAAGGGTTTTTCCACATTATGCTGATCGCTGAACAAGTTGCTGCAGGGCTGTCCATCTCAGAAGAAGAACTCAAGTCCACAGGCTGCTGACTCAAAACCTTCTTTACAGCCCTCTGAACCATTTGGCCCTAGATGGAGCGACCAGTGCGATTCTGCTTTTCAGGTGCTGAAGTCAAGGTTAACTCAGGCTCCAGTGCTAGCTTTTGCAGACCCCCAAAAGCCATATATGTTTTGCATGTGGATGCAAGCCTGGACAGTCTACGTGGTGTCCTTTTATCAAGAGTACGTTGAAGGGTTGCATCCTGTGGAATTCATCAGTTGTAGTCTTTCCCCTTCAGAGAGGAATTACCCAGCTCACAAACTAGAGTTTTTAGCTTTGAAGTGGGCTATTGTGAACCGGCTGCATGACTACCTTTATGGGGCCACCTTTGAAGTCAGGATGGACAACCCGCTGACTTGTATAACTATGTCTGCCAAATTGGATGCCACTGGTCATCAAGCTGGTTGTCTGCATAGTCCACTTCAGCTTGAAGTACAGGCCTGGGAGGAGGAACCTGGATGCTGATGCACTGTCGCGATGCCCTCACATCAGTCTGTCCCCTGATGAGTGGCAAGAGATTCCAGCCCCTGGGGTGCAAGCTATTTGTCAGGTGGTGGCCATGCAGAGAGCTGGTTGCCAGTCTTTCCCACGTGTGGCTGATCAAATTTGCAGTCATGAGTCAGCCGTTCCTAAGGCGTACTGTCCTGTAGCTGCTGTTGCATCTGACCAGCTGCCCACATTCAATCCTGGTGAGCTTCAAGAAGCTCAGAAAGGTGATCCTGTTATTGGAGAGGTTTGGCATGCTCTGAGACAGAAGACACCTGTCAGTAGCGTTCAGACTAGGCACCCCGATTTGAAAATCTGAAAAAGGGAGTGGCCAAAGTTGTTCATTGAGGAAAGGCTATTGTATTTTACAGTCAAGCAGGCCGACCAGCGTGTGAAGCAGTTGGTGCTGCCTAGACAGTTTCACAGCCTTGTTTTTAAGTCACTGCATGATGATATTGGCCATTTGGGGTTCAATAAGTCATACAGCTTGGTCTGTGACCAGTTTTACTGGCCTCATATGAAGCTTGATGCAGAGAAATACTGCAAGACGTGAGCGCTGCATCAAGCGGAAAATGTTGCCTCAGCGAGCTGCTCCTCTTTCTCACATCCAGAGTTCAGGGCCCATGGATCTGGTGTGTATCGATTTTCTTTGTCTTGAGCCTGACTCTCGAAATGTTGGTCATGTGTTGGTTGTCACTGACTACTTTACTCGGTATGCACAGGCTTTTCCTACCAGGGACCAGACGGCTGCTACTGTGGTGAAGACTCTGTGGGGAAAAGTACTTCATTCATTACGGTTTGCCCACCCGCATTCATTCTGACCAGGGTAAGGATTTTGAAAGTCGCTTGGTAACTGAGATGTTGACCATGTTGGGAGTTAAAGTCAAGGACCTCTCCTTACCACCCACAGGGTGACCCACAGCCTGAGAGGTTCAACAGGACTCTGTTGGACATGTTGGGCACCCTTGAGTCTCATCAAAAGTCAACGTGGAGCCAGCATATTTCGCATTTAGTGCACGCATACAATTGCACTCCTAATGAGGCAACAGGGTACTCACCCTACTTTCTGATGTTTGGTCAGGAGGCTCGACTCCCTGTTGATGTTTGCTTTGGTGTGTCATCAGATAACTCTTCATTCTCCTCACATTTGAAATATGTGGGAAAGATGAAACAGGAACTACAGTCTGCTTATCATTTAACGCAAGCTTCTGCTGATAAAATGAATCAGCGCAATAAGGAGCATTACGACCAGAAGGTTCGGTATCATAGCCTGAGTTCTGGGGATCGGGTTTTGATTCGAAACTTGGGTCTGAAAGGGAAGCAGACGTTGGCAGATAGATGGAGCTCTGGTCTTTATGTAGTGGACAGTTAGCTTTCCAATCTTCCTGTGTACCGCTTAAAGCCTGTTGATGGTAATGGACCAGTCAAGGTGATGCATCGTAACCATATCTTGCCTTTAGGACAGGAGGCAAGACTAGGTCCAGTGGTCACCACTGCTCCAGCCCTGGGCCCAAGAGCTGTGAAGCACAGAAGGGCTAAGGAAAATCGTAGGACTGGTGTCTGAGGTGTTGCCTCCTGTGGTACATGCACAGTTTAGCACTTCTGATTCGGAGTATGGCTGTTATGCTGAGGATGCAGTGCAACATGCTCCTCTGACTGCTGGCATGCATAATGCCCAGCAGGTACTAGATTCTACTGTGCCATGTGTCTCCACCACAGTTAGAAGCCCTAGGTTATTGCCCACACCTAGAGATGATGTTATCGCTCCACTCAACACTGCACTCCTTACCTCTCCACACAAGTCTCCTGAGGTAGTGAAGGATTTAGTAGCTACAGACCAGGATGTTAGCTGTCCTGATGTTCACTCTGTAGTTTACCCTGCAGTTCCCACAGACTCAGTTCCTCCCTTAGTACATAGGTCACATAGGGATAGGAAGCCTACTGACTGCTTGGTTTATGGCAAGCTTGGAGTGCAGAGCAGGACTGTTGTAGCATCACACTTTGCAACTGCCCAGTCATTCCATGCAAGGTATAATGTTTTTCATGCCTGGTGGTGTAGCCCACAGGCTCTTTGCAGTACATGTACACACCGGCCATTCCTTATGCCATGCACTTCACCTGCCTTTACACCCATAGCTAGTTTTTAAGCAATAGGCCATGTTTGTTTTGGGTCTTTGTTTTGTTTGTTTTCTTACCTATTTTTGTCCTGTTCACCTTATGTATGTGACCCAGCATGGGGGCATGCTGTTTGCTTGGTGGGGGGAGTGTAAGGTCCTCTAAAATAACACTATTTTATACTCTATATTGGTTTGCATACCTGCAAACTAGTCGCTTTTCGGCGAAATTTGCCGTTTTGCAAACAAAACGTGTCATTCTCGTGATTCATCTAGATCGGAAGAGGGGTTTTTTTGGGGGGGGGGGAAAATCAGCGGTGGATGGGACTTTCAGTAAAATGGGATTGCCATCTTCACAAGAGTCATTTAGCCAATCACACGCTACTCATTTGGCCAATCACAAACATCCAAGTCAATCCATCTTTCCCACAGCGAACTAACCCTTTGCCTGACTAAACCATAGCCAGTAAACATACGACCTGCGTCAGGGACTTCAGTGATCTATGGACACTTGCGACAGACTTGAGGTAAGTCTCGTTACCTGCCAACAATGTAATATGCTGTGTAAATTAAACTTGGCTTGTCAAAGATAATCCTATTTTAACAACGTTACGTGTGTCATGACATGAAACCTTTTCCAACATGTTTAACGTTATACATAATGTAAAGTTTTACAGCTTGTATGCTAACATTAGCTAGGATGTCAGCTAACATCAGTGAATTGTGTGTTCACGTTAACCTTTCATGCCAGTCGGTTCAGTTCGAATAATTTTTGTGAAGCCTATCTCTACTGCATCCATACTGTTATCTGATGATAATGCGACATTGTCACAAGATGAGGAATGAAAACGAACACGTAACATTAACGTTAGTACACCGGCGTTTTTTAAGTGATTGAAACACCTTCTCCGGCGGATCATTTAACATGGATGGATGTAGTTA
>JANZLB010000006.1:10577756-10587876 GCA_026167865.1 Notarius quadriscutis
GGAGGAAACCCACGTGGACACGGGGAGAACATGCAAACTCCGCACAGAAAGGCCCTCGCCGGCCACGGGGCTCGAACTCTTGCTGTGAGGCAACAGCGTTAATCACTACACCACCATGCCGCCCAGTTCTTGTTTATAACAGAGAAATTCTGTACAGCAGTGTATAAGCTGAGCCTTCTCTTGGCATGAGTTTGCATCTCTGGGAATCTCTATGTTTAAGAAAAGAGGAACCTGCTGATATTGACTGCAAAGTTCAATGTATTGCATATCAATAAGCTTTAGCTGCAGCTAATGTTATGTCATCCATAGCCACTGTGAAGAGACAAGAGAAAAGGAGCATATCCTTCATAATTACAGTGAAATTCTGAAAGCACTCATTAAAATCCTCAGACAGTGATGCAACAGCAACTGCATGTTTTCCTACTTCTCTCTCAAAGTTCTCACTAAGAAAACTATCCACCAGTTCTTGCAATATGAAAAAATATGTCATGTTAGCTTGAAGCTGTGACAGATAGCAAAGGCACTGATATAGCTGTCTCACCACAAAACATCTTTTCCTTACAAATTGGTGAATACATTGCAGTTCTTGGTCATATCCAATCAAAATGCCATCTCAGAACTTTCACTGGATGTGCTTTGGGGTGCTTTTAATAATAAACATTGTAGTAGTAGTAGTAATAATAATAATAATAATAATAATAATAATAATAATACCCCTACCCCCAGCCCCACCACCCCCTTACCACTTGATATACCTTGAGATGAACCTGACTAAAAACGGATCCCATTCCTTTCCTTTTCTGTATGACACCAGACAGTGCAATTCTATCATTACAGAATACAGTTGTAGAACAGTAAGCAAGAACTATTAATTGTGTTGAAAGGATGTTCTGTATGAGCTCATTTATTGTAAAAAGGAATTCTGGGATGAGAGCTGGAGATCAGGTCTGTGAACATGTTCAACCCCCTGTCCATGTGGGTTTCCTCCCATCTTCCCAAAACATGACACATTTTTTATTTTAAGTCAGCCAGTAGTACACATTTTCAAGAAGTATTAAAAGAGAGGTTGTGTCATACCACAGAGGAACAAAAACTGACTTGTGGATAGTGGTGTATGCAGACCACAGGAAAGCTGTCACACATCTTCTAATCTATGTAAAGCATTTCGAAAAAAGTGTTCAAGTATGATTACCTAAAACCATAGAAATTCTGCTATATTATCTTTTTGCTTTCCCCATATCTGTTTACCATATTTATCACAGATAAATATAAAGCAATTAGCAAAAGTATTATATAAATGAATTATTAGTATTAGTTTTGGTAGCAAATGAAGTATTAATATTAGTATTAGAGTATTAGCAAATGAAATATCTAAAAACACAAACATAGACCCACATAACAAAGTACCCACATCTTTAGAGCCTCTTAACAAATCCATATATAGGTTACAATGTTCTTAATCCATCCATCCATTATCTATAACCACTTATCCTATGCAGAGTCGTGGGCAAGCTGGAGCCTCTCCCAGCTATGAGCAAGAGGTAGGGTACACCCTGGACAAGTCACCAGACCATCGCAGGGCTGGCACACAGAGATAAGCAACTATTCACACTTACCCCTACAGTCAATTTAGAGCCACCAATTAGCCTAACCTGCATGTTTTTGGACTGTGGAGGAAACCCATGCAGACACGAGGAGAACATGCAAACTCCACACAGAAAGGCCCCCATCGGCCAATGGGCTTGAACCCAGAACCTTCTTGCTGTGAGGCGACAGTGCTAACCACTATACCACCTTGCCACCTGTTCTAAATCTATTCACTCAGTAATGTCTATGTACTGTGGGGAAAATAAATAATAAAATATTAAGCCTATTGTAAATTTGGCACTTGCAAAAAAAAAAATATATTATAGCAACATGAAATGAAAAAGAAGACAACAACAAAGAAGGAACAGAAACTTATTTCAACTTAACAAGGGTTAAGTGGCTAAGAGCAGGGCAAGCAAAAAAACTGAGAAGTTTTTTAATGCAAAAGCATAAATAATGTGTAAATCATCAAATTATTACTGAAATTAAAAGTGGAAGTGTCCAGCCAAAAATATACACTTTTCTTTTAACCAAAGAACTTTTTATTTTTACTTCTAATAAGTTCCTTTTTCAATGTACTCACACATTAAAAAGTAAAATGTAAATGTTTTAACCATCAACAATAAGTAAATGCTATGTTTTAATGTGAAAAGTATCATTAGTGATCTAAAACTTTTGGAAGATTATTTTGATTTTAAGGCAACCACACCACACTGGATCATTTAATCTCTGTAACTTGCCCTATGCATGACTAATGCTACGTAGTTTAATACTTAATGAATCAGAAGTAAAATAACCATTATTTACCAATGGCCAGAATGCTTCTTGCTGCTGGGTCAATTCAGCATATTGAAATATTTTACTGAGTTAGGTCCAGGAACTCATACTCAAGTTCAACACTGCAGTCCGGTGGCTTACCCATATTCTGATGTACCGGTACATGGATAGTGATATCGCTAACTACATTGTGAAGCACGTGAAGGTCATAGGAGATGATTTGACACAATTCTTGACATTGATGGATTTTATTGTATGATACACTGAAATGCTAATGAAATGCTAAACTGAGCCAAATTCAATTGATGATGTATAGTGTACAGATATTTGGCTAAATGAAAGAAGAAACTTTCGAGAGTTATAATGAGTATATTGAAGGTCTCAATAAAACAATGTAAGGAGTTTTGTTTGTTTTTTTCTTGGAAATGTAATTAAGAGTACAAGTATTCTCTTTCAATAGCACTTAAGTACAGTAAAAGTATGGCAAAATAGTAATTACAAACAGGAAAGAAGTAATCACATGGCGGCACAGCAATGTAGTGGTTAGCACTGTCACCTTACAGCAAGAAGGTTCCGGGTTTGAACTTCACACTGACAGGATTTTCTGTCTGAAGTTTGCATGTTCTCCCCATGTATGCGTGGGTTTCCTCCCACAGTTCAAAAGCTGAGTACAAATACCCAGCCACTGGGGTTGTACGAGCCAGTGCATACTTAATGCCAGTCCCAAGCCTGGATAGATTGGGGAGGGTTGCGTCAGGAAGGGCATCCAGTGTGCCTAATCAAATGACCTATGCCAAATCAAATATGTGGATCATGATGATCTGCTGTGGTGACCCCTAAAGGGAGCAGCTGAAAGAGAAGAAAGATGTACAAATCACACAAATATGTTCCACCTCTGGCCAGAGTAAAAATAATAAGTACTCTAGTGGCAGTGTCTGTTTTAATTGTGGCTCTTGCAAGTATAATAATAAACACACATATTTAGGGTTTGCCATTCTTTATTTTGCAGAACTTCTTGATGATGTTTGGGCATAGAATCAGATTCTGTAACAGCTGTGGCATACATTTCCTCTGAGTATTCACCAACAAATATTTCAGTTCATCCACACTATCTGCTAATTTCTTTATTGCATTCAGCAGATTGGGTCTAGGTCAGGGCATGGGGAGGGCCATTGTAAAACTTTAATTTTCTTTTTGACAAAAAAAAAGTAGCTGCATGGTATGCTTTGAATTATTATCCTGCTGAAAAATGCACATCTGTCACTTGAATTTTTTTTTCACTGATTTCCACAGGTTTGCATCCAAAATGCCTCTGTACACTTCTGAATTTATAATGCCATCAATGAACCTGATCCTGCTTTGAGTAGTTTGTGTTCCAGTTGTATCTTGTAATTCACAGTAATGTATATAGCAATCCTTCCTGCTGTTTCTCACTTGTTTTTCTAGACTTTTTCTCACACGTATCCTGCCCAATCTGCTGGTGATCTTGCTGTCTTTCTGTTCTCTGTTTAATTCACACCCACCCACCCACACACACACACGTAGGTCTGTGCATGTGTAAGCATTTATAAATATTATTTAGATGCAAAATGTTCACAGACTCCTGTTGATCCTCAGATATTCATACACGCCATATGACTGATCATGTGTAACCTTTGCTGCCCTTCTACATCCAAAGGGCATAGAAAGGTTGTGAAAAGGTCAAGAATCATTGCCTTGTTGGGATTGTGTTTCTAATAGCAGCTTTGCAATGCTACCAAATGAAGAAAGAGGAAAGCATTTAAACTGAAATTGCACAGTGTTATTTCAGCATGTTCATGCACATAGCATGTATTATTGAGCTTTAGCAATGATGTATATGTTTTCCTCCCCTACACTTATGCCTATATAGGCATATGTAGTGTGAATACACCATATGTGCATTCAGAGGAGAAGTGGAGCAGAAGAGAAGTAGACATCTGTAGGTGGTCAAAAAAAAGACATGAAACCCAAAGTATTAGTGAAAAGAAGTTCTGAAATTGTTTGCTCCCTGAAGTATATGAAGTGTGGATGATGAACATTATTGCATTGCGAGATTCTCATTTTCCAGTCAATCATATTTTTCAATCACATTTAGCATACAAAAACCAAAATGTCTAGTCTTACATGGTACCACTGTAAATAAGATCTCCATGGCCTCTTAACTTGTAAAATACTCCATCTTTATGTCTAATGGGCATTTCTGTAATTTTCTGCCAGCCTTTATTTTTGTATACCCAGTAACTTGTAACCTCACCATTTTTTTTAAAACCTCCCCCTTTTTTTAGTATTGCATGAAATATCATGCCTTGTTCTGTCTTCCTTTCTCTGTTTCATATGGAGGAATGTTGCCGCCCTTCTCCAGTGTCAAGTTGGGGCTAATTTTAGCCAACCAGCTCAAATGTGAGGGGTCATAATGCTAGATAAATACAGTGGCCAGGCTGATTAAGAGGCGTCACGGGCTCAAGCCGGATCTTTTCCACTGCCCCATTTTCTCTCACTCTCTCTCAGAGAGTCCCTCCATTCCCTCAGCCGGCCTCTCACCTGGAAAGGTAACAAATTAATTTTCTAAAATTTTCAGAAATAAATGACTGCATATTGAGTTCTAATTCCTAGTGTTAAATAGAAAATAATGCATTGTTACCAGCGGGATTCATATAAACACTGAATGTTTTAACACAGGATTTTTTTTTTTGCATGATTTATAATATTGCTTCATGCCTCAAATGCAACTATCACCATAAGCAACCCAAACTCAGTGTTTCCACTTGCCTAATATCACATGTTAAGCAAGAATTTCCTTCCTCTTTATAAATGGCAGGATGATATTGCCTCACATTAGATAAACCTAGTTGTCATGCTAAGCTATCCTGAGGACATAGTCACTAATGTATTTGCGCCTACTTACAGAACCTAGTGAGAGCATTGATTTTGATTATTAATGCCATCTAGTTCATTAGAATGCAAAAGGCAAAAACTGATCATGGATCAGCACTTTGACTTGGAGAAGCTTGGTAATTAACTGGCAGAGTCTAAACTGGCCCATGATTAATACAAATAAAATGATAATGTGCTTTATAATGAATGTGGTCACAGTGCGTCATCACCTTGACCTACGACATATTTTTTGAAAGGTTTTAGTCAGTAAAAAATTAATTAAACTGATCTGCTTGAACCCATGGCATTACAAGCAAGGGCATTACAAGAGCAGCTGTCATCAACAGTGTTTATATATAGCCTGACCTATTGAAGGAGGCTCGCAGAACGACAGAAGGAAAATGAGAGCAGGGAGAGGGGGGATGTGCTATATATGATTAAAGTAAAGGTCAACAGTAAGTTTCTAAATAGCAAAGATAAAAAGAGGGTGACTACATGCAAACGGTCACATAGTTCCTATACTGATTTGTCAAAGATATGTCACAGTTTGCATTTAGTAGTTTGAACTGTGGGTGGCACGGTAGTAGTTTGAACTGTGGGTGGCATGGTGGTTAGTACCACCCACAGTTTGCCTCACAGCAAAAAGGTTCTGGGTTTGAGCCCAACAGCCAATAGAGGCCTTTCTGTGTGGAGTTTGCATGTTCTCCCCATGTCTGCGTGGGTTTCCTCTAGATGCTCCGGTTTCCCCCACAGTCCAAAGACATGCAGGTTAGGCTAATTGGTGGCTCTAAATTGTCCATAGGTGTGAATGTGTGTGTGTGTGAGTGGTTGAGAGGAGAAAACCTGTATAATAATGCAGTAGAAGGCAACGGGAAATCACTACTATAACTCTCCCTAGAGACTTTGATGGCTGAAGCCAAGAGGTCACTGTAGTGATATGCCAAAATGGATGGATCATTATAATGACCAATTTACTCACCTGTATGATACCAACAAACCAAAGATATAAACGTGGTAAGTATAAACAAAAATACGGTGAAAGAATGTTTGCTTTTGTAATGAAATCGAATTAGATCTAAAGAATGTGGTACTTTTCTATTAGGAGAAAAAGATCTCTTGAGGGCACCCTAAACTACAGTAAGAGACTATATTTTACATATGAATAAAGACTATATTGAAAAAAAAAATATACTGTATGAAAATAAAATAAAAAAGATATTTCATAATGAGAAGCAAATATCACAAAAGTGAAAGCTAATGAAAAATCACCTAACTAATAGAAATTCAGTTAATAAAGAAATGAAATGACGAAAGCTAATATGGAAATAAAAATTAAATAAAAGGCAGAGATTTATTTTAGGACAGGACTTACAGTGCACTTCCAGCACCTCGGTTGTTTGCTGTGGGACAGACCGCAGTGCCTCATGGACCACTTTACATGTGTAGGCCACACCATCATCATTCCTGTCTACCTGCAGCTGCACTGAGCTCCTGACTGTGAACGTCTTCCCACTGGCGTTTACCTCTTTTGCCCCTGCAGAACAATATACAAGCAAACGTTTTACACATATACATTTAACTGTAAATACCCAACTGCAAAGGAAACTAATTAAATTAACATGCAGCTATACACTCACAACCCACTATGTCAGGGACACCAGTATATCTGGACATTCATGCAGTTATCTAATCAGCCAATCACATGGCAGCAATGCAATGGAAACAATCATGCAGATACACGTCAAGAGTTCACATCAAACATCAGAATGAAGAAAAACTGTGATCTCTGTGACTTTCACTGTGGCATGTTTGTTGGTACCAGATGGACTGGTTTGAGTATTTTAGAAACCACTGATCATCTGGGGTTTTCACACACCACAGTTTCTAGAGTTTACACAAAATGGTGTGGAAAAAAAACCCCCAGAGTGACAGTTCTGTGTGTGGAAATGCCTTGAGAGAGCAGAGGAAATGCCCAGATTGGTTCAAGCTGCCAGGAAGCATAGTGCCCTGTGTCCAAAATCGCTCACTCCTTCACTACTCCCTACTCCCTATATAGGGAATTACTATATAGAGGACGATACAGTGAGCTTATTGGTAAAATGAAAAAATGCTTTCGGACACTAGTCCGTCACGCTGGTATTTATGTCATTCCTGTCACATAATTAAAACGTGCCAGATCAGTCGGCTGGTGGGTTTTCAAAATAATAAATACACGCATGTATTTTTGTGTATTTCCCACATTAATCAATACAAAATACCTGCATCTTTCAGTTTTTTAAAATCAAGGCTGAATACTTTCTTCTTTGCCACTGGGATAGGCTCCAGCTTGCCTGCGACCCTGTAGAACAGGATAAAGCGGCTAGAGATAATAAGATGACATGACCACAATGCATGATGGGATATAGTGCTTTGGTTAGTGATCATCGGTTGTACACTATTTTTTGTGATGCATTCTGGGATACTTTGAGTGCACTATATAGGGTGTAAATAATCCTCATAAGGTTTCGGACAGCACTACAAAATGGCGTCCCCATTATATAGTGCCCTATATAGTGAGTAGGGAGCGATTTCGGACACAGGGATAGTAACTCAAATAATCACTCTTTACAACCGTGGTGAACAGTAAAGCATGCACAAAATGTTGAACCTTAAGGTGGATGGGCTACAACAGCAGAAGACCACATTAGGCTCCACTCCTGTCAGCAAAGATCATGAATCTGAGGCAATCATGTGCACAGACTCTCCGAAAAATGCTGTGGTTAGTCACAGAGATCACACTTTTCCCCATTTTGACGTGAACATTAACTGAAGATCTTGACCTGTATCTGTATGAGTTATAGTATGTATATGTTTAGTCTTTAAAGTGTAAAAAATAACCCTAATTTCATTTCTTTTTGACAGCTGTTAAAGACAGTTGGGCTTGCTAATCATGTCATACTTGGTGCAAAGTTTTTTTTTTTTAATTAGTCACAGAGTACAGATGAATACTGTATTAGCTGCTCATTCATCTGTACTCTTTTGCAGTTTTCATCACAGTTGCATCAAATATATGGCTATAAAGCAGAAGTGATAAATATTGCTAATAGTCGTGGACTGAGAAGAAAATAGCTTTTTAACCATCTGTGTCTAGTGTTGACATGGCACCTACTGCAGAACACACAGTCTTTGTCATCTGTCATCAGAAATATGGAAAACTGGCCAATTTTCACACTAGGCCTACATAACTGAGCCATGCTACACAGTTAGAAAGAGCTCTTTAAAACACATAAGAGCATTTTAAATTTCTATTCAAATGGTAAAGGGCTTTCACATGGGAGATGATAATCTTTCTTCCCACATTCTTTTTTTAAAGAAAGGCATTCCACCAGGCAAATTGACAAGGACAATGCACTAATGAAAAGACATTTATGAGCAAATAAATATGCATATGTGTTTGTATTTGAATACAAAAAATGTTTTGAATGAGGTCTTCTGCTATTTGGCCTGTTCCACTTTTGTGTACAGAGAGCTATGTAGTAACTGTAGTTTTATATATGATGCTATTATTATTAGGGCGGCACGGTGGTGTAGTGGTTAGCACTGTCGCCTCACAGCAAAAAGGTTCTGGGTTTGAGCCCAGTGGCTGATGGGAGCTTTTCTATGTGGAGTTTGCATGTTATCCCCATGTCTGCATGGGTTTCCTAAAATGGCTCTAAAATGTTTTTGTATTGACTCGATCATGTAGAAGCCATAAAATATAAATCTATAACAAATACTATATGTGTGTGTGGTGTAGTGGTTAGCACTGTTGCCTCACAGCAAGAAGGTTCTGGGTTTGAGCCCAGTGGCCAACGGGGGCTTTTCTGGGTGGAGTTTGCATGTTCTCCCCATATCTGTGTGGGTTTCCTCTGGGTGATCTGCTTTCCCCTACAGTCCAAAGACATGCAAGTTAGGCTAATTGGTGGCTCGAAATTGACTGAGAGTGTGAATGATTGTCTCTATGTGTCAGCCCTGTGATGACCTGGTGACTTGTCCAGGGTGTACCCCGCCTCTCGCCCATAGCCAGCTGGGATAGGCCCAGGGCTTGCCCGCAACCCTGCACAGGATAAGCAGTTATGGATAATGGATTTTTAATAAAAGGACAACTTTAGTTAATGGGCTATTATATTTTAATCCAACCTTTACAAATGTCAGTAAGTAATTATTGTTGGTTATTAAGAAAATTAAACAACAGGGGGGTTTTTTTAATGAAAGAAATATTGAAGTTGGAAAATAAAGGTTGCATTTTTATAATAATAAAATGTTCCTCATTTATTATTAGTATTATTTTTTTATATTGTCAGAAAACTGAATCATGATCCCAATATCGTGAATTGAATCGAATCATGAATTGGTGAATCGTTACATGCCTAATAACCAGCACATTGATAGTAACTTTTGCTTTGCCTTTCAGTCATCAGTCGTGTCAGAGCTGCTGTTCTAGAAAATGAACAAAGACCTTTGAAAATTCAATGGCACTATCATATAAGGAATAGTATTATAAAGTGTGACTGTTTTAAATGCCTCATTTCAGTTCCAGGACCTAAAAGTGGGCTGTAGTACAGAGACAAAATACAATGTAATTACTATCAGACTGCACTCTATTTAATGCTTGGCTGTACCAATACAAGTCTAAGGTTAATGCACTTCTTATTGCTAAATTTATAGCTGAATACAGCAGACTCAACTGTTCAGTGCGACCCAACTTCTAAATTGTGCAATTTTTATTCCTGTATAGCACGATAGAAAAACAGGCATTAGATTGAATGCTATATCTTTTATATTGAATAAAGACTCAGAAACTCTGGCTTCCCATTTATCCCAGGAAAGGTGCAGAAAGAAG
>JANZLB010000006.1:10833779-10843863 GCA_026167865.1 Notarius quadriscutis
TCTGATGTTTTAGGTCATATTTATGCAGAAATATAGAAAATTCTAAAGGGTTCACAAACTTTCAAGCACCACTGTAACTTTCTCTTTTTGTCTATGTTTATAATGCTTACCATGATTTAAAGAGTGTTACTAATGTTTATTTTAATATAAACTGGAAGGCTGTCTTATTGTTTTCTGTATGAAAGTGTTTAAAACTAAAATGAAGTTATGTATATAAAATTAGTTTGCTTAGATAAATTTATAAAATCACATTTATAAAAACACATTAAAGGTTTATTTGTATTTGTTTTGTTTATATTTTGTGATTCTTCAATCATAAAATAAACAGACAACATTAAAACACACTTTATTTGCTAGATTTAGTCTGCATATGTTTTTAAAATAGATAAAAAATGATACATATGATTAATCTATCCTGAATGCAAAAATACAAACTAAAACAGAGTTAAACATAACATAAAACATAGAGTTTTAAAGCTGTAGCCTGTCATCTGTTCAGGTCAGCAGAAATTTCGTCATCTCATTTATAACATGCTGCGTCGCTTCTCAAAATGCAGGCCTTCCTCCAAGATCAAGGTAAGAACCCTGACTGTTCGCATGTACATGTTGGGGCTGCCTGTAAATGTGTCTTAGCTGCAAATGAAAGGAGGATCGGGGGTCCTGACAGAGGTGGAGAGGATAGGAAGGAAATGGGTTATAGAGAGAAGTAGCAGAAGAGGGCAGGGTGTTATCTAATGAAGGGAGAAGAGAAGGGTGCAATACCATATCAGGAAGGTAGGGAGCAGTTGGTTTGAGCTGAGAAAAGGACCCTATCTCTGATGGAGCTACTGGAGGATATGCAGTGGATGTAGCAGGGTACTGTGTAGGGTTTGATCCTGGTGGGATGAGGTGGTTTTGTAGGGCTGAATGTGGAAGAAGTGAAGCTGTAGAAGCTGGCATAGGAGCAAAAGACTGTGATGGGATTTGTGAAGGATTTGTACACTGGGGAGGGATATGGGAAAAAGTGGAGTTTGAGAATGACTGGGGCATAGCTAGCTGGACCTGGGCTTTATTTGGAAGAGATGAAACAATCTGAGAAGGCCCAATAGTTTGCATTGCTACATTCTGAAGAGGAGAGGGAACAGTTGGAATGGAAGGGGGTAAGGGATAAGATATATGAGAGGTTTGAGTTGAATTAGAAATGGACCCAGGGACTACCTGTGTGGGCAGTGATGCAGGCAGAGTACAGAGTGAAGACGTTGGGATTGGATTCACGATGGGGTTGGTGAAGATGTGTGAACAAGCTCCATTTACAGAATTGGAAGTCATTTGCGTAAAGGATCCAGTCGCTGAATCTGTTGGGTTTTGGTAAGATGAAGGATTCATATGAGAAGTTGCCAATGATTGGAAAGAGTCAGGTACTAGGGTTGAAGAATTTGTATTGCTGGGTTGTGGTGGGAAAGGAAAAGCAGTGGTGTTACTATCCTGATCTGATGGGGTATTTAGAGGGGTGGAGGTGGATTCTGGCACAGAATTAAAAGGGAAAGCTGATGGGATTTGATTTGGATCTTGTTGTCCATTTGGATGTGCCACTGGAGGAAAGGGAAAGGCAGTTTGGGATAGGACTTGGGATGGGGGAGTACTGGAATCCAGATTGTTGGAGGATTGCACTGGTGAGAAGGGGAAAGCAGTTGGGGTGGAGTCTTGGACAGCAGAAGGTGTAGAATTAGAGGAAGCCAAACCACCAATAGCTTGGCTCTGAGCTGTGTCAACAGAAAGATCAGAAGCACAACTGCTGATGGGCTGGCAAGGAGGTTGAGGAAGAGAATGGAAGGGTAGGTTCATAGGTGTGTGAGGGCTATGATCTTCTTGGGATGGAAGAATGGAGTGGAAGGAGGAAGAGGACAATTGGGGAGAAGAGGATGAGTGACAGATAGAAGTATGTGTAGAATCTTGGGGAGAGGTAGAGGAAGAGGTGATTGGAGAAGAGGAATCCAGGGTAGGATAGTGAGATGAAGCTATGGAAGAATAATCTTGCACAGATGTTGGATTGGAATGAGAGGATGATAGATCATTCTGAGTGGAGGACAGAGATGAATAGAGGGATGTAGGCTGTGATAGAGGCACTTGTAAATGAGATGAGGGTGTAATTGAAGGAGCTGCAAATGTGGTGTAAGAGGACAGGCCTATCATCTGGGTAGACCTGTAAAAAAGATACAGAGTTGAAAGGTTAGCACTTCACTGGTAGTGTTTTCATTCGCATAATTCATTAAATTGTTTTAAAGCAGCTTATGAATATAGTTTGCACTTTATATATACGTAGATTGTAGGTTTATTTGTAGCAGCATAAGACTCACCCATCAAGCAATCCATTGTTCACCTCATTATTTGAGGTCGACTGAGGTTGGTTCTTGACTGATTTTGGAATCTCTGAAATCTCAGGCATCTGGGAACACAGAAATGCTTGACCAGAGCTATGCTGATGTACTCTGTGCTCTGGTAAAGATGGCATGTCAGAGCAGAAGCCTGAATCAGACATAGACAGAGTGGTGCTTTCCAGTCCCATGGGCTGTGGTAACGCCTCAGTGGAATCACATGGGTCACATGACTCTGGGGGAAAGACAGAAATATATTGAGTTCCACAAACAACTAATTAGTCTATTTGGTGTCTGTTTTGACAAATCCTAAGTGAGTTTGGTTACCTATGTCTAAAGGTTCATCTTGATTGGGCTGGTTTAATTTCCTCTTTTGTCTTGCCTCTCTTTGTCTGAAATAAAAAAAAGGATATGATTATGATGACATGGTTTTAAATGCACATTTTCTTGTATAAACAATGCTTGCCAATTGACAATATACATGCAACGTACTTCTTGCTGTTCATGCCGTTCTCCCTGAAACCTTTAGCAAAGGGATTGGAATTGATCTTCAGCTCAGTTATCTAAGAAAAGACCCCAAAACTTAATGACTCTACATACTCAAAGCCTTTTAGTTCTTTAACTTTAATTTACTCATACCTTGTTGTTCTGGTAGGCTGTAACAGTGATGAATTGGGTCTCGAGGAAGGTGAAGGTGTGTTGAGCTCCACCCCACATCATCACATCTCTGGTTTCAACCACATGCACTCGTGCTTGGTACTTATGCAGGGAATGCAGAATGATCTGGTAGACAGAGATTTCAAAGGAAGATAAAAATGCTGTTTGAAGGGACAATTGTCCCTTTAAAAAAACCCTTTACTTGTTAAGAACTAGATTCATAGATAAAATATAAATACCTCATGATGAGCATGTATATACTCACATATCCTTGTCCATCCAGTGTGTTGTTGGTGAGTTTGGCTCGGTGGAAAGATATGGTTCGGTTCTGCCAGTGTTCACCAGTTGCTGGAGAGTCTGGGTGGATGAACACCCTGTCTGGAAGCCTAGCTTCAGCTCCTCCCACTACCTGCCAATTGTCATCTTGGAAACGATAGCGAAAGGAGTCTACAGGTATGATGTCCAGCAGGAGGATATAACGTAGAGATGGGTTCAAGCCAGACACCTTTACTTTTAGCTGAGGAAACATCCGTCTGATGGAGAAAAAGAATATATAAATATTTAATAATATTAAGTTTATTCATTCATCTTCTGTAAACACTATATCTTGGTCAGGGTTGTGGTAGGTATCCAGAGCTCATCCTGAGAACACTGGGGACAGGTTTTAAACAATATATTTCAAACACATAACAGTGATCATGCTAAATACTTTGCACTTATTTCCATGTGAAGATATAAAGACTAGTTCACCGAACAATACCATTTTATTTTATTTTATTTATTTCTGAAAGAGTGTTCAAAATGTTAACAAATTTGGCAGAGGACAAAAATATCTAGTAAAATGGTATGGAAATGCAAATGCAATACAAATTTCCATTTGTTTTACTAAAGCCTATTTCTATCATGCTGAAATGAATTTTACTGCATTAACTGATTTAAAAGCTTTCATGTCAATTTATCTTCTTCTTTTGGCTGCTCTCATACATTTGGGGTCACCACAGCGGATCTATTCCACATATGTGATTTGGCATAAGTTTTACACCAGATGCCCTTCCTGACACAACCCTCCCCAGTCTATCCGGGCTTGGGACCGGCACTAAGTAAGCACTGGCTTGTACAACCCAAGCGGCTGGGTATTTTACCTAACTGCATGTCTTTGAACTGTGGGAGAAAACCAATGCAGACACAGGGAGAACATGCAAACTCTACACAGAAAGGCCCCCATCGGCCATGAGGCTTGAACCCAGAACTTTCTTGCTGTGAGGTGACAATGCTAACCACTACATCACCATGCCTTTCATATCAATTTATGTATCAAATAAAAAAAGGCACGACCTGCCCTTCTTAGTGATGATCATCTCTGTGCCAACGGTGCTAAACTGTTTCCATAGAGATACATTTTCCAACTCTATCTTTATAATGTCTTCAGATTTTCCAAAGTGATCTCTTTTTGCTGGGGGCGGGGGTAGCAGACGAGGAGGCAAGTTCCGGGTCACCATGTCACATGCTGGAGAGTATAGGGGCACGTGGGCTGGTGGCTCTCGATCTGGAGGGCAGAACAATGACAGTATAGCGTATCATGCATAGAATCAGCACTAGAATCTGACAGTTTAATCCTGTACATTAATCATGTCAGCTAAGGATCCCATTTCAGCTATCTTCTATCTGAAGTGTTCACAACCCACTAAATAATTTGATAAATAGGTGATAAGCTGAATGAAGAGCAGTAAATTGTTCAATTAGAGTGTTATAGGACTGGCACTGTTTATTTTTCTTCATTCAGCTTATTTATCAAATTGTTTCATAGGCCTAAGGCTGCTCTAAAATACTTGAGTCTCCTTTACAGTTTGTTCCTTCATCTTATCAGCTAATTATCAAAATGATATTTTTCCGACATGTTCACAATCTACTTATCAGTCAATCTTGTTTGAATTAATACCAGTCTCAGTACCTAATATCAGTTATTTAGGGACACACACACACACACACACACACACACACACACACACAGACAGAGTGATCAATAAATGGAACACTTGGGAATAGGTTTAAAAAATTTCCCTTTCATTTCCCATTCCTTCAAAAAATTCAGTCTTGCACATTCACTTTTATCTTTGACTCATCTGATTCTGAAATTTGAGAGCCTTTCAATGGTTATTTCTAATTCTATGACTATTTTATGTCTCTTTTTGTCATTAAACGCAAAACACTCTTACCTCGATAGCAGCAGTCTCCGAGTCTTTGTGCTGCAAGAGCTAAACTGGGATACATCTCTACTCCCAACATCCTCTTGCCTGTACTTGTTTCCCTTTAGAACTTCAAGAAATCCTTTCTCATGTCAAATCTCCCAACTTATCTCAAATGCTTTAACATGCCTTATACTTCAATATGTTATTCTCTTGGTCTGGGCTTGCTTCTTTTAACAGCCGGTGGCTCTGTCTCTGTGTTATATAGGTGAGTGTGTATTAGCATATCAACCAAATGGCAGAGTTTTCACACTCCCTCCCGTTCCTTCAGCGTCCATCAGGCCTGTAAGGAGCACACCACTGCATACTGTTTAAACAAACAAACACATAATACTTATGTGCATATGCATGCAAATTTCTCTGAAGGCAAACAAAAATCAAAACACATTTGGGATTATTAAAAAAAAACTCAATATGGAGAATCAATCATGTACATTTATGTTACACTTTGTGTGTTCCATAATAGTGGTTATTTAGTTGTGTGTAGCTTCTCAGATATTTCTCAGTGATAACGCACACAGTTTGAAATACTATTTTGATTGATTTGTTAGAAAATAACTAATTCTTGGAAAAACAGAACAGTTAGCTAGAAGTGACCTGGTAATGGACGGTATAATTGGACAGTGGTTGTCAAAGTGGTTCATGAAGCAAAACCAGGGGGTCTTTTTGATACTTTGTTCCAGTATTACAGCTTTGGTTCAGCTGTCATTTGTTATAAATTCTTACCAATACTAGACAAATTGAATCTATCAAAACCTCTATAACTCAAAAACAAATAGGCCTACAAATGATATTAATTTAAATCTAATTGAAATATGAGTAGAATTTTCAGGAATAATAATAAAAAAAACTTCTACAGTTCCAATCAACATCCAAATTATTTTTGTACACATACACAATGGTTAAAAAATAAATAAAGATAAAATAACATTCTAATTTTGAAAATCATTTGTAGATCCCTCTATCTTTCTCCTTCTCTCCAATGGAGGTGTGGAGGGCAGGCTTTTCAGGTGGAAGCATGTGGCACAGTTTGGTCTTATTGCTACAGTTTGGTCTTTTAGATAAACACCACAGCTCAGACACGATGTATCCACACGTCTCAGAAACAGCCTTACAATAACACTGAGCTGTAGAATAACAACCAATGAGGTGCTGGATGATATAACAACTTCCCACAGCCATTACGCTTTGAATAGTTTAGTCTGTTTAGACAGGTGAATAGTTTGGAGTGTGTTGTTAGTTCATTTTATTCTTATTCTCCACAGTGAGCAATGAAGTGGACTTCAGATTTTTTTTTTTTACTTGACAGACAACAATCACAGTACAATGAAAGTGAGAAGGGCACACAACAGAGTGCATATCTTCACCAAGCCACATATTATCAACATCAAAATCAAAATGTTTGAACCTAAGATAATATAAAAGCTGTACACCAAATTTCATCAAAATCTGTTCACTACTTTTTGAGTTACATTGGGAAAAGACAAAAAGAAAAAATCCTGGATCCACACACATATCCAGATTTGGATCAACATCAAATCAATTGTTACTTGGCCCATGGCTCACCTTTCCTCAAAATTTCATCAAAATCCATTCACTACTTTTTGAGTTGGGAACAGACAAAGAAATCCTGGATTTGCATACATATCTGGATTTAAATCAAAATCTAATCAATTTTTGTTTGGCCCATGGGTCACTTTTCCTCCAAATTTCATCAAAATCCATGTATTACTTTTTGAGTTACATTGGGAAGAGTCAAACAAACCAACAAACAAAAGGCGGCAAAAATATAACCTCCTCCAACACAGTTGGTGGAGGTAAATATTTGTTTCACATGATCCTTGAGAAGATCTGGTGTAAAAATAACATTTTCAACAGAGGATAGTTACTTTTTGAACCTGGTTCTTCTCAAGGTTTCTTCCTCATGTTGTCTCAGGGAGATTTTCTCACCACAGTTGCCCCTGGCTTGCTCATTAATTCAGTTCACTTCAGCAGACATTGTTGCACAGAAGCTTTACAGAAATCCAGATGTCGGTGTAGGTCTCTAATGAGTAAGCCAGACAATGGCAAGGAAAATGAGGACAGAACCTAGAGGAGCACCAGACTCAAGAAGAGGTGACATCGGATAGTGGGATTATAAATAATTAATCTTCTATAAGTCAATACTTTCAAGTCAGACAATACTATGTGTGTTGAAAGAATGTTCATACTGAACATTACAGTTTTAATGAATACATCAGCAGTTCTCAGGAACCAGTTGACAGTAACCAGGTGAAATTATTCACTGAAAGACAGGTAGATATCTGTAAAGCTGATTTGTGATTATGTTTATTGTTAAGAACGCTATACAAATAAAATTGATTTGAAACTTCCATGCAAATCAGATTTAGATGTGATGACCTTGACCAGTTTAAATTTTCACTTAAGGAAGACCCCCTCTGGTTAGAAGCAACTTCTCCATTTCCCCAGGCCTTAAAGTTAAGCCCAGTGTTGTTATAGTTGTTGTTTTCATTTACCATTTGAAAAGATAAACTAGGCGAGAGGAAGTTGAGGCGTGAATGCTCCACCTCTTAAAGTTTGTCTCACAGTCATAAGGTCATTACATACCCATGTGTGTATAAAAGAGTGTGGGCTCAGAGATTATTAAGTGTAACGACCTTTAATGTGTTTACGAGTAGACAGGTGTGCCACTCTAGGAACCAGTAGCAGTCCAGGCACACTTAGATGATATTAGTGGCAATGAGTGGGTTTTTTTTTTATGCTGCAGAATAGTGAACTGTGCGAAAGCTAAATGTGTTTACTGTGGTGTTTAACTGACTGAAACTTTAACACCTCACTTATAACACATCAGTGCTAAATACCAGTTCAGATGGTGCTATTAATCCAAATAGGATATATTGTTTTAAGTCAATATACAGACTGTAAAGCTTAAAGTATTTCATAATGTCTGTCATTTTAATTAATCTTAAGAATCCTAGCTGAGGAAGTCCTTTTAAGATGATCTGCATTATACAATGATTGGTTTTAGCATTGTGTAATTGTGGGAAGCATGAGCAGCTTTGTGGTCTCCATTGTGATACACAGTGCTTGGTGTCACTAACACCAAGATATGTACATAACATTATTCAAAAGAGGATATCGCAATCAGATATGTGCAAGGATTTCAGGCTTATGAAGAGCTCAATGGTCCATGTGATGTCTCATGGAAAACAGATGTTTTGTGATGTATTTGTTTAACAGAATCTCTGGATAAAATTAAAAATCCATAGATACACTTTAGAAATTATTCCTATCAGTTATTATATTTATATGCATTTTTATACTTACTCCATTTCACCTCAGTGTGTCCTGCAACAGTGAGCAGATCATATTATTATTCCTTTAAATGCCATTATACTATAGAATACCCTCCATCCAGTATCGTGTTTAAGCTGTGTCATACCTGACCATACACATATTTCACACCCACATACACTCACATGTTCCTTCACATGCATACTCTGATGGTTTACATCATGGATGAACAATGTGATAAGACTAGGAGACCAGGAAAGATAAATTAAACTGCTGATCAGTTTGTGAATCATTTCAACAAAAGTGTACTAGTGCATACCATGGAGGCTGAGTTGGGAGTTGGGGTGTTCGTCGTGGCTATAGGATTCTATATCTTATGCTCGCTGTACCTGCTACGTAACCCACTTATTCTCCACAAGAAGAAACATTTAGCCTTTTGCAGCAGGCACATTTCTCACAGAGGCGGTAAGCGCTCCACATATTCTGATTTCACTCTGCTTTTTGGCATATTATAAAGTTGTATTATTTTAGACAATGCTTGTTTTCTGGTATGCTCCATTAATTGGTGATATTTGCTTGTTGGGATACTAATAGTGATGATCATCTAATGCAGTATTTAGATGTACTTTTGGTCATTTTATTCAGGTGCAGGTGAAAGGATAGAAAACACTATGGAAGCTTTTACACAGTAAGTAAGACAGATCTCTCTCATAGATTTATCAATTCAATTCAGTTTAGCATGCCTTGTCTCAGTTTATAGACTGAATGTGTTAGACTATGTGTTGCCAAAGACAGTGTACAGATGAAATTAAATATATGGTATAGACTATAATTTTCCAGTATCCTCTTCAATTTTTTATTGTACTTTCGCTTTCCTTTTTCTGTTTTTTTTCTCTCTCTTTTTTCGGAAGAACGCAGAGACCGGAAGCTTTCTTTTTTTCTCCTCCTGTGTAAAGACCATAAGCGGAGGCCATCCACATCGGATCTGCTTTAATATCAACAGATCTTCAATCTGTACGTGAATCCTTTCATCATGGCACACCTTCAGCCTGTTCAGTGTGCTGAGTGCAGGATGTTTACTCATTCTTCCTCCGTCACTAGCGATAGCTTTATTTGTGATAAGTGCAGATTAGTTAGCTCTCTGACAGAGAAGATTAGAGTGTCAGAAGCATGTATCCAGGCTTTAGAGAAGGTCAGTGGGAATGAGAATAGTGTAGTTTCTGTAGGGGAAAGTCTGGATGCCCGAGGTGGAGTTAGTAATCTCCCAACTCTGGCATTAGAGCCCTTACAGCGGGGTGAATGGGTGACGATTCCGCGGCATAAGCATAGAGCCAAAGCTACCGCTGAGGCTCACCCACGGGAGCACCACTCCTCTCCGTGTCACGTATCGAACAGGTTTGCTCTCCTTAGTGATGCACCCACTGAGAAACCTGAAAGAGCTCTGGTTATAGGGGATTCTATCATACGGCACGTGAAATTAGCTCAGCCTTTAGGGGCACCAGCAGCTTTAGTCAGGTGTATACCGGGAGCCAG
>JANZLB010000006.1:11089174-11105962 GCA_026167865.1 Notarius quadriscutis
TTTTTCATGACCTTTTGGGTTGTTTGCTCTTTTTTGGCATCTTTTGGGGGGGGGGGGGTGATCTTACACTTTACAAGTACAGGTATATATTATTTTCTTGTTGCCAAATGACTCAAAAAATTCTCGCTAAGTGTCCATGACGTTGACGCTGATTGGCAATAGTGGTCCTCAAAATTATTTTCTTAAAAAAAAGAAAAGCAGAACGTCTCTCGAGATCACAACAAGCATTGTCCTCAAGGATGTTAAAGTGTAAGCACGTGGACGGATTGCAGCCGAATGAGTTTTTTTTTTAATGCATAGAAAAAGATTTGGAGATGATTGCTAGAAACAACAACATTTTAATGTCCAGATTTATCTTTTTACAAGAAGCAGACTGAGCCAACTTCTATGCCGAATTCCTGATTGGGAGCACCAATGTCCATAGGAGCAATGTCAATGATGGGAAGACGAGATGTTTTCGTTGTCTGATATTCGATGACTGTCTTGCCCCAAGTGCCAGTGTGCGACTGTGGAAACAGGAAGATGAAATCAGTAAATCAGTCAATGATCAGCATTCATAACATAAAGAGGCACTTTTTTAATTTATTATGTATTTGTATTTAAAAAAGTGAAGGAGGATAGACAATCCTTACAAGTGAAAACTGGTTAAAAAAAGATAAAAATATGATGACGAAGATGGCTGGTTTATTTTCCTCCTTCACATTATAGCTGTTTGTCAATAATATTAGCTAGAGAGTTCAAAAAGACATGGCCAAAAGAACAAATGAGAGAAAAGCAGAAATTAGAAGTCGGAATAAACTAAATCTAAAAATATTCAGTACAGCTCCTTAACAGCTAAAGCCAAAACCAGTGGCAGTGGGGTCAATGTGAAATGGTAATAAAACGCAAATGCCGAGATAGAAAGAGATCTTACCGTGCAGCCGTCCTCGCTGACTGTATATGTGGAGCGACTGTTGCCCTCGGCCCTGATCTCAGCATCGTTGGATCCTTGCAGGAGCAGAGCCTTCTTCAGGTTGCCCGAGGCCTCGTCCATGTAGGCAATGCTGTTCTTGCAGTGGTATGTGATGTTCTGGGATGCCCTGTTGGACATCAGGCGCATGAAGGTCATTTGGATGCTCACGTCTTCAGAGTCTGAGCCCTCGCTGCCATACTGGAACTGTGGATAAAGACAGAGAACTAGATTTAATTCATTCACCTGGACAACATGGCTTTACAATATAACATGCTGGATGTAAATAAGATGTAATATATGGGGTTTGAAGGCAGCATATGTCACCATGTTGCCAGGTTACCAACACACCTTAATGCACACCAAAATGAAATTCCATTAGGTGAGATGGAATCACATAGTTGGGGATAATAGAGCAAATATTCTCACTACACCAGCCATTTCTCATTAGATATACAATCTAAAGTAAAACAATTACTTATTGATAACTTATTTGACCACAAAACCAATTTCCTCCACTGGTGTTTATTGCCACCACTTTTTATTTGCTAGATGGTGCATTGAGTTATGAAATATATAGTATAGTCGATCTATATCTATATATGCTGCCTTCCATATTTCATCATCCCCATGAAGGCATCTTGGAAGGCCAAACTGTACATAAACATTTGGTTCAAATATGACTTGATGTCTTCAAACCTTTCAGACACACCCATAATCAAACCATTCTCATTTCATTACACTATGTAATATGTCACTCTCCATTGTGGTTCCTGCACTATTTCTCTCTATTCATATGTTATTTTTTTCCTCCATAGCCTTTTGCTTTAACATTTCAGAATTAAATGAAATGAAATGAATTAGAATTAAAAGTACTACATCATCTTCCCCTACCTGGAAGCCATCAGGCATGGACTCTCCGAACCAGACGTGCTTCTTCTCACGGATGTTCTTGCTGATGTACCAGTTCTTCAGAGGAATGCTGGCACGAGTTGGGTTGACACAGGTCTCACCAGTCTCCATGTTGCAGAAGACCTTGATGGCATCCAGAGGAGATCCCTGGTTGGGATCCACGTAGTAGGTACCTTTAGCAATGAACAGAAGATTGTAGCAAAAAGTGAGAGCCCGAAAGGCTAAGACAAAAAGGTTGAAGTTCTTATTTAGAAGCTAGTTGTGTACAAAATAATAATCATCTTGTTACAAATGTTTGAAGTTGAGGCACAAAACCAGAAAAGTCAGATACTCTTCTAAAGTGGACTGCTTGCTTTAAGAATACTTTCTAGTATCTGAAGGACGAGATTCAAAAATATGAACACCTAGTTCCTCACTTAGTTTCATAAGGCACTGCTGCCTAAATATCTAGGAAAGGACTTATTAATTTCTATAGCTCTGGACTCTTCTGGACTCACCGCTCTTCCACTCGGGATGGCACATCCTGAGGTCACGGCACATGCGAGCTGGGTTTGTCTTGGTTCCCTCGGGGCTGCGGATGTTCTCAATCTTTTGGCTGATGGACTTGAGGGTGGTGTCCACCTCAGCATCACGGTCACGTAGACTAGCTTCATCAGCTCTGTAGCCATGCAATGGGTCAGCTGCCTTCTCAACCTGGGGAAAGGGGAATGGCTCACCAATGCCTGAAGGACCAGGAGGACCTGGGATCCCGGGAAGACCTGGGGCACCCTACAAAAGGAAAGGTGGGTCAAGACATCAGGGATTGCTGAAGTCAAAAACAGGATACATACAAGGAACAATGGGATGAATTAAAGAGAGATTATGTTACTCACAGCAGATCCCATCTCTCCAGTGCGACCACGAGGTCCAGGAGGTCCAACAGGTCCAGGAATACCATTCATGCCATCCTTACCATGGACACCATGAGAGCCAGCAGGTCCCTATAACGAGAATGGCAGTACCACTCAGCACTGAAATGACCAGCTAACTGGTAAATAATTATTGTGTCAGAACCTCTTTCTGAACTAAATTACAGATTTGGCATCAAAGACTTACACGAGGTCCAGCAGGACCAGTGGGTCCAGCAGGTCCTTGCTCACCAGGGGCGCCCTAAAGGTGCACAAGGTGATAATAAACATTCCATACTGGATATATCAAGCCTAAATAATAATTTAGTAGATGAAAAATAACACAGTACATTTAGGATCAATAATATAGCAATATTTCTGTGAAGCTCGGTTTAGCCTCTCAGCTTGGACCAAGTGGTTCTCCATCACTATTTAACATGGTTACTCACAGCTGGTCCAGGCAGTCCAGGCATGCCAGCGAAGCCACGATGTCCCTTCATGCCTCTGTCTCCAGTCTCTCCAGCCTCACCCTTGTCTCCACGAGCACCAGCAGGGCCCTAGAGATAGATATAAGTATTTAGCAAAAAATACTTTTCCTGACTAAAAGTGCTATTTGATGTTCGAAAAACAAAGGCTTTGGTGCACTCACCACGGCACCACGTCCACCAGCAATTCCTGCAATGCCAGCAGGACCAGCGGGACCCTAAAGAGAGAGCAAGATAGAGAGCAAGACATGAGTAAGCTATGAAATATATTAATAATAATAACTGGGATAGGCTCCAGCTTGCCTGCGACCCTGTAGAACAGGATAAAGTGGCTAGAGATAATGAGAATCAACTTTTATATCAACAGTTAAAATGTGTGATTATTACAGTTGTAAGTCAATGACTGGATAACCTTTTAATTTTAATTTTTAAATAAAAATGTCCAGCTGTGAAAGCGTAAAAAAAAAATGAAACAAGCTCTTATAACTCACAGCATCTCCACGATTTCCAGGCTTGCCTGATGGTCCAACAGGTCCAGGAGGTCCAGGGGGTCCAGGAGCTCCTGGAGCTCCAGCATGTCCAGCCTCACCACGGTCTCCCTGAGGTAAACAGTAAATTGCAAAAATAAAGTACTACACACACAGCACAGCTTTACACTGCTTATTGTACACACACAAAAAGTCCATTTGGCTCTTCAGACTTCAAAACAGGGCAACATTAAACAACATCAAACTTTGCTGCATCACTGCAAGTAATTAATTATCTTTCTTGGGGTACTTACTACATGACTGAAATATGAATATACACTGACAAATATTAATATACATATACAATGACACTCATTGTGCTACTTATTATATTATTTTCAACTAACTCAAAATTTCAAAACACCGGTTTGGTGGCAGCAGGATCATGCCTCTGCTTTTTGTGGATGATGTGGTCCTGTTGGCTTCATCAATCTGTGACTTACAGCATGTGCTGGGACGGTTTGCAGCCTAGTGCGAAGTGGCTGGGATGAGGATCAGCACCTCCAAGTCCGTGGCCATGGCGCTCAGCCGGAAATGGGTGGAGTGCCTACTCCGGGTCAGGTGGGAGTTGCTACCTAAAGTGGAGGAGTTTAAGTATCTTGGGGTTTTGTTCATGAGTGAGGGTAAGGGGGAGCAGGAGTTGGACAGATGGATTGGGGCAGTATCAGCAGTGATGCGGACACTAAACTGGTCTGTTGTGGTAAAGAGAGAGCTGAGCCAAAGGGCAAAGCTCTCAATTTACTGGTCCACCTACGTTTCCACTCTCACCTATGGTCAAGAGCTATGGGTAGTGACCAAAAGAATGAGATCGCGGATACAAGCAGTAGAAATGAGTTTTCTCCACAGGGTGGCCCTTAGAGACAGGGTGAGAAGCTTGGTTATTTGGGAGAGACTCAGAGTAGAACCGCTGCTCCTCCACATCGAAAGGAGTCAGTTGAGGTGGTTCGGGAACCTTGTTAGGATGCCCCCTGGACGCCTCCCAAGGGAGGTTTTCTGGGCATGCCCCACCGGGAGGAGACCCCGGGGCAGACCCAGGACATGTTGGAGAGATTACATCTCTCGGCTGGCCTGGGAACGCCTCAGTATTCCCCCAGAAGAGCTGGTGGAGGTGGCCGAGGTGAGGGAAATCTGGGCTGCTCTGCTTAGGCTGCTACCCCTGCGACCCAGATCCAGATAAGCGGTAGAAGATGGATGGATGGATCAAAATTTCAAGGCAACTAGGTTGCACACTTTAAGTTATACCAACAAATAATTTTTTTTACAGTGTATAGTTTAAACTATTGCACTACAAGATTATAAATACAAGCTTATAAATACAAAGACAGTATAAATCACCTTGGGGCCAGGAGCACCATCGCGACCAGAGGCACCATCGTGACCAGCGCTACCCTGCAAAGACACACAGGAAAAGGAAGTTAATTTATTTGACTCATATTACCATCCCGTCACACAAAACAGCCTGCTCCCTATGTTACAGTTCAATAAAAGTCTGCTCCACCGCTAGTTGTTTTTCATAATTAGTGCAAATGTGCAACTCTATGAAGAGGTTTTCTTACATCACGACCAGCCTCACCAGGACCTCCGGTCAGACCAGGGGGTCCCATTGGGCCAGGAGGTCCACGCTCACCAACTGCACCACTAGGTCCCTGTTTTCCTGGCTCTCCCTGAGTGGAGGATGAAACACAATCCTTATGAAGATCCATTTCAGAGCAGATGTAGACTAGGCTTATGTCTTGATTAGAGAGTAACTAAAGCCTTCAAGTTTTAAGTGACTAATGTAAACTAGATTCTTTTTGTATGCCAGACTCACAGTGGGTCCACCGGGACCTGGTAGACCTCTCTCTCCTCTTTGTCCAGGGCTACCAGGGTGTCCACTACCTCCATTGATACCCCGAGATCCAGGAATACCCATGAGACCCTAGAGAAGAAACAAATCAAATAGTACTGTCTTCAACTGGCATTATCACTGTTGAAATACTATCCATTTTTGTACTGTGTGCAGAGGGCCAGAGTAATTCATTTCATTACTAATAAAATTCCAAACTTCAAATAATTAGTTCTACACAATGTTACAAAGGTAGAAAGAATTCAACTAAAAAGTAATTGAGAGACCAATTTAAATGAAACATTTATATCTGAATTTCTTTGTGACAATGTCCATTGTTAAAATTGCTATACAAAATATAAAATTTTATTGAATTGAACAGATGTAAGTGAAGAAGGTACATACGGCAGGTCCATCAGCACCAGGAGACCCTTTCTCTCCGGTAGGTCCTGGGGGTCCAGCACCACCAACCTCACCGGTGCGACCAGGTGCTCCCCTTTCACCACGTGCACCACGCTGTCCCTCTTTACCAGCTGGGCCAACAGGGCCAGGAGGTCCAGAAACACCCTAGGAGGGAGAGATATATGAGCAGATCATTTAATTTAATGTAACACATTTTAGAAATGTCCATTTTTAAGTGAATGCTTTACAAGCTAATAATAATGCCTTAGTGGGAAGGGACTACAGGTACGACCACGCTGAGGATGAAAAAGGTGATCATGATGATGTAACTTACAGCAGGGCCGGGAGGTCCAACTCTACCAGCAGCCCCTGGGAAACCAGTGGCACCCTATAAAAAATAAAGATGTAGACACTGCTTATTAGTTATGTGCAACACTTGTTAACATATAAGCTGCATTTAGCATTTCAACAATATAACTAGGTGTCAAAAACATGTGCCTACAGGAGATCCAGCACCACCACGAGCACCTTTGGGTCCAGTAGCACCAGCAGGGCCCTGGATAAACAAAAGAGAAACATTTATATATGTATGTCCATTTATCAATAGACACATACTCAGTGTATCAGCTTTCAGCACAGTACCTGAGGACCACCAGCACCAACAGGTCCAGGAGGTCCAGGAAGTCCAGCATCACCTTTAGGTCCACTGTCACCTTGCTCACCCTTGGCTCCAGGCTGGCCAACTGCCCCCTGTATTAGGGTAAAAAACAACGACTTGTATTTTCTCTCTATACTGGATATTACCTGAAAAATAAATGACAATATTTTTGTTATAATAGAGAGAAACCTTGAACACTCACAGGAGGTCCAGCAAATCCAGCGGGTCCAGGAGGTCCAGGCTCACCACGGTCACCCTAGGTAGTTTGGTGAGAAAATGTCATAATTTGCCATTAGCTAGTTAAGACATTTATATATTGTCATAATATTTAACCGGTTCTAGTATAATTCCTATGTGAATATGTATTGATATATAGTATAATTTTATATGTTTGTACATGAAATATGAAATATGGGTGATGTGCATTTACATTGTGCCAAAATTCTTGTCAGAGTCTCCAATTTGGGCTATTGCACATTTTATATTAATGTACTCTTGCAATTTGGGTTACAGTGGGTTACATCACTGATTTACAGACAGGGAAAAGCAACTGGGGTGTGTTACTGCATTCACATTTCTAACAAGGGGTTTATGCACTATGATGGTATTATAATACCACTCTCTGTGTGATTGTGGGTTGATTGTTCTTGCTGAGAGTCTGATGACATCCTGCATTAACATTCACAGTCACCTGAACATCAGTTGCTCTTCAGTTTTGCTTTACAAATTGCATTCATATACACTATATAGGCAAATGTTTGTGGACACCTAACCATCACACACATATGTGGTTCTTCCCCAGACTGTTGCCACAATATTGGAAGCACACAATTGCATAAAATATCGTTGTATGCTATAACTGGAATTAAGAGGGACCAAACCTGTTCCATCATTACAATACCCCTGTGCACAAAGCAAGCTCCATGAAGACAGGACTTGCCAAGGTTGGAGTAAAAGAACTTGAGTGTCCTGCACAGAACCCTGACATCAACCTCACTGATCATCTCTGAGATGAACTGGAACACTGACTGCACCACAGGTCTCATTGCCCTACATCAGTGCCTGACCTCACTAATGATCTCATGACAGAATGATCACAAATCCCCACAGCCACACTCCAAAATCTAGCAGAAAGCCTTTGCCGAAGGCTGGAGGTTATTATAACAGCAAAGAGGGGGCTAGGTCTGGAATGGGATGTTCAACAAGCACATATGAGTGTGAGGTCAGGTGTCCACATACTTTTGGCCATATAGTGTATGAGAATCAGGGCCATTGAATGTGTCCACCATTTCCAATTATATTTACTGAAGCCAGAGTTCTCATTAGTCACTGCCCCTACTGAATCATGAGCCAGTCTTCATGAATTGAAGCTCCTGCATTCATGCCCCAGTAATGAACCATCTTTCAAGGTGACCTTAGATTTTCTGATTTGAGTCTTGATCCAAAATCAAGGTCAGCTAAGCTGCCTGAGCATGGTATGATGTTAATTGTTCAAATGTATTTTGCAGTTTGCCTGTACGGAAATTCATCTGTATGGTTCTCCGCCCATGCAATTTCAATTTGATTCACTTTTCCTTGTTTTTCCCTTTCCTTTATGTGTTACTCTTATGTGTATTTTACGGCTGATTTGTCATATGGTGTTGTGTGTTTTGTGCAAATTATTGGAAGCTTGCTGATATCAGTAGCATTTGTGGAATAACAATGAATCACTCACAGGGCCACCACGAGGTCCAGTAGCTCCAGCAGGTCCTACAGGTCCAGGTTCACCCTGCAGCATGACAGGAAATGACACAGCTTGTTAATGTTATAACACACATTCTAGACTGTCACATGACCAGATGCCATCAGAAGGATCTTCAAGAATCTGTGTTTATAAACATTGTTGATATGGCTTCGAAGATGAAGATTCTATACTAAAGCAAGAAGCCACTCAATGGTGACAAAAACAATACAATAAAATATAGTGTTCAATTAATAGGTAATTAAAATTATTATTACTAATATTTGCAATGAATAATCTTTTTGCCATGCAGTCCAGTGTGTTACCAGAAAGCTTTGGTTGCTAAGCAACACAACAAACAAAGATAAGGATATTCTTTGAACAGAAATGGTTTAAAAACTGGTGCATTAATATTGAATTGAATTACTGTGATGTGGTCACAGTTGTGCATACATTGAGGACATTCTCAGATTTTAGAACCAAAACTGGTTCATATAATGTGCTTTAAACCAATATCCTAAAAAATAAAACAGGATGGAATGGTTTAGTGATCTTGATGGTTAAGTGAGAAGATCTATAGTCAATCATGGATCAAATAATCTAATAATCATAAACTACTGTACATGCACTATTTTCCAACTGACATGCCTTCTGATGCAAAAAAATGCAGCTTTGTTAACCTTTTCTCCAGCAGAACCAGGAGGTCCAGCAACACCATTAGCACCAGGCAAACCACGCAGACCATCCTTACCAGGAGCGCCATTAAGGCCCTTAGGTCCACCATCACCCTATCAGCAGAAGACAGCACTAGTAAAGACATTATCACATTATTTACCTCAAGTATAAGGATTTAAATGATTATCCAACCTCAAGTGAAAGGTTGATTAATTTTTGTGACAATTTTCCTGTGCAACATTCTTCTATCATATTTAAACACTGAAATACAATCTGGATCTTTGAGTTGGTGCAACTGAAGCAAAATCCTGCACAATAATTCAAAACTCATCTGTGCATACAGTATCATACAGTGTGATCTCTTGGAGAGAGAAAAAAAAATATATATATATACATATATACAACTTTTTTGAGTGATGATGCAGGTATCCAACTCTAACTAATTTCATTTAAATTTACAAAATTAAATTAAGTTGGTCAGTAAAACTATTGAAAATATTTTCTTTACACATTTGTCAATTAATTAAAGGTTTACATAAATTAGCAAATCATAAATTTTTGTTGTTACTGCATTTTGGAAAATATTGTATAAAAATTATAGATAGATAGATAGATAGATAGATAGATAGATAGATAGATAGATAGATGTACAGTATTTATGTACAGTAAATTAGGGCTATATATTAATATACTGATATAATAATATAGATATTTTGATAAATTCTGTCATGATACACTTTTCTAAGATATTGTGGATATTGTGATAACTTTTTGAACTCATATTTTTTATCACTATTGACTGCTAGATGTTAAAATTTTGCTGATTTGATTAATCTAATTTTTTTTACAATTTTTTTTCTTTTTCTCAGTGCTATAATAATACGATTCATAATCAATAATTATTTTAGACATGAATAACTATCATCACAAAACATCTAAAAATACCTAAGAGCTACTCATCATGGCATCATCACAGCTTTAAAAAATTACAGACATAATACAATATGATATGAAAAATCTGCATAGAAGCTGATTTTAAAAATGGCTCCCTGCATCTTTAAACCATAATTATGGATGGATGCTTCATTATTTACAACTGACTAGTAGCTATTATTTTAACAGAATACAGGAGGCACTACTCTGAAATAACTAGGATGCAATTTAAGACTATCTTGTCAGTGTCTATCTTTATCATGGAATAAATTCCAGTGTTGCTATCCACAAGTTTTTTAGCTCAAGAATAGGCTTTATATGTTCAGAGAAAATAATATATTGATGAAGATTTTCAAAGTGGGTTTAATATGAAAGAGTGATCTTCAACACTCACTCTTTCTCCTCTTGGTCCAGGAAGTCCACCAGAGCCACGTTCTCCAGGCATTCCCTGTGGACCACCAGGACCCACACCACCAGGAGCTCCAGCAGCACCAGCATCTCCCTAAACACACACACACACACGCACGCACGCACGCACACACACACATTTTTACACAGATGTATGCAGACTTTATTCCTGTTTCTCATGAAGCTGCAAGCCTTGCGAAACCTACCCTAGCACCATCGTTACCAGCAGCTCCGGGAGAGCCACGAGGGCCAGTGGGGCCAGCAGGGCCTGGGGTACCACGCTCACCAGGAAGACCTCTATCACCCTGAGGGGAAAGGATTACATTTTAGTTATAGTACCCCAAATACAGTTAGAATAATATCAGGTTCTTATTTAGCTGGGGCAATCAAGAAGAGATTTTGAAGAAGCTATCATGATTTTTTGGACACTTACTCTGGAACCAGAAGGTCCAGGAACACCAACCTCACCAGGCAAACCCTACTCAGAGAAACAGACAGTATTAATAGTTAATACTGGCCAAGGACTTATTATCATATTGCAAGATATTCTCTGCTTGGCTCCAAAATACTTATATTTGGCCTATACTTAATACAAAAGTAAAACACAAAAAGGCGCCAAATCTGATATTATAAGTAATATATACAACATTTCCGCCACTTGAGCTGACACTCACCTGCTCACCAGCTTTGCCAGGCTCACCAGTGGCTCCCTGAGGTCCAGGAAGACCCTGTCAAGGTAATAAAAACATAGCATTGATTGATGGTAGCCTATTTTTAATTGATTGGCCTGAAAGGCTTATAAATAAAAATGTTTCACTAATGAAGCTAACAGAAAGTTTGTTTTGGTTTGTGGGTCAACAACTACCTGGAATCCAGGTCCTCCAGCAGGTCCTTGTTCTCCTTTCTCTCCAGCAGGTCCCTTTTACAGGAAACATTGGAAATAATCAGAATAGAGATGTATGATGTGCTACATTTATGAAAACAAGATACAATACAAATAATACACACACACACACACACACACACACACACACACACATATATATATATATATATATATTCCTATCAACAACATACCGCAGGTCCAGAAGGTCCAGGAGCACCAACATCACCATCTTTACCAGGGGCACCCTATAAAAGATGATTAAAAAATCACTCAAGTTTATACTGACTTCAAAATGTCAAGTAGTGTGGAAGGCCATCTATGTGAGTTGAATTCTTTCAGGTACACATGCTTTGAATACAAAAAAACATGTATTCTTTAAAAAAAAAATAAACTACTTTAATAGAGAGGAAAGAGTACACACCACAGGACCAACAGGTCCTTCAACGCCTCTCTCACCAGGCTTACCAGACTCACCCTATAAGAGGAGAGGATCATAATTAATTTTCAGGGGTCTTTTTTGGTATACATCAATTTAAGTAGCAAATAACTGTAAATGAAGCAGAATGCAATTCACTAATTTTATCTCTAATTTTATTTCTTGTTTAATATTAAACAAGAAATAGTTTGGTGGTGGTTGTTTTCTATTTCCATACATCTGCTCCCTTAGGTCCAGGGAATCCCATCACACCAGGGGCACCACGAGATCCAGCAGAGCCTGCAGGTCCAGGAGCACCATCATGACCAGCAGGACCCTGTAAAAGAATCAGCCATGCTAAATTCCCTTGAAAACAACCCAGCATCAAGTCTGTGCAAGTTTTAAAATATTACACAGTGCCGTGTATGACATGTAGTTAATATTTATTTACATGTGTACTATAATGTTATAGTCAAATGCTGTATAGTTTGACACAATTAACTTTATTATACTAATTTGGGATTATAAACAGGACTTACAGGAGGTCCAGCTTTGCCATCAGGTCCAGGGGCACCAGGGGCACCAGTCACACCCTAAATAGGAGACATGGGATGATAAGACTAGAAATGTGGAAATGATCATCAAGTTGGGGAAAAAAGAACAAGAATCTTGCCTTGGATCCGGGCAGTCCAGGCTCTCCAGGTCGGCCAGATTCTCCAGTGGCTCCCTGAGCTCCAGCAGGTCCGTTGGGGCCAAGCTCACCAGGGGCACCCTATAATGCAATAAAATATGTACATCTTATTGAGATCCATCTTTATACTCTCTTGATTGATATGAAATGCTTAGCCTGCTCTGATCCAGCACCATGGACAGCTCTACAGAACCACCACCACTACCAGGAATGATGATTCCCCACTTACATTTGATACATGACCGAAAAAGTGTGTTTGAAAGACTTGCCTTGGGGCCTGGTGCACCTTCAGCACCAGGGAAACCACGGCTGCCAGGGGCACCCTGTTTAAAGAGATGGATATAAAGGTGAACATAATAATAATAATAATAATAATAATAATAATAATAATAATAATAATAAAGGAATGAATTAAAGGTAGAAGGAAATTATGTATGTAATTTTTTAATGCTGTTTCTATTTTAGGATATGCATTAATTATGAAAAATATTTTTAAAACAACAGTTTAGTTAAAATAGTTCTGATGGAATGATGCTTTATGTACTTATGACTGTGTGTTTTTAAAATTAGCTCTGAAAGTGAAATTCAATTATACATATACAATTTAGTTACAAATTATGTGTGTTGTAACACTGTAGTGAATTTTTTGGGCAAGCTGAGCTTTTGATACAGAGGTCAAAAGACAAGGATTCTGCTCTGTGACATTTCCTAATAATCTGAGGTGTTATCAGTAGTTAACATGTACAAGTTAGTGTTCTCCTCTGAGCATGTTAGGGTGTCTAATATGGAGTTAGAACAGACACAGCGACTTCATCATGTATGTAAGTAGGACTGACCTAGCCTTGATTTACACAGAGATACTTGATTTACACAGAGAAATATGTTCCACTTCAAAGGTATATTTAATATTCCACTAACTTCTTTACCTCGAAGATCTCCTTTCTGTTGTTGCATTCCATACAAAAGGCTTACATTTGCATACCCTTAGTGATTCTGTCACAAGTCCTGATTATTTCTGAGGGATCTATCAGAACTTGGGAAGAGACGGGATCAGGAAAGTGCTCCAACAGAAATAGGGAGAATTTTACATTTTAAACTTACACGAGCTCCAGGAGGTCCAACAGGTCCAGGACCGCCAGGCTCACCACGAGCTCCTCTCTTTCCCTCATCACCAGCAGGTCCAGGAAGACCCTGAGCTCCAGCAGGGCCCTATAAAGAAGAAAGACAAAGAAGAAAGGGAAAGACAGTCAGATCAACAGTTCTAGGCACCATCAGATTTCATGGTGATATCTTGGGAAATGTTAAGCTTACTTACAGGCTCTCCCTTAGGACCAGGCTCTCCTTTGGGTCCTGAGGCACCAGCATCACCCTGTGATCATCAAAACAAAGAACGATCAGAACCTAATCCCTTTCTCTAATGTGAAGTGACAAACATCACTAATCAACCCATGAATGATTGGAGGGTTAAAGAATCAGGTCCATCTTTGATTTAGCTTGTTTTACACATCATGGTGACTATAGATGTTAGATGGAATAGATGGTATAGATGGAAGACTACACAAGTAACAGACAAAATTGTAGGTTCAGACAAACACATACGTACATTGAGACCTTTAGGTCCAACTCCTCCAGCAGGTCCAGCAGGTCCAGCGGGTCCACGAGTACCGGGGAAACCAGGAGCACCAGTAATACCAGCAGAACCCTACACATGTTCAGAGAAATGAGAAGTCAATATTCAGAGAAGGATGTATGAAATATTCTTGATATGGTAAAATGTCTAGCCCAATATCATTTTTTAAATATGAAGTTGCTAACATCTTAACAAATACAAAGACATATAGTAGCAGTGCTACACTACCCAAAACACAATCTGATCATTTTCTTAGATTTTAGCCTGACATTGTTGTTAATCTGGACTAAAAATCTTGTAACCTATTTCAAAGGATTTTATGACTCAGGATCATCATTTCTTTAAGATTTCCTGTCATATGAAACCCCATATGTATGACTGAACCCCAAAGTATGTATAATGGTGGTTAGGCAGTGCTCTATCATAATGACTAGTCATGATACTGTATGTTTGCTATAAAAGACAAAACAAATTATTTACAGGAGCGCCCTTGGCACCAGGGCTGCCATCATTACCAGGAGGACCCTGGAAAGAGAAGCAGAAGCGTTAAGTTCAGACTGAAAAAGTGTTAATTATTATTATGCAAATAAATAATTTTTAAAAATGTATTGACTCACTGAGGGTCCAGCAGATCCAGCAGGTCCACTGTTACCAGGCTCACCACGGGCTCCCTGAGGTCCCTCTGGGCCACGGCCACCAGCAGGGCCAGTCTCTCCCTGCAGGGAGCAGTAAGAGGGTAATGTAGATGCTGTTGTAATGCGGAGAGGCAATGCTGGATCAATGATTAAGGCTTTGGGCTAACAATCAGAAAGCTGCAGCTGTGCCACTGTTGGGCCCGAAACCCTCAACTCTTCAGTTCTTTCCTAATTTTCGATGAACCAAATGAATCCATGTAGATGTTAACTTCCTATAGCATCTGATATGAGGGACAGGTCAGCCCCAGATATATTTTTGACAGGCAAACCAAAGGTAAATATAGATGCTAAGCAGAGAAATTATATGTACTACAACTCAGTGTATATAAATGCATGTTGTATGTTAATAATTTAAGTGTTACAAAGGACAATAGAGAACACTCAATGTATTAATCTGTATTAAAATGGCACAAATAAATTATTGTGTCTACAAATGGAGCAAAGATGTTTATTTTACACACTACTTAGAGATGACTAAGTAGTCGTCTCTAAAGAGAAAAATGCTTTAGGGTTTAAATTCTGCTTCAATCAATACTATGGAAAATAACATGAGAATAAATATAACAAATGAGTACTATAATGATGATGGTGCATGTGTGTGTGTTTGTGCATGTGTTGGAGAGGTTTATAAGGCCTACCTTAACTCCAGCACCACCAGGGAATCCAGGAGGACCAGCAGGGCCAGTGGATCCCTAAAAGAGAAAAATCAGATAAAAGAAAAAATTACAACACTTACATCACGTTGCCTCTCTCCATTCAACTTCTACCCAAAACTTTGACTCTGTCTGGTAAAGCACAATGGATATCTAAATCTTTTATATTCTTCATGTCAGTTTACGCAAGTGGAACGCTATCACTAATACTCCACCATCAAAAGGTAATCTTTACATTTAAAAAGTTATTATTATGTTTAGGCTGTTATTCAGCATATCTGTTGTATTTAATAAAAGTACAGGTAATACTTACAGGAGGTCCAGCAGGGCCAGAGTTGCCATCGTTACCACGACCACCCTAAGGCAAGCAAATATAACAGAAAGAATCAGTTACATTGTCAGAAATGTGGAAAAGAAAAGATAGAGAATGTATCTAGCAAAAAATGGCTATTTGAGTATGTGTTGGCAAAATGTATGCTAATTTTAGGAACAAGTGAACAAAGTACACTGTAACATACTGTGCATCACCTGTAAATCTATTCGAGCTACACCTGCATGAGTAGAATATCGCCTCAGTGTCTGGGTTTGATGTGTGCATTTAATGAAATCAGATCCTCTATGATGATGTATATAACATAAACATTAATACCTTTGAACAGGTTGATGTAACACATGTTACACGGTGATACAGTGCACTATAAGTTAGGCTTTTGTATAACGTAATTCAGCTCATTCTTTGCAATCTGTAATGTAAATTAAAGGAAAGTGGAAATGGCTAATGAAGGGCTTGGATTGACCAAGACACTTACAGCAGGTCCAGAAGGTCCAGGACGACCTCTCTCACCAGGCAGACCACGAGGGCCCTGGAAAATAATGGGGGTGGGGTTATTTCAGTCTTTTAATGAAACTGAAACATAGCAGTCTAGAAGATTGATTTGACAGACTAAAAACAACAACAAATCAAAAATGAATGGACTCACCATAACACCAGCGACACCATTCTCACCAGGTGCACCAGGCTCTCCCTGCAAATTACACACAAGCCAATTCAGTTCTATAGAAACAAATTCAACTAAGATCAAACAGCTGCTTAAAGCAATTCAATCCAAACATTTTATGTACATTTAAATTGTTCAAAAAGTTTAAAAGGAGAATTGTACCTTAGGTCCAGCAGGGCCAGCGTCTCCCTTAGCGCCATCTAGACCAGAGAAACCCTTTGGATAGATAAATAGATAGATAGAAAGATGTCACAGAGGGTTTAGAGGTCAACTCACAGGTGTTTGACTTCATGTGCTGATGTACTCACTCTGTGTCCCTTGATGCCGGGAAGTCCAGGGGTTCCAGGGAAACCGCGACCTCCCTGTGTGTGTGTGTGTGTGTGTGTGTGTGTGTGTGTGTGTGTGTGTGTGTGTGAGAGAGAGAGAGAGAGAGAGAGAG
>JANZLB010000006.1:11141583-11155004 GCA_026167865.1 Notarius quadriscutis
CAGATATGTAATATTGGATCATTTTCCTCAATAAATAAATGACCAAGTATAATATTTTTGTCTCATTTGTTTAACTCAGTTCTCTTTATCCACTTTTAGGACTTGTGTGAAAATCTGATTGTTTTAGGTCATATTTATGCAGAAATCTATAAAATTCTAAAGGGTTCACAAACTTTCAAGCACCACTTGAAACTATAAGTACACATCAAATGTAAGTATTTATTTGGTGCAAATCAAGTACAGCCCAACATCCAGGTAACACCACTCCTGTGAGCAGGCATGGTGGTGGTAGCATCATGATCGAGGATTACTTGTCAGCAGGACTGAATGGAAATATATTTTCCAAAAGGACAATGAGCTGAAATACAGGGGAAAAAACTACAAAGGAATTAACTTTGTGTGTGTTTTGAAATAGCTGAGGCTTAAAGGATACTGGTCCAGCATTTAAACATGATTGATATCAATCGTACAAGCCCTAATTATAATAATGCATACAATTGCAGCCTCCTGATTAACCGTCATAAGCTTAAAAGTCCAAAAGCACATCAAATTTTATTGCATATGGGCAACCAATATGGTGCCCAGGATGTGATGTAAATTCATTGATGGCCAGGTACCAGAAGTGAAGTGTAGCTGATGTAAACATACTTAGCCTGAATTTAATCAGATGAAGGTTATCTTCAAATCAGCATGGACAGCGGAGAAACTGGATATCTGTATGAACCTTGGAAAAAGGACTCTCTGCATCTGGGAAATGATTTCAGCAGCGAATCATCAGATTTCTAATGATGAAATGGGTGGTGCCTTGAAAGTGCAAAGTCAAGAAGGCAGGTCAAAGGGTTTGGCAGCTATCTGGTGCTGATGTGGAAAGTTTGAGTGGAAAACTGACACTGAAATGTTTGTTGTAAAGAGCACAAACTTTTACGCGATGTGATACAGGCACAGTTATTGAATTGTTTCACGGATGAACCTGGTTTGGAAACGCATGTTGCACACAACCTTGCATTGGAAATGGACTATATACAGACCCTGATGTATAAAACATGGTAGCCTGATGTGTGTAGCATGGTAGTCTGATGTGAGAGGGCCAGGACCAGTAGATGGAAAACTCAAAAATCAGTAAACGGCCTATTTTATTTATATATACAGTGTGGGGAAATAAGGAATTTTAAGCAGGCTGTCACAGGACAGGCAAATCTGAAATGTTGTCTGTCCATCCAAATTTCAGCCTGTCTGAATGACAGGCCAAAGGCCTGGAACAATGTGGCCAGGGGTCCGGGGCCCGCCTTCGGGTCCTGGAAGCGGAAAGGCTTCTAGATGCCTGGAGATGGCTTCTCAACTATTTCCAGGCACATTTTTGTGATCTTCAAAGGCCAAGTTACACTGGACATTAATTGCTAATTGCACTACAAATTGAATATAATTTCCAAGAAAATGTCAGAAGATTCAAGAAAAACACATTTAAAGTTATACCCAAGAAAACAGTAGCACACACAGGTCAATTCCATGTCTAGAAAAAAGTACGGGGGGCAAGGATGTTCCAGTTGGTTACAACTTACTGGGACTCATAGGCACTATAATAACACTCATGAAACATGTCAACAATGACTATTTTTTATACTATGTTTATAATGTCTATAAGAAATTTTGTAATTAACAATACAACTATTCTAACATAAGAGTTAGAGCATGTTGAGCATGAGATTCCAAGTAACTTTGCAACAAAATGACTTTTAAAATGACTCAAAACCTAGACATGGTAATATCATTTGGCATTCAGAGTAAAATCTGCTGGACTAGAACTTATAAAATAGAAGAAAATAAAAGCTCTATTAAAATATATAAAGTAGGTCTAATTTTTTTTTTTCTTGATCAGGATCCAGTGTTCTGCTTCCTTGGACATTTCTTGCTGTCTATTTATACAATGGCTTTCTAGTCCTCTGTCCACACACCAACATTACCAAAGCATATGACTGTCATTCTTTTTATGAATTTAAAAAAAAATGCACATATAATCATTGACTGGCAGTTTGGCACATTACATAATACTATACTGCAAAGTTTCATGTAAACTGAACTCTTAATCAACTGACTGGATCAATCCGATACTGCCAACCCTAAAACACAAGTTCAGTTGCATCGTGCAATAAAAACAACAGTGAATACCAAGTGTATTATTATTATTGTCTTATTTAGTGTGCCACTTGGGGAGCGGGAAGTGTTTTGTAAATTTTTGTGGGGCGAGGACCTTTGGTAGCGGAGTTATGAATTTATGCTAAAGTTTTCCACAATCCATGCTTGCTTCTGATGTCGGATCGGGCCATGCCTGGACTCATTCAAAAGGTCTTGGGGAGAGGGTTGTGCCTGTACATTTTGGCGGGGCTAGGACCGTAGGTGGTCGAGTTATGAATTTTTAAAGGCTGGCTCATATTAAAGTTTTTGGCAAGCAGCGCTCACATGGGGGTTTTGGGGGCGAATAGCGGGTCGAGGCGGGGTCATAGTGGGCCATTCCTGGCTGGTTCAAAAGGGTTCGGGGAGAGGGATGTGTGGATAAATTTTGGTGGGGCTAGGACCATCAGTGCCTGAGTTATGAATTTTTAAAATCGCACCCGTGGGGGCCTCTGTTTTATAGGCTGTTATGACATAATGTATTCACCCAGTGTAACATTTGGAAGAAAATTAGAAGTAGATTAGACCCATATCTTTACAATTTTTCATGGGACATCCGGTTTGATGCTTTTGAAAAATAGATGGACAAATGTGAAAATTACCAGTCAATGTCCACTGGTCCGGCCTTATTTCCCACACTGTTATTATGCAGATGCACAAAGTTCCCGCACCCTGTTAAAATCCAACAGGACTCGCCCAGCTTTCTTTTCACTGCATTTGTGTCACGAGCAAAAAACAACTAAGCTAGAACCTAATAGTAAATATAAATTTATACCATAAACTCTTCAGCTCAATACCATATAATGATTAATTTTGTTTATTTTTTAAACCTCATTAATTAAATAAAAACAGCAGGCATATCTTGTTATCTGCAATACTAAAACTTTTTTTTTTTGGATTGGGGCACCCCCCGAATCCGCGCCAGGGTTAAGCTAATTAGTGGCTCTAAATTGACAGCAGGTGTGAATGGTTGCTTGTCTCTATGTGTCAGCCCTGTGATGACCTGGTGACTTGTCCAAGGGTGTACCCTGCCTCTTGCCCATAGTGAGCTGGGATAGGCTCCAGCTTGCCCGCGATCTTTCAGCTGCCCACATTTTTCTCGCACAGGATAATGGATGGATGGGAATACATGCTAATGAATATGCCTTCTACAATAATTCAAATGAATGTATGAAACTAAAAAAAACACTTTGCTTTTGTATTACATATTTATTTGTTGAAGTCATTATATTTTGATAGTCATAGATCTTTCAACAACAGAATTAACACTGTAACTTTTTCACTGGTATAGCAGCATTGCCACCTCACATCTCCAGAGTCGCTTGTTTCTATTTTCATTATGAGACCAGAAAGATGTAGTCTGATCCAAAAGCTGACATCCCTGACATCTCCAGCCTAACAAAAAGGCAAACAATACATTACCCTTAGTTGATTAAACCAAATGTATTTGACATAATACTGCAACCTCATTGTTTAATTTGCCTCGTTTGTAAAGAAGTTTAGAACCAGTCTTTCAGCTGCCCACACTTTTCTCACACGCCTTGATTATCAGATGTTATCACTTTCTAAGTATAAATTAATGTAATTATGGTAGTTTCTAGTTGCTGATAATTGCACTCCATACTTCAAGACACTTTACCAACTAAGCTAGCAACATAGTTAACTATATAACAGTGTAGCATAAACTTGCTAATCACATCCTTTCTAATTATGGAGACTAGAATGAAAGTAAGCTGTGGACTAAAACAATGGCATTGCTCATTTTGATCAATTTAGATTGAAAGGGGTATTAAAAATTCAACTGTGTTCACAGCAGGTGTTTCTCCCATGGCCATTGTCACAGTGTGCAAGATGAAGACAGAAACGGTAATATCGTTAACTGTCCTCTATGCTGGATGGCATGGTGCTGCAGTGGTTAGCACTGTCACCTCACAGCAAGAAGGTTCCTGGTTTGGGCCTTGTGGAAAACTGGGGACTTTCACCATTCTATTGCAGGGCTACACAGAGATGAACAACCATTCACACTCATGGGCAATTTAGAGTAACCATGTCTTTGGACTGTGGAAGGAAACTGGAATGCCTGGAAGAATACTGTCCAGAAAGTATCCATCCTCTTGCTTGAAGCCAGCTGGGATTGCCTCCACCTTTGCCCACGACTCTGATGGATAAGCTGTATAGATAATAGACGGATGTCCTCTCTGCCCCCCGACAAAATACTCATACCGTGAGCATGGAGTAGCATCATTCCTACACTGCCAGGAATAGGAGTAGGAGTCCATTTCTGTCCCCCAAGGTACAGTCTACACTAATGTACCTCCTAGGGCTCATTATTAGACCTCAAGATCACTATGTGTACCTTTTTTGGGGCTAAATAGGTACGTATATGTTCACAAGCAGTATATAAAGGGTACAAATAAGTACCTAAGAGGGTGTTGCTCCAGTGACAAGCCATTGTACCCCTTAAGGGATAATAATGTACTTCATTTTCTGAGAGTGTACTAGCTACCATTTATTTGCTGGAATAAGTTACTTGCTGAATATATGCTACTTATTGACTGGCTTTGTGTGTGTGTGTGTGTGTGTGTGTGTGTGTGTGTGTGTGTGTGGTAAAACAGCGATAACACATCAGTTACTTCCCAATCTCCCACCCAAAAATTACATTCATTATTTAGACAGCACAAACACTGAATGAAGTGGAAATGTGGAGATACAGTTGAGACTCGCCTGTGTTTAAATAGAAGTTGCAATTTTCTGTGTTTTTGTTCAGGCAGGAGCAGCAGTAATGTGGGGCTTTGTGGTTTATGTCTGGGAGAGTGCAGACTGGTGATTAGGGTGGACACATGTTGGACCAATGCACCATGAAAAAGACAGCACACTGGTGTGTTAGGGACAGTGCCCCTGAATGCTGTTACCCAACTATGAAAATGCACAAATCATATTGAAATAGAATAGTGATTAATGTAGTATATTAAATACATTTGGAATAATTATGAAATATTATCACTAGCAGTCAGTCATAGCTGTAACAGTAACAGTTTATCATATGAAATTTCATCCAAGTCTGAAAGTAATGAAAGGTATGACAATAATAATAATGATGATGATGATGATGGTGGCACGGTGGTGTAGTGGTTAGCACTATAGCCTCACATTGAGAAGGTTCTGGGTTCGAACCCAGTGGCCGAAAGGGGTCTTTCTGTGTGGAGTTTGCATGTTCTCCCTGTGTCTGCGTGGGTTTCCTCTAGGTTCCTCCACAGTCCAAAGATATGCAAGTTAAGCTAATTGATGGCTCTAAAGTGAGTGTGACTGGTTCTTTGTCTCTATGTGTCAGCCCTGCGATTGACTTGTCCAGGGTGTACCCTGCCTCTCACCCATAGTTTGCTGGGATAGGATCCAGCTTGCCTGTGACTCTGCACAGGATAAGTGGTTATGGATGGATGATGCATACTTAACCTTCATAATTACCATTTTCTGAGTCTGCAAATGTTTTGCATCTTTTTGCTTCAAAGATTTTAACTGATGGTGGTACAGCGGGTTGGAGTTGCCATCTCACAGTTCAATCCTGAGCTCGGGTTACTGTCTGTGGAATTCTGCACAGTCTTCAAGTGTGTATGTGGCTTTCCTTCGGGTTATTCCTTCCACCTCTCAAAAACATGCTCATAGGTGGCTTAACTATGATAAACTGCCCCTTGGCGTGAATGAGTGCATGCTATGGACTGGCATCCCATCCGGGATGGCAAGGCAAAGGCTCCAGATCCACTGCCACCCTGACCAGGATAAAGCAGTTACAAAAAGTGAGTGATTTTAATTGATTGGATTACCTCCAGAAGGACTAACATACTATTATACGATGGATGTGGCATTCTATCTTGACTTAGATCCTTATAATGCTAAGGTCACGACTTGCTAGAAACCTCAGGTGCTAGCTCTGCCACATACCCTCTTCCCGTCTCTCAGTAATGTCTTGGTTTTATCTCAGTAGTACCACCACGTCAGATGACTAGGTGTGGCTCCTGCTCTGTTTTATAAAACTCCCTTTCAAATCCACCAGCTGCTCTGGTACCTACAATTAGAGAACTCAGATGCTCCCCCCTTTCCCAATCCAAAAAGAAGTGGAATTAAATGGAAAGTGTTGACTTTCATTTCAGAGACTATCAAATAAGGCATTTTGCTAGCCAGGGGCAACGTGTCACCACTCCAAAATGGGCATGTACAGGCTAACGTGTTCTGTATTACACACCTGGCGGCCAGACAAAAGCCAGATGAAATATTAGGACCATATGAGTTTTAAATATTTCCATCTCATCCTTCAGGATATTCTGTCTTAAACCGTCAATTTACACAGAGGTAGATTTTCCTAAACTGGTGAAAGCATGTCTGTTTCTAGAAGCTCTGCATTTGTTCCTAACCTGGTACACATGTCAAAATTGGCTCTATTTGAGTAAAATATGGAGTTAACTGGCTGGGAGTTGACTAACTGTAGAATGAACTGGGTTGGGGAAAAACAAGCACTCTTCCTACCTGATACAGTAAGTGTAGTGATTATGTTGGCCTGAAGCTTTAAAAATTTAGCATTCTTTCTGCACCCCTTCTGCGAGGCTTCTATTTTTTGGGTGTGTCTGTTAGGCAGATCTAGTTAATCTTAGCCTGGCTAGATCTGTTTTGCCTGTAAAGTTTTAACATTTGCATGTGAATTAATTTAGAACCTGGAAAACAATGTGTTTGCCAAAGTAATGATTGTATGATCCAGGGCTGCAGCAGTAATAAACTACAGAAGTCATGATTTTTAAAAGTGCTTGAACAGAACATTAATCTTATAGGTATGTTCTTCAGTGAGATTCAAAGCAGAAACTTTTTACTGCTTGCTGTGCCATCATGTCTGATTTTTCAAACTCACACGTGGCAGCTGTGATGACATAATTTTGTTGTCAGCTAACACTAGTTTTGATGTAGTTTCCTTCATAATTGAGTATATCTTACATAATTCATAAGATGTCCACTATGTTTGATGCATAGATTCTATTTAGACTGTTGTAAACATCATTAAGAACATTTCATGTTTATGGTGCTGAGAGAGTCTCCAAAAGTGGGCTGCAAAGATTCCTCAGTCCCTGAGCATCTGGTGCTTCTCACATGTTCCTACTTGCAGAGAGGGGAGCGAACGCTTGAGTTGTTGCTGGAGAAATCCATGCCAAACCCCCAAGCACTCCCTTTGTCCTTCCCCTTTTTATTTTCTTCCTCTCTAATTCCCTCCTTGTTCCTGGGATTCTATCAATCACTGTATGGCTCCTTTAGCTCTGTAATGTTTGATTTAAAAATCTGTAATATACAAAAGGGAGCTAAAGTATAATTTGGGAATTCCCTTAAAATACCATGCCATTTTGCATTGGTCACTATTTATTTGCTGTAATGCAAACCATGGTTTGAAGGTGTTGAAACGTATATTTTCATACATTTGGAAGTTTAATATGTGACTTGAAAGAGCTGTTTGGCATTAAAAAAATCAGTTTAACCTTGAGCTCTGCAGTCTGTTTGAAAATATTCCTTAGTGAAGTAAGCACAAAAATCTGTGCCTGACTAATGCTTTCCTAACATCACTCCAGGTTTTCCTGCATGGACGTTTGACTCAACACTGTAGAAGGTATTCCAGCATTTTGCTCTAGATTTTTTTTTCAAGATTCCCTCACACATGTTCTTGCAGCAGCAGTTTAAACATGTAAACAAAGTCCTGGGTTTGCAGTTAGCAGTTGTCCATATGGAAAGGGACTTTCAGAAATTAGCTTTGTCCCTCTGAGGCATGGACAGTTAAACTGAGGTCTGAATCTCTATACTAGAGTGGAATTAACATTCTTGTTTGTTTATTTATTTGTTTGTTTGTTTGTTTTGTCTATCATCTCTACCTATTGGGATTACCTACAACAAGCTAAGGGGCTAAATGTTATCCTATAATGTTGTATTCTGAAATCTGGGAAATCACATACATGCTGATTCTCTCAAAATGTTCACCTGATGGGAATCCAACGAACAGCAAACACTTTTTCAAGGAATTCTTGGAGATCCAGCAAGACTCTACATTCATTCATTTCAGGGTTATGGTGGATCCAGGGTTAATTGTGGGAACAGTGAGGGCATGAGGCAGGGACACACCCTGAATGGGATGCCAGTCCATTACAGGGCAAAACACACACACACACACACACACACACACACACACACACACACACACACATACACACACACACCTAGGGTCAATTTGGTATAGCCAGCCCACCTTCATTCATGGTTTTGGAAGGTGGGAAGAACCCAGAGGAAACCCACATGGTGAGAACATGTATGAGAAACTCCATGCTAACTGTAACCTGATTGAACTTGAACCTGAAGCTGTGAGATGGAAATGTTACCCACTGCACCACCATGCCATCTAAGACGGTACAACTTGACAGTAATAACTGATTCCAAGGAGGAAGACTGGTAATGGGATACAGACTGTGCATAAACACCTTTCACCTTTAATTTTCACCCTGGGATGTGATCAGAAAAATTGCCCTCCAGCATCACTTACTTTCAAGCACAACTCTGCATGCAAGTGAAGGCCCAGACTCATCCTTCAGGATTTGCTTGGGTGAACTCGATTACAGGATGGCAGACTGTCTTCCGAGTACTTGGCAGCCTTGCACCTTGAAGTTGTAATGGCATGGCTTATCATGCCTCTGTCTTTACAGAGAGTCATTGTCTAAATCTCTTTAACAAACCCATAATTTTCCCAAACAGGCGACTATTTTACTGTCCAGGTAACACACACTGATTTCATGTATTAAGATTCTGAGCTCAGGTTCTTAAGATGGTAGGTTCATAGGTTTAAGGACCTATTGGACATCTGTAGCTAGATAAAATTTGAACTACTGTTTAGTTGGATGTTAAAGCTCCTCCTAAGGAGAGTAATATGCTTCATTCTCATACCACGTCACCAGTGGACACGCTGGGATATGGATGCCTGAAGGAAAAAGAGATGTTAAGCATAGACCTACCCTTAGATATGGCTCCTCCCATTTCAGAAAGCATGCCAGGGGGAAAACTAGGAAAGTGTTTTCATTGCATGATCTGTCTGATTTTGGTTTTCCATAATGCAGCAAGAAAAAATAATTGAGAGCAATGTCTTAACATAACAGGAACACTGGAAACACATGTACACACCATATTTGTCCAAATACACATCTGGTGTTTGAAGCTGGCCATGTTTTGTTTTGTTTTTTTGTCCTGGGATCTGTTTTAAAATGTGTAACAGCAACAATGTTTTTGGTAAGGGAGCTATGAGAACATTTGGTGTTTCTACATGAATTGTTCTATTTGGGTCACACTGTGACATGGTTTCTCTTCCTTCGTCTTAGTCCAGCCTCACTTCCTTAATCATGCAGATGTGTCTCCATGGTCCTGTCCTTTATTTACAACCCCGCCCCTGAGCACCAGTCCCCTCCTCCTTACCAAGATGCACATGCTAATAGAGAGAGAGAGAGAGAGAGAGAGAATGGAAAATGTGACTGAATTCTTCCCAGACTTCTGATAATGTGCATATGGTGGGTGGAAGCCACCATATTACTGTTTCAGCAAAAAGGGGAAAAAAAAAAACAGCAAAACTAGTCCATACCAGTTTAGTTAGACTGCTCCAACTAAATTAAAGATTAAAGAGATTTTTTTTAATGTTCATTGTAGTCAGAGGCTAGTTGTAAGGTTAAGCATCTGAAACTGGGGGAAGTGCTGTAGTGAAAGAGTTTGAATAAGTGAAAAATGATAATCTGCTTCAATCCATGTGTGTCTTGATGTGAATTTGCTGTCCAAGGGGTGTGGTCTAAATGTGTTTCAGATTTCAAGTTGTTTTGTGTGAAAGCAGCTTAGACTGTAAAACTATTACTGACCTTGCAACAGTCTCCTTTTTTTTCTTTCCTCTTTTTTACATAAATACAACCTTGAAATAAAATACAAGCTTATTTTGAAGGCCTGGGTTCATATATTGTCTGTGTAAACACCCATTTCCTCAATAGTTCTTAATACCCAGTAGTTATTCAGATACAAATGATCTGAAATGTAAATCAATTTAAAAAGAGATTAACCATTAAAGTAAACTTACATTATTAATAGTACACACATGAGGAACATTTTCTTTCATACCTTGTAGAACTGTTCAGTGCTCTTTTTAATCTAGACATAATTTCCAGTCTCTCTGGCAGACATTTAATTTCAAAACCTCTGCCCAGGAAAACATCTGGAAAAAGCTGTCTTTAGACTATGTTTAATACACTGTTCTCCGTTCGTCTTGTTGTTTATATGCATGGTCTGTCTTCATTTTTTTTATTTTATAGATTTTTTTTGTTGCTCTGAATGAACTGTGTTTTTGTGTTAAGTAGTACAATAATGTCAATATCAATTCTTCCTAACTCCTATGACTTTGTGTCATATTTTTAATTGTTAAAAATCAAAGGTAAACTCATCATGGGAGGTGTGTAAGAGAGCACAGTGGGGGAATGTAGCTAAGTGCCAAGGTCTGGAAACCTCATCAGTCATCCCCTGACGCCACCGCACAGGCACTCATAAATACTGCTGCAGGCCTGTGCACAGACTGCAATGAGAGAGAGGGGAGGCAGGGGTGGAAAAAAGAGGAACAGAGAGGAAGGAAAGACTAAGAAGAAGAGATGAAGTGGTATGAAACTGTGGTGGCGCCAAAGCATGGAACCATATGGGGGTACAGATAGAAACAGTGCAAGAAAGAGGGATGGTAAAAGGGAATGAGAGTCTTTAATTGCTTATATGCTGATAGAAAAAGCTGGATAAAGCTAAAGCTAAAAGAGAAAGCTGACCTGAATTGCTTAGGTCTGACTCAGACCTCTTCAGATAGCAAAGTTGCAGGAAACTCCAATTTGGACAGCCTTACAAAAAAAAATAATAATCAAAATAAAATAAATCCCCATATATTTCATGTGTGATTGTATGTTTTTCCACGTATGATTGTCATTAATGTGTGATTACAAGAAAAACATATGAAAGTGCATTTTGACATGCTATGCCTGGAATTTGTACATATGAAATTTTGTGTGATTACATGCAACATTTGTGTGAAAATAAATTGATCACATGTTAAAAAAACATAAGCATAAATGAGTAAAAAGCAAAACAGAACAAACAAAAAAAAAAAAACTAATTTGGTTTTGTATGTCACTGGTATCAGGAACACAGTTTCAGTGTGTGAAAAGTTAACTCTGAGTTTAGCTTGCTAGCCAGATATTCAACAACTACTTAAAAGTTGCTACTGCCTAACCTAGCATTAGCCTGGCTAACAGAAATCCTACCTATTTGCATCAATGTTTACAAATCTTACCTTCATTGGCAGCAACACATGATTACAATTGATGACAATAGTAGCTAGCAAATGTTGTCTTGTTAGCAAGGTATTTAGCTTCACTCTATTTTTGTTAGTATTAAATTGTTTGATGTGATGGACTGCTGAGCTAACTTCCTGCCAACAATAAAATGGTAATTAGTAATACTGTAATTAATCAGCACAACAGGTGTATGTACTGTATATTAGCAAAAACAAGCTAATTACTTGTGTTTTCTATCTGAAAACCTGCCAATACATTCTGTAAACAAAGTTACCAGAAAAGCTGTTTAACATGAACTGATTTGTTTCATCAAATGTTGATGTCAATATTATAATCTATCAATTAATTTAATGAAAGAATCAAATTACCAATAGACTAGCATCATACTCTTAGATTAGGGATAAAATTAGCTCATGTTTTAAGTCGTTCAAATTCTGTAAAGCTGCTTTGCGACAATGTTTCTTAGATGGTATAATGAGAATCAGATGTCATGTAACACAAGTAAATGTAAAGCACTAATAGTGCGGAAGAAATGTAATAATTATGTATATCCGCCTGTTAGTGATATTCCACAATGCAGTAGCTTGCCTTTATTAGGAGTTATGTTACAGAGTGATTTTAAATTTACATTACACACAAAGACTAAATTGACTAAGGCGAACAAATGTCTGCATGTATTAAGAACGCTTAGAAAAGAACAGTGTACTCGATCAGAAATTGATCACTTATTTTTAGCTCGTTTTGCCTTGTCTTACATATGCTTTACCTGTTTATGGTGTGTCTGAATCTAGTCTTAATGTAGTTCAAAATTTTCTAGATAGATGTTGTAAGCGCCACTTCATATCGTATCCTATCTGTATTAAAACTTTTTTTTAGCAAAACAAGATTGTAAGGTATATAAGAAAGCACTGTTGATTGATAATCATCCACTTAAGCCCTACCTCCCTGTTAAAAAAGAAAGCAAATATAATCTCCGTGGAAAAAGATATGTTATGCCTAAGGTAAATACTGCTCATTTTAAAAATACCTTTGTAAATAGGCTACTTTTTAAACATTTAGCTTAACTTAGTATAAGTTTTTTTTTCTTATATGCTTATAATGTACCGTAGGATATGTATTTTTATCCTTTGACAATAAAGACGAAAAAGAAAAGAAAAAAGATGAGTTTGCAGAAAGCCCTCCAGAATTGCACAGTGAACTGAGGACCCCAGTCAAAAACGATGTCAGTGGGCAGTCCATGTAGATGGAAAATGTGCTGGATAAGTAGTTCAGCAGTTTCTTTGGCTGAGGGGAGCTTGGGCAGAGGGATGAAATGAACGTCTTTGAGAAACAGTCAATGGCAGTGAGAATGCATGTGTTGCCACCTGAGTTGGGGAGTCCTGTGACGAAATCCAAGGCGATGTGAGACCAAGGTCAGTGTGGAGTCTGGAGGGGTCTTAGCAAGCCAGCAAGGGGTCAATTGGCTGTCTTGTTCTGGGAGCATGTGTCACAGGCTGCCACAAACTCCTGGACATCCTCCTTGATGGATGGACACCAAAAGCACTGCTGAATGAGTGCCAGGGTTCGTGCGGCTCCCGGATGACAGGCCAGTGTGGAGCAATGATGTCAGTCTGAGGTTACCAAGAGTAACATTGTAGAGGTGTTTAAATTAGCGAAGGCGATGTCTGATGCTGTAGTATGCTCTGGCCCCATCCCAATGTGGCATGGTGATATAGCTTACAGCAGGTTATGGTCGCTGAACTGCTGGTTGTCCAGGTGGTGCTCTGAAAAGAGTGTGGGCTTTATAGATAATTGGGCTAAGTTTGAGGGCACTGCTGGCCTGTTAGGGCGGGACGGTATCCATCCCACTCGGGAAGGTGCTGCTCTCATTTCCTGCAG
>JANZLB010000006.1:11174545-11185850 GCA_026167865.1 Notarius quadriscutis
ATTTGTTCTGGCCTTATAAGATTTAAAATGCTAAATAAAAAAAAGCACTATCTCCCCCCCCCCCCCCCCCACACACACACACACACACATATGCGCGCGCACACACTTTTTAACATGAGAAAACAAGCCAGAACTTTTCAGCCATGTGGAGGTCAAATGAGAGGTTCCTCATGTTTAGAGATGCCTTCTGTTGGTGAGAGAGGGAACCACATCCCTGCCCAAAGGCTTATGGATGAGTGGAGCAGAGAGCAATCTGAAGAGATAACTCCATGGGGAAAAAAGGCTACAGATAAATCTGATGGATTATACTGTGTTGTAAGGAAAAGAGAATTACTGATGTTTTATAATGTTTGGGTTTCTTATTACGTTACAGATGTCACAAATATTAAATATCGTCTTTGTAGTTTGTCTGTTATTTATGTTTGAATTTCTTTCTTGTTCTCTCTCTGGTCCTCTGGTCCTGCATTATACCATATACATTCAGTATGTGATCCTAATAATGTACAAAATAATGTTTTGTGTGTGTGTAACTTTTCTTTTGTTGCAGAATGTTATTCCTGAATCAGTGTCTCATTACAATGTGTTCTCAGTGATTAATAATGTTTCAACAGGATACCAAAGAGTTAAAATCTGATCCACACTTAAAAAAAACCCTTCACAGGTCATGTACAGACTGATATACTGACATTGTTACTCCTTGAACATCATGCTCTTTAAAGAATGCCAATGCCAAGTTACAAAATACCAGGCTTGCTTGCTTAAATAAATAAATTTCATTCATTTATTCATTCATTCATTCAGGTAAGACAGATGAAGGTGATAAAGTGCTACATCATCATGTTTCACTGATCCATGACTCCACCCTGAATGCTGTATGTCAAGATGGGAAGCAGAAGTTTGTATCGTTGCAGGAAATACCAAGGATGATACAAGGAAAAGTCTGCAGAGAAGACGTGTTAGCTTTCATAACAGAAAGCAGGAGAGTGTGTTAAAGTGTGGGAAAAAATGTCATGATGTTCCAAGTAGCCACAGACAACCAGACATGCCTGTAATTCTTTACCTACTTTACATATTGATACACTACACAGATATTCAGACTCGTTTTTCATAATATGTTGTTTCAAAAGCTTGTATTTTCTTCAGCTGAGTTCCAAGATGGACCCCAACATGAAAAAAAATTAGGAGGAGAAAAAGGAGAGAGAGAGGTGGAGCCATTTTATAACTCATGCACGTTATTACATGGTGGCTGGAGCCTGTGCAAATGTTCTCTGCTGATTGGCTGAAGCCAGATGGCCATGTTTAGTTGGATAAATTCTCAGCCCAGAGGCCATGATTTCTTTCTTTCTTTTTTTTCTTCCACTCAAGGAGAACTTTCTCAACTTCACAGTATGGAAACCCACCCCATGTGTGTGCAAATATCCATACCTACACTTTCTATATTAAACATTCGGTTCAGTTGCTATAAGAAAGTGTCATGAAAACAGAGAGGAAAATGTGAAACATGAAGCATCATCTCTGTAGCTGCTCTGCCAAAACCTGCTTCTTCATCGATGTTGTAATTCTGTAGTTAATCATGGGAATATTTCCAACACGATCCTACAGTCCCACAGTAAGTATTTAACAGGAAACTAGTTCTTCACATGAGATTGAATGCTGTTGCTCATGTTCAAAACAACTCCAAGGATTTTTGAATGAGGAAAAAAAAAAGAAAAAACTTCTCAGCAAGTTCTGTTTGAGTGCTTGGTCTGTTTAATGTGTCCACTTATCTTTCAAATGGTAGAAGCATTCAGTTTATGTTGTAGAATAATGTATATAGCACAACAAGAGAGAGTACAGAGAGAGAGAGAGAGAGAGAGAGAGAGAGAGAGAGAGAGAGTATGGAAGGGATTATTCTTTTTTTCCCCTCAAGTTTGCAAACACAGTACAGTATCATTTTGCAAGGGCTGCCACATCAACATAAGGAGGGAGCTAAAAAATAAATTGTAAACAGCCTTCCCTATCAGAGAGAGAGACAGAGAGAATGAAAGAAGCCAAGCCCAGAGCAGAGTTGGATTTTGTAAGATGAATGAACAAACACGGACTGCATGTTATATGTTCATAACCAAAGGGCAAAGCTTTATATTCCTTATTTAAAGCTATTAATGATAAACCAGCACAACACTGATTCATTAATAGCATAGAAATACCACATTTCATTCTTGAGACATTCTTAGTAATAAAATCTGGCTTCTTTTGAGTTTGTTTAGTTTTTTTCTCCAGTTTGGAACATTATTTCAATTATTTCTTTTTGTAAATCAGTGTTCTGAACAGGGAATAAGAATAATCAGATTAAAACACACATCATACAATCATCCAGTAAAGGAATTTTAACTCTATAAAGAGGTATTCCAGTCTCTTGAGAGATCTTGTGAGTTGATGTAGGAACTCTGTCTCGGACTATCTGTATACTTTGTATTCTATCAGTTGGGTCTTACTTGACCACTATACCAAAAATTCAAAGTCAAAGTCCTTCCTATGCCAGGACCTGGTCTTCCCAGGCAGTCTTCTGTTCTGGTATTAACCAGGTCCGTAAGGTGCATTGGGCTGTACCAGTCTCCATTTCTATAGCTCTTGGCCTCTTACCTATTGCATAACTAGAGTTACAGTGGGGGGCCGGTCCTTTGGTAACTGTGAGAGTTTGACTCCCTATGCACATCTGTATTTCGGTGTGCCTCGTCAGATGGCAGCAGGTACCATTTTTATGATGGTCTTTATACCAAACATTAAGCACAGATTTATTGTGGACTTCTGGGAGGTAAAAATAAATAAATAAAATCAAGGTTACTAGGGATTGTTACCTAGTAGCAGTTTGGGGAAAACAATACCGATGGTGATGCGCCAGTGGCACAATCCTGAGCTTGGGTTTTGTATGTTCTGCCTGGGTCCATGTGGGTTTCCTCTGGGTTCATTGGTTTCTTCCCAAAAACATGGCAGTAGAAGAATTAGCTACTCAAACATCCAAGTAGGAACATAACTTTTTTTTTTCTGGTCACTAGATATAGTATAACCTAGGGACACAACCAGATCCAAGCAGATAATATGTTTTAATGAGATACAAATCCAGAAAGTACATTATTCTGTTGGTTTTGGGTTTTTTTTGGTTGAGTCGAGAAGACAAGAGGTGTGTATTGGACTGAGATTTGATAGAACATGGGAAAAAAAAAGATTTTGTAAATCAGAGGGTTTTACTTTCATATATAAAGTTCAAGGGACATAAGAAAGGTTATGTTTATTAACACAAATTTGTAGCACTGCAAGTGGCAGAGCCAGGAAATCATTTTATAGCTGAAGAAAAATAACAGTGTGATATTTATTCAATTTGACTTAATCCATCCATCCATCATCCATAACCACTTATCATGTGCAGGGTCGCATCACAGCTAACTATGGGTGAGAGGCATTGTATGTTCTGGAAAAGTCACCAAATCATCGCAGGGCTGACAGATAGAAACAAACAACCATTCACACTCACACCTATGGCTACTTTAGAGCCACCAATTCGCCTAACCTCCATGTTTTTGGACTGTGGGGAAACCAGAGCACCCAAAGGAAACCCACAGGGAGAATATGAAAACTCCACACAGAAAGGCCCCTGTCGGCCACTGGGCTTGAACCCAGAACCTTCTTGCTGTGAGGTGACAGTACTAACCACAACACCACCATGCTTCCCACAATTCGATTCAATTCAATTAAATTTTATATAGTGCTGTTAACAATGGACATTTGTCACAAAGCAGCTTTACAGAAATCAGGATATGGATTTAACCAGTAGCCAGATGTGACATTAACACAGAACCCCCCATATACATGCAGAAGAAACCCTGAGAGGAACCTGACTCAAAAAGGAATCCATCCTTTTCTGGGTGACACCAGATTAGGAGTCATTACTTTTCCTGTATGTAATTTTATACTCTAAAGTTTCACAGTACTGCATGTAATGTGTGTTGAAAGAATCCTCAGTACAAGCATCAGGGCCTTTTTAAATTTCATTCATTGATTTAATTTCATGTCATTAAATTCAAAGGCATGATGCATTTTTTTGTGAATGCCTGCATTGTCAGAAATAGAGGTACAGTACGAGTCCATTTTAGTCCCCAAAGGTACAATCTATATTTAATGTCCTCTCTAGGACTTATTATTGGAACCCAAGGTAACTATGTATACCTTTTTAGGACCAAAAAGGTACCTTTATGTTCTTAAGCAGTATATAAAAGGGTATGAATAAGTACTGCCCCAATGACAAGCCATTGTAATGCTAAAAGTACAGTAATGTACTTTATTTTCTGAGAGTGTGGTGAATAGTGAAATACCTATAATACCTATAATGAATACTGAATACCTATAATGTCTATGAAAGCTAAAATTATGACTATGAAAGGTATATACTTTTAATCAGGATATTTTTTTTGGAAGCAAGAGTACACTGGAGAGCTCCTTCAGCTTCAGCCGAGCTTCCGCTCGCTTCAAGTCTACACATCTCGCCCATCCCTCCCTATCCATCATGGCCATCTGTAGTTCCTCAACACTTCTCAGATCTGTATTGTTCATCAGGATATCTATGTAGGATATAGCTTGCCTGCCCACATTCCGCTTCCCAGTTATTGGTTGCCATAGGACTAGGTTAAATGCCACTTCCTCCAGGTATTTAACACAATGTCCAGCGAACTTCAGCCTCCTGTATGCTACTTTAGATGATACTGGTGGTAGGCTTCCATATAGAACTATTCATTTGTTAGCTTTGCCTTCCTTGATATGTTGAGTGCTGTATGGAGCATCCTGGTGTAACATCCATCCAGTCTCTTTTGCATATTGATGCTGAAAAGCAATGAAAATAGGAAAAATAAAGTGTGTATGAACATCAGCTCCCACCTGCTGTGCTTCTGTACTCCACCCACATCAGGGACATATTACAGTGGTGCCAAAACCCGGGAATAAGGAAGGGAACCACCACATGGAGTCCTCCCATTTAAGGATCTCATCCATGCCCTCGCTACCGCCCAGCAGAACCAGCATCAAGCGCTGACCACCTTCCAGAAGGAGCAAGAGCAATGCTTTGAAGCCTTGATGCTGGCACAGCAAGAAGATGGCCAGGTATTCTGGCATCTGCTCACATCAGTGGGGGCCTTGACCACCACCGTGGCAGACACTCCCCACTTCACCCTCACAAAGATGGGCCCGCAAGACAATTCGGAGGCCTTCATCATGCTCTTCAAGCAAGCTGCTGAAGCATGGGGGTGGCCGGTCGAGCAGCGCACCTACTTCCACTACTAACCAGCAAGGTGCAGTTTGCCACGCAGCAGCTCCCCACCGACAGCCAGCTTGTATACACAGACTTGAAGTGAGCCATCCTGCAGTGTGTCAGCTGCTCCCCAGAACATCGTCTTCAGCGCTTCCAGATGCTGACACTGGAGGATGTTGGCTGGCCGTTTGCTTTTGGCCAACAGCTCCAGGAGGCCTGCTGGCAGTGGCAGAGAGTGGACGATCATGACACTGAGGGGATCATCAACCTAGTGACACTGGAGCAGTTTATCATGTGACTTCCAGAAAGAATGGCAGCGTGGGTCCAGTGTCATCGCTGGGTCAAGCCATTGAGTTGACGGAGAACCATCTAGCGACAGTTCCAGCAGCAGGCAGATGTGTCACCTCTTCTCTTTTTCTCTCTCCTTCCCCTCCTCTTCCCCTCCCCACCCCATTCCCCCACCATGGAGATGGGGGCCAGCTCCCCCCCCAACCAACCCACCGCATCCACAGTGTCCTCCCATCTTCTCCTTTTGTGTCTGTGTCTTCTCCCCCCCAGGTGAGTGATGCCCATAACACTGGTGCAGAAGGAAAGCCAGGGCCAGTATGCTGGCACTGTGGGGAGCTGGAACATCTCCAGAGTCAGTGCTCCGCAATGGAGGTGGGAGCTGTGGTCCAGATCCCCGATGCACCAGAGACCGCCCCCGAGTAGGCTGAAGCATATCATATACCAGTAAGTGTCCAAGGGGATACATATCACGTGTTGGTGGATTCTGACTGTAATCAGACCCCAGTCCATCAAAGCCTGGTGCAAGGTGAGGCACTAGGGAGAGCACAAGTGGTGAAGGTTTTGTATGTGCATGGGGATGTCCACAATTATCCTCTAATGCTGGTCCATATTCTATTTCGGGGACAAAAGCATAAAATAAAGACAGCAGTTAATCCTCGTCTCACCCACCCACTGATTTTGGGGACTGATTGGCTGGGATTCAGAAGCTTAATGGATCACATAGTAGGGGGTGGGTCCTGCAATTATATGTCATGGGGGGGATCCCAGTGCAGCATTGACTGGGGAAGCTGTCACAGAGCCATCTATATCAGCACCACGTCAGGGCGATGCGAGGAGTGAGGAGCAGCTCACCCCTCCTTCCTCTCTTGGGGATTCCCTCAAGGATTTCCCATCAGAGCAGTCACAAGACGAGACTCTGTGTCATGCGTTTGACCAAGTGAGAGTATTCGATGGTCAAACTCTCCAGCCAAATGCAACACCCTCCTTCCTATATTTGGCTATTATTAAGGATAGTCATGTAGGACACTCAAACCGGTTAACATAACACAGTTGTTAATCCCTAAGAGCCGTTGGGAACTTGTATTCCATGTGGCTCACTTTAATCCCATGGCTGGACACCTAAGACACTAGCCTGAATAATGGCCCAGTTCTTTTGGCCAGGAATTCGCTGGGACGTTCGCCGGTGATATGCGGCATGTCACAAATGGCAATTAGTAAATGCCGCAGCCACTCCAAAAGCGCCTTTGCGCCCGCTCCATCTAATCAAGACCCCCTTCAAGAGAATTGGCATGGATCTTGTTGGGCCATTAGATTGGTCAGCACAAGCATATTACTTTATTTTAGTTCTGGTGACCTGTGCAACACGATATCCGTTTGATCAACCTGTTGATAACCGTTTGATCAACCTGCTGATTATTAGGCTTTTGCAATGACCTGGCAACTTGTCCAGGGTGTACCCTGTCTCTTGCCCATAGTCAGCTGGGATAGGCTCCAGCTTGCCTGCCACCCTGTACAGGATAAGCAGCTACAAATAATGGATGGATGGATGGATGATTTGGTTTCGATTATTTGAATTAAAATATTTTTATCACATACACAATCATACAGAGTACGACATGCAGTGAAATGCGTAGTGCAATACTCCGTAAGTAGTAAAGATAGTTGGAGGGAGAGTCATAAAAAGAAAAGGAGTAAAAGAGTGTGTAATAAGTAGAATTAAAAAGTGTGATAGAATGCTCTGCAGAATATACACAATATACAGAGTTTGTATAAATATATTACACTAAAGGGAAAAAATATACTGTATATAGCACAGTAATGAATGAAGTTGTACAAAGTGGTACAACGGCAATGGCAATGTACTATATATATTGCACTTTAATCAGCTGAAATTGCATGAAGGAGTGTAAAAGATAGGGGGGATGAGGGTGAAGTGGTGATGAGACCTAGTTATCAGTTATTGTCTGTTATTGTTCTGGTTAAGATCATGAATGGTCTAAGGGAAGAAGCTCCTCCTCATTCTCTCCATGTTGGCCTTAAGGGAGTGAAAGTGCTTCTTTGGCCTCAATAGAGAGAGAAGCAGCCATAGTTGGGATGGCTGAGGTCCTTCATGATCTTCCTGGCTTTGGTCTGACACTGCTTGGTGTGGATAGACTGCAGGTCAGGGAGCTCGGTGTGGATGATGTGCTCGGCTGATTGCACCACTCTCTGGAGAGCCCGTATGTCCTGTTCAGTGCTGTTCCCAAACCAGGTGGAGATATTTCCTGTCAGGATGTTCTCTATGGTGCAGGAGTAAAAGTTCCTCAGCACCCTCAGTGGAAGATGGAAGTCTCTAAGACATCTTAAAACAAATGTTGGTGGGCCCTCTTAACCAAAGATGTTGATGTGACAAGACCATGACAGGTCTTGTGTGATGTGAATGCCCAGGTACCAAAAACTATCCACTCTCTCCCCTGGGATCCCTGAAATCATCAACCATACAAGTCCCTGTGAATGAGCTGTTACTATAGAAACTATAATTTATTAGAATGAGTGCATTAATGTAGACTCATTACATCCCATCATGCATTGTAGTAGTTGGTGGCCAAATGATGTGCAAAAATGATCATGGAATACTCATAATGCACTGTTGCATGACATTTATTGACTAGAGTGTGGTTTAGAGAACTTCAAAGATTTATGCTCTTTCTTCCCCCTTTTAATCTCATCTGATTTGGAGTCATTTTATACTTAATACTTTGTCTGGCTCTGGTTCTGTCATTGTGCTTGTCTGTACCTGTCCGTTACAGGAAAAAAGAAAAAAGAAAGTATTATTCCCAGCATAACCTTGTGCCTCAATTCCCTTCTTTCTCTCCAAGATTTATTACCAGAAATTAATGAGAATTAATTAATTAATTAATTGATTGATTGATTGATTGATTGATTGATTGATTGATTGATTAACGAATAAACCCCTATGTCTGCACATTTTGTTCAATGTATTGCAGCAATTATGACAGGGATGATGAATTTCACTGTGCTTGAAGTGTGCATGTGACGAATAAATAAAGGTATCAGGGCCATTGTACATTTAAATAAATTTAAAAGAAAAAAGCTCAGAAGTTTTGAGATCAAAAAGTCACATTTTTCTGAAAAAAAAAAACCCCAGTTCCGGGTTTTTTTTCGTCAAGGAACCAAATCACTTCATTTAGCAAGGTTGGATCAATGTCATCACTCTACAGATACCAGAGCTGAGCCAAGAGTTATAGGAGATGCTGTCTTTCCTCCTGAATCACATAATATAAAAGGATAAAACACACACCAAAAGATGAGTGTAACAAAAAAGGTTTTGTCTTAGCTGTTTATAACTGGATAATAATCCAGTTATAAACAGCTAAAACAAAACCTTTTTTGTCAAGTCCAGTTTCCTTTTACTGTCAGTGTGTAGATTCTTCTCATCTGCCTAAATCTCTGTTACTTTGAAATGGCTGAGCCAAGTATTTCCTTCTCAGTTGCAAAATATAAAACAACAAAGCGCTAAAAATTCTCGTACATTGCTCAGAATGCACTGCAGCCAGGAAGCATGAGTTTTTTTCTCATTAATTTGTGACTTCTTAATCTTTGAATGTCTGCCTTTTTAAATCTCAGAACTTCTGAGTTTTCTTCTTGATATTTCTTAGTTTTTTTCTTGAAAATTTGTGACTTTATAATCTCTGAGAATATCTGATTTTTTTCTCATAAATAGATTATTTTAATCTCAGAAATTGAGGAGGGTTTTTTTTCTGTGCCTCAGATCTGTTCCCCCCCCCCCCTTTTTTTTTTTTTTACCTACAATGGCCCTAATGTGCTGTCATAGGCAATAGATTAGAAAAAGATTTTTTTAAACAATCAAAAAGCAATTTATCATACATGTCAGCAAAATAGGAACAGAAAGAATCATTCATATTCAAAGATTATAAAAGTTTGAGAACCACTGCATTAACAAATCTCAATCAACACTTGATTAGGTAGTATATAACTAAAATGAAACTCAAGAAATTAATCTAAGTAGCTGATAAAAGGTAAAACATTTAACTGATACATGTTGCACATTTAAATTCAGGTTAAAATTGCTAATCCCCCCTCCCCCAGTTTAGCACACACAGCCAGCTAACGGGCTGTTGTAAATGACACATTAATATGTAAATACATATGACATAGCTATTTCTATACACTCACATTCTTTATTGCACGTTCTTATTACTTTTTCAAACTAAAACAAAACAAAACAGTGTATAGGAGTTAATACTGTTGATTTTAAAAACACTTGTTTCCTAGACATGTCTTATTCTTTCCATTTTCTCATGCAGAAAGAAAAGCCTTACATTTTCCAGTATTTTTCTGCCACATGGAGTTCAAGGTTTGGAGCAGCTTTTCTCCAGCCTTGGCTTACTTAGAGAGACTAATCCCTGTCAGAGCACAGACACTTATGGATACAATTGCAGGGGAGAGCAGGTGTGGCACAAACTGCAAGCTGAGCCAAATCATGGAGCAGGAATCATAGTCAGAAAATGGGCAAAGGTCGATCGATCAGCAAACAGCTTACTACAAAGTAGATGTGGAGACGAGGTAGGGAAAGAATGTAAACAGTGGTCTTAAACAGGAAGTCAGTCATAAGAAAACAAACAGCTTGGTAAAGTCAGGCGCGGGACACAGAACGATACTTCGCAGTGAGTGTTTGAGCAGGGTTTAAGTAGGCGAGGTAATTGGCAGGTGACTTGGTGACAGGTGATGTAATCATTACTCTGGTGACAAGGGGTGCTGAGACTTATGGGGAGTGTAGTCCAGAGCGGCTATGTTTGGAGGCTGCTCTGAACTCAGGCTTTCAGCATTACTACACTGGCAGACCCCCTCCCCAAGGAGCTTCCTCTGGGAGCAACCTCCTTCCTTGGTCAATCTTTCTTAGTGCAGGCTGTAAAATTCTTGCATGAGGAGGTGGTCTAAGATGTCCTTGGAGCAGACCCAACTATGTTCCTCAGGGCCATAACCCTCCCACTTGACCAAGTACTTGAGTTGTCCCCACCTGCAGCGGGAATTGAGGATCTTGCTGATCTGATAGATGGGTTCTCCTTCAGTATCCAGGCAAGGGGACCTTGGATAGCGGGTTTGAGGCAGGAGATGTGAAATGTGGGCTCCATCTGACTGTGAGGAGGGAGCTTGAGCCTATATGAGACCTCATTGATCTTGTGTAACACTTTTAATGGGCCAATGTATCTGGCTTGTAGCTTTTTGCAGGAGTGGGGTTCCCTGAGGTCCTCAGTAGAGACCCATACTCGATTACCTGGGGCATACTCTGGGGTGGCACTTCAGTGCTAGTCAGCATTGTGCTTGTACTTGGTATTGATGTTCTCTAGTCTTTGATGAACCTCCTCCCATAGGTCTGACTCCTCTGGAACCAGGAGTTAATGGCTGGAATCTGCATTGGGGTATCATCCCATGGGAAAAACAGAGGTTGGTATCTGAGTATGCACTGGAACGGGGTTAGCCGAGTGGCTGAATGCTTGAGAGAGGAGTTGATTAGATTAGATAAAACTTTATTGATCCCTTTGGGCGGGTTTCCTCAGGGAAATTGAGATTCCAGCAGCATCATTGCAGATAAACAGAGAAAAGAAATAGAGAAAACTTCTAGATAAATTAAAATGAATTAAGTCAAGTCAAGTCAAGTTTATTTGTATAGCGCTTTTAACAAAAGACATTGTCGCAAAGCAGCTTTACAGAATT
>JANZLB010000006.1:11378131-11389793 GCA_026167865.1 Notarius quadriscutis
AGTACAGAAATGGGCCACATAATTGAGACTGCGTCTTATAATCCGGTGCGCCTTATGGTGCAGAAAATACGGTAATTACTGCCATTATTTAGCCTTGTGCCTACCAAGTAGGGTTACAAAGATGACAAAGAGGCACTGCTTAGTCATAACTGTGAAAGTTGAACACCAAACAAACTATGATTTGTACCATGTATTAACTTCCTGGGTTCCAGAAAACCGCTGGAGCAGTTGTTGCTCCTCTTCTTTGGAAGCAGCTTGGTTTGCGTATTCATCCACCTCTTTCTCCATAGCGATAGGTTCTAAATCTTCCTCAGATAACCAACCAAAGATCAAGGACGAATTTGAAGAGCTTTCCTCATCTTTTTCAAAAGAGTTAGTATCAAGAACACATGCCATTGCAGAGAATAGTATAGAGTCCGTGTGGACACAAGAGATGTCACACATGCAGCACCACTGACCTGTAAATCGCTGTAATCTAATCACAGCGGATAAGCTTTTAGTGATTTCTGGAACAGAATTCAGATGCCAAAATAAATAAATAATGCAAACTTAAAAAAAAGTCAGTGAACTTTCCAACCTATTTGAGCACATCACACACAGAAAACCCAGGATTTCATGATGTAATTTTCATTAGACTAGCTGTGGATGATAGACACTGACGAGCTCAATCTTTCTTAAAACTGTGTCATCATGAGCTGCTTCTCAAATCCAAAACTCTAGTACCAGCCTTCTTGAGTTTCAGAGACAAGGTTTTTGGTAGGTTTGAATGCAACATAATGGGTTTTTCAAAATAAAAACACTGACTGCAGGAAAACTGGCTAGTGCTGGTACTCAATAATAGTCTAGAATACCATAGGATAAGACAATGCTGTCCACAAGTTGACAAACACATTTATTTAAAACCTGATCATGTTCCTTCTTCCAGTGGACCTGATCCATAGGCTTCGCTAGCAAGCTGTGCAGCCATGTTTTACACAACCAGTTCTCAAAAGACACCACCATAAATACCCAAACACGGCCTATACGTTTTATACCAATCTGCGCCAACCAAAATTTTGCTGTTTTGTGCATTTCTGTGGATGTTTTTGTTGATGGTCAGCAGTTTCCCAGAGCATGCCCGGTGCGCATGCTTTCCATATATGGAAGTTAAATCGAGAAAATCAAATTTACCACCAAAAATGTTGCGTTCTTATTGGTCAGACTTCAAAACAAGGCATGAATGGAATGGAAGCAAAATACTAGGAGTTTGGAGAGTTTCACCGGCAAAGCCCAGCAGGTTTAGAATGAGTAGGTCATGCATTTAGATAAATATCTTCAGGAGTTTGTCATCATACAAGCATGATAAACATACTGACAAACTTTATACTTTCCTATGTGCCCACTGCCAAATGTAGTTTTTTAAATGGCCTAAATTAGATGAAACATAAAACTTGTCACCTTCCTCAGGTCACATCGGACTCGGCACGCTGAGAGCTCACTTCCATATTCATAAAAGACTGTTCCCATGGTAACGGCATGATATGTAAATCTTGGTGAAAGTGATTATCTTAAAGGGGAACTGAAGTAATTTTTAAACTTGCTTCATTTCTTAATTAACATGTTATTCAATTACATTTTCGGTTTTATTAACCTTATATCATGACTCGTATTGGCATATATTATACTTGGCGGCCTTTTTGGTTTTTATCCATGTTGAACGTGGTTTGTATGGTCCACGGCAGGCGTCGCTTATCCACGCCATCTTCGCGAGACTTGTGCGAGACTTCAAACGTGAAGCGTCACCGCTGCCATTTTGAAAACTGTTTACACAGCAGCCAGATCGCCATATCATTCCAATTTAGATTAACTTCAAGATTTGCCAGCTTCATCAGTGACTGAGATTATTCCATACGACTTTGAAACATTGGTTACATTTGGGGGGACCGCTTTCGGACACTAGTCCGTCGCGCTGGTATTTGCGTCATTACTGTCGTACAATTAAAAACGTGCCAGATCAGGTAGCTGGTGGGTTTTCAAAATAATAAAATACATGCATGTATTTGTGATAAATTCATATTATACTGAACGTATTTCCCACATTAATCAATACAAAGTACCTGCATCTTTCAGTTTTTTTTAATCAAAGCTGAATATTTTCTTCTTTGCCGCTGCCTTTTATTAAATCAAATGAGACTTTTAATCTGATTTCTTTCAGCACGATCACAATGCATGATGGGATATATTGCTTTGGTTTGTAACCATCAGTTGTACACTACTTTTTGTGATGCATCGTGGGATACTTTGAGTGCTCTATGTCGGGTGTAAATAATCCTCACTAAGGTTTCAGACAGCACTCCAAAATGGCATTCCAAATACATAGTGCCCTATATAATGAGTAGGGGGCAATTTTGGACACGGAAAACTTCTGGTTTGATTACGTTAGCATTCAAAGGAGGGCGCGAGCGTCTTTTGACAACTTTGGCAGATGTTGGCCACTTTGATTTCTGCTGTACATTTTACTTCCATCCTACAAAGTCTCATGTCATTTACGGCCATTGTTTTGACACATGGACTGATATTACATAGCATATTTCACGCACTCATAACTTGCTATAATAGCGACAATAGCTGTCAAATGCATTCCATCGAGACAGAATTTTGATTTAAAAAAAAAAAATGCCTTCAGTTCCCCTTCAAATAATACTTTCATAAACTACCGTTATTACTAAATTTTTTGTATCGTTTTCAGCATTTACATTTCAGGTAACTTAACTACAGGAGAATTCCCTTTTATTTGTAAGTTAATTTCACTTATTTTTAGCTCCTGTTTATTGCACTTAACAGGATCAAAGTGATTCCTAACATTGTTATGCAACATTTGCATTATGTATATTTCGTAAAATCAAAACTTGTTAAAGGTATCTATTATTTTCAGTTGTATACATTTCATAATATTAATCTTCAGAGTTGGCTGAATCTCATGTTATCTTTGTTGTATATAGTAAAGATGTATTCTGTGTAATAGGACTTGATTGCAGCAATTTGTACTTTTTTTTTTGTCTCAAGTGAACTAGAAATTATAATTTCTATATAATTATAAGTTTATGCTTTTATTGCAGGAATTTGTAGAAGACTTTATTGATATTACAGTGATTTGTAAAGTTCTGGTTAATGAATAAGAAACTAAATAAACCTTAACATTTTATTAAGTTAGTAAATTAAAATGTGTTAAATGCCTAATAAAATATAAAAACACTCAAAATTGAAGTTTTTTTAATGGCTCATTTACAGCTCCAGAAGTCACCAAATTGCACCAAAAAAAAAAAAAAAAAGATGAAATTTTCAAAATGTGCCCCCCGGTCACGACCAAGTTACACTCCCTACTTTCAGAAAAACACTCCCAACCTTCCCAATCCTGGCTAAGCCCCTGCAGCTCCCTCTCTATGAATCATACTACAGCAACCTTCATTTCTCTGTGCAGGGGACACACTGCACTGAAAATCTTTCACCTGTGTGATCCACTATGCGGGATGTTACTATATAACTGATGTTATTTTAGTACCTCTGCTGTCACTACTCATGTTCATAACTATCATACAACAGCAGCTCTCAGACAGAACATGGTACTGCTAACCAGAATCAAACAATATTTCTTATTAAATAAAAACTGGGTATAACGACAACGTGATAAACAGTGACAGTATCCAGTCAACCATCTTAAGATCAATTCATACTTCTGCATCAAATCTATGCCGTAGGGTACAGTGTAGCCACGTACCTTATGTTGTAGCCTGACTTGTGCCTCTCCAGAAATGCAATTACATGTCGCACAGATGCAAACCGCAACAACTGTGATTCCTTTGTAGCATCACATTTTCAGCTCCTTCTCAGCAAAAATCCGAAATCTACTGTCAGGATATTGCGTTAATACACTGCAACCCTACTATAACGAACTCTTACTACAAACTTTCACATATAACAAAGCAAGATCATGTCCCCTGCCTTTAATGAGACCTAGTCTAACAAAAAAAAAAAAAAAAAAACACCTACATCACTGAGCCGAGCCATGCGCCCCTCTTCCCACCAGACACAAACAAGTACTCAAAGCCCACAGCCAAGTTAACAATACATGTTAATGGCATAAAACAAAAGCTTAATGAGCCTCACTTAGGTGTCAATCACTAACAATTATCGAGAACAGTGATCATTGACTTAAAAAAAAAAAAAAAATCCCTAAAAAAAAAAAAAAAAAAAAAAGACTATTTCATGAGCTAAAAGCAGTTTTACTGGAGTCTTTACACAGTAAGCACTGTTGTCACGGCTGCTCACAAATGCAAGGATGCTCTCCGTCTGTCAGAAAATGCAGGTGATAGACAGCTGTAATTGCTGGAAGAGCTTTATTTAAAAACCCGTTGGCAAACCAATCCAAATCAGTGATCAAAAATCAGTCAAGAAACAGGCAATGATCAAGCAAGGTACAGACAGGATGTCAAAGACAAAGGGCAAAATCAAATACAAAAAAAAAAAACTAGAATATCAACACTGTGCTACAAAAGGCTTAGTAACAAGACACAAGGTACAGCATATATACATCAAAGTCTGTGTGCAGCAAGAGTCCTTATAAGCACACGCTGTGATTGCGTACACATGAGCAGCAGTTCCAGGCATGCTACTGTGCGTGAACGGGACACAGTCGAATACAAACTTCATATCTTGGGCTGTCTAAAGCGTGGAAAACAATGAACTCGTCTAAAGAATGGTATACTGAAAAATTAAATTTCAACTTTTAAAGCAAAAGAGCTCAGAGTCTTCATCCATAACTGCAATCAAAATAACAGGCATATCAAGAAAGATGATGTGGCAAACAAACGATGGTGAATGTGGCTTATTTCCTTTACTTCGGAAATATGCAAGTGAATTAAGCGTAAACATAAAAAAAAAAAAAAAACACACACTTGGTCTTGATGATACACACCGTTTCAACTCTGACACATCCAGCCTGACCTGGTGTAGTGCACTTGCATACAGCTTTTGGATAGACACACCTGTTCGCTCATTCTTGTCATTTTCCTGTCATTTTTCCCCCCCATAAAGAATGACTGGGGCTCACAAATCAAATTGTCTTGCTCGAACGCACTTCTTCAGAGACCCACCAAACTTGATGTGATACCGCAGGCCAACTCCACCAACATACATGCAATCAGTTCTGATCCACACTCATCTTCCTTTCTTTTTGCTCATCTCTTCCCCCCCCCATTCATTCAAATGAATGGAGTTGGGAGAAAAACTTTGCCATGTCGCACTGCACGCCTCAAAATCTGTTTTAAACTATGCCACACTGTCTGTTAATCTACCCAGAACCAGCTGTAGTTCAGATAAAAAAAAAAAAAAAAAGAAATTGAGCACAAAGTATCATGTCGCGCCATGTTGAGCCATTTGAAACCGAGATTTTAGCGCACGCAGCCACGCTAAATTATACGCCATTAGATTAGGGATAAAACTAGCTCATGTCTTAAGTCATTCAAATTCTGTAAAGCTGCTTTGGGACAATGTCTATTGTTAAAAGTGATATACAAACAAACTTGACACACTACCCAGAACCAGCACCATGTAGATCATGTTTAAAAAAAGAATTAAAAAAAAAAAAAAAGTTTGCAGTGCGAGGTCTCATGTGACAAATCCATATTTGGATTTATAGCCTGAGGATGAACATTTGTGGATTGGTCGCCTTAGGATGAACATTTCTTCTTCATGTTACTATTAATGAAAAAAGAATAGTTTCTCTCGATGACCCTCTGTTCCAGCTGATCAAGCACACTTGGCATTTTCTCTGTGGAAATGCAGCCTAGTTCCAGCTTGTGCTCTCTTTTTAGCATCATTGTGGCATTTATATGCTACACAATGAGGCATACTCTTTAAAAAAAACTGATACATTTGGTAAAATACTTGCAAAACTACAGTCTAAACAGAATATAAAAAACAGCTGAGCTTGAGCTGCTCCAAGTGACCACTACCTGACGACATCACATACGCCAAGTGTATATGGCATTTTAAAGAAAATTCATTTTTCTTGAACACTATTTGGTCTCTGAAAATGAAAGTTTGATTTCTGAAATTTGTGACTTTTACTTCAAATGTCTGAGAATAAATCCACTGGGAGGATCCCTTTAACAGCTCAATTCTGAATAAAGTCTCTCATTACACACACCAAAAAAATTTTAATAAATAAATACATACACACTTCTCCCCAGAGCGCTTTTACATGTCGGGGCCGACGCTTTAAATTTGCTGACGCGCTTTTTTTTTAATGCTCCGACACTCACTGAAAACTGCCCTGTCAACTCTCACAACTTTGCCATGAGACTCATGATTTTTTTTTACACTGAATTACACAGTGAAAGGACATTTCCTGATTGGTTGACTACAGGAAGTCGGCCAATGAAATGGTCTTATTTTGTCTTCGTCGTTTCCATGTTACCGGCAGGAAAAACGGACCTGGCGAAAATGAGTGACAGTGATTCTGGATCAGAGGGCCTTCCAAGTTCTAAAAAACAGAAAATTTCCAAGTATCAAGGTGCAGCTAAGTATAATACAAAGTTTAATTCCAACTGGACCAAAACCTATCCCTGCATTACCGCCGATTCAGCAAGCAAGCACTATTTCCAATGCACTGTTTGCAACAAAAGTATCAGCTATAAACTTCAAGACCTTTGAGATGTTGAACTTCACATGCAAAGAAAGTCTCACAAAGACCTTGAAAAAGCAAGATCGTCATCAGGATCACTCTTGACTGCGTTTACAGCACAGACTTCTGTCAATGAGAAGGTATGTTTTTATATTTTATTGTGTTCGAAAAAAAGCTAAAACATGCCTTGTTTCAGTTAATCTAAGCTCAACTAGATCCATTTGCAAAGTTGTCAAGTAAAATAGCAGCTTATTTTGAACTGCCCCACAAATGTGTTATCAAATGTATAGCCAAATATTTTCTTCAACAGGAACTTTGCATGCTGTGTTGGTGTGTTTATTACTGTTACAGTAGTAGCCTAGCTAGTCTGTGCTGGTGAAATAAAAAATAAGAACATAAACCTAACTGGTAGTTGTTCATATATCATTGTCATAATGGTTTGGGAATTTTTGGTGATGAATACTTTGAGTCAAGTCAAGTCTATTTGTATAGCGCTTTTAACAATAGACATTGTCACAAATCAGCTTTACAGAATTTGAATGAATTAAAACACGAGTTAATTTTATCCCTAATCGATCCCCAATGAGCAAGCCTGTGGCGACAGTGGCAAGGAAAAACTCCCTCAGATGACATGAAAAAAACCGAGTGCAATTTGCTAATTTTATATTCCTTAAATTATTAGAAAGATAATATTAAATGTTAAACTAATGAATAAATCTTTTATAAAAGATTTAATACATAGGACAAAATATTAAATTTACTCAGCTTGTGTTATATTCAGATAATTTTTTCTGTAAAGCACGGCGGTGTAGTGGTTGGCACTGTCGTCTCACAACAAGAAGGTTCCGAGTTCAAGCCCAGCGGCCGACGGGGGCCTTTCTGTGTGGAGTTTGCATGCTCTCCCCGTGTCTGCGTGGGTTTCCTCCGGGTGCTCGGCTTTCTCCCACCATTCAAAGACATGCAGTTAGGTTAACATAGGACGGCCTTGGGCTGAAGTGCCCAAGAGTGGCGGCGTGTACGTATACAGCGGCTTTGCTCTCCTGTGATGAACTAAATTTCGTTGTACATTTGTGCAGTAACAATAAAGGCATTCTATTCTAAAGATATAATTATGCTTTCATTTAATAAAGGGCAAAATAAACCTCAAATTATGCTGCAATAAATTGCAAACACATGCACCGAGTTTAAACCTTGATTTAGAAATTACTTGGTGGCAACACAAAGTGTTTCCCCGGTTTTCCTATGAAGTGACATACACATGTAGTTTTGTGGTGAAAGCTTTTTGAAATGTGATCAATGCACATCTTTCATTTCATGATCATGTTGAAATGTGTTAATGTTTACCTGGCATTGTAGCCACTCTTTTTTTCATTAATAGTAACATGATGAAGAAATGTTCATCCTAAGGCCACCAATCCTCTCTTAAGGTTGTCAAAATCATTTTCGGCTGGGGGGCTTTGGCCCCATAGACCCCCTACTAGGGCTTTGCCCTGGACGAGGCCTGCAGCCCCCTGGACCCCATCTTTTCTTTCTCACTTTTTTTCATTTTGGGGATGACAGCTATGTTTGACCATGTTAACAATAAAAAGTGACTGTCAGCAACACCAAAATATGCTCCTAAAAAGTCACCGAATGGGCTCCTTTTTTTCAAAATTTTACAGGAGAGGCCCCCCCGGTGTCACGGTCTGATCGTGCGCTGGTATAAATTTACCATGCGCATACCGATTTTTTTTCCCGGTCAACTTCCGGGAAGTCTAAATTTACCATTTCTTGCTACGATTCTGTACCGAGCAGACGTACTTTGGATTCACTGCATTTTCAACACATTTGTGGACTAATAGAACGCGAATTGTGACAATTGTGAGATTTGATTATCAGTAGACAAGCTGTTGAATATGAATGAGGAAACAATCTTTTCCCAGTCACAAAATGAGGATCAGCAAAACACACAGTCCAAAGAGGCACGAGACCAGCGATTTGCACTCAAACAAATCAATATTCATCAAGATAAAGTGAAAATTTATTTGTGGATCAAGTATGATCATAAATCTATCATATTGGGCTGGTAAATTCTGACTAGGCCCAATGACAGCAGTCTAATTATACCAAGTTGGTAAATTTGAGAGAATAACTATATTATTATAATCATGAAGAGTCTTACTTAAACAAATCAATATTCATCAACATAAAGTGTAAATAATTCAAGTATGAACATGAATCTCATGTCAGGCTGGTAAATTCAGACTAGGCCCAATTATACCAAGTTGGTGAATTTATACTGTGGTAAGGTTGGACCATGGCTGCTACTGTCAGACAGACGAGGGACCCAGATGCGTCACTTTTCACAGAGTTTATTGAAGGGGTCAAAGGGAAGAGGGAGCGAGTGCAAGTAGGTTTCAGAGTCCAGGTTCCGTCCCACGTCAGACCCCAGGCAGATGGCATCTCAATGGCAGCGGTCTGGGTGGCGCAGGCACACTCATCAGCAGGCTGGAGACAAAGGATTCAGGCACAGAAGTCAGATGAGAAGTAGCCAGCAAACAGGAGAATCACTTGCAGCACCTGGAATTCTCAGGCAGTCTCCCATCCAAGTACTAACCAGGCCCAACCCTGCTTAGCTACTGAGATCAGAGGGGATCAGGCATTGACAGAGAAGTTTGGCCACTAACCATCACTTGCAGATGATCTGACAGAGAGGCACTGGAGAACTGGGGTTTATATCGCCAGAGAAAGGCAGCAGATGACAAGAGACAGCCAATGGTAGCCACTGATGGTTAACAAGAGTCAATCATGGTAATTAGGCAGCAGGTGAACCTGATAGAGTGGGAGTGGCAGGTGATAATGAGTGGAATGTTACCAGAAGAGAGAGAGTTGCAGAACCATGACAATATTATTAAACACCGTCATAATAAAAATTTTGAGAGTGACATGATGCGAGAGATAAAGAAGAAACCAAATATAACCAAAGGGAAAGGTAGTATCAGATTTATTTTTTGTTGAAAATCTTTAAAATATTATTTTGTAGTCAAGGGGAAATCCTGTAAAATATGACATATCCTGAACTGACAACCTTATAATAGTAATTAAAGCCCCGCCCCCAAACTCCAAGTAAGTTCAGACCGCAGGCAGTTCTGAGCAAATCTTTTCATCTTTTATGAAAAGCTCATTTAGGCAAGCTAGCACGCTACCATCAGCCTTGGAGATACCTGAAGCACTGCAAAGAGTGGAGTGGGAGTGGCAGTCACACTGATATGAAAAAAAAGTGATTTTATTCTCATAATATTTCAGTAAGACTGAAAAGCAGTAGATAATTACATCCTCCAGTTTCAGCTATGTTCTAAACCATATCTTTTTATATAAAAGACAAAAGCTTCTGAATGTCAGACCTGATTGGAATCTCACTGGTGGTCAGATGAGATAAAACTGTTGCCCATGAACACTATCGGCATGTTTGGTCAATAAAGGAGACTGAATACAAGGAAAAGCCCCCAATCATACTGCAAAACACAGAGGTGGATCATGGATTACTTTCAGATGAATGATATCTTGAATTAGGCCAGGATACTTTAGACCAAACCCCTGATTATAATTTTTTTTTAAATGAAGGAGTTCAAAAATTCTGGAGTTGGCTGTATTTATAATTTTGATAAGAAAGTCCCAAGTGTCATAGATGTAGGTACGGAGTGTGCAGTAGATTTAACAATCTCAGTAAGACCAGTGAAATGTGTGTCAGGTGAAGTGTATAAAAAAAAAAAAGTTGTTTGTTTTTGCAGTTTTAATCTGTATATCAGTGCTGATGATCTTGGAAGTTCTAAGTGCATCAGGATCGATCTACATCCATTATGACTTGGTGGATAATATGAAAGGTAAGTACCAGTACTGTTTTATTACTTTTTATTGGTAATGGAGATGCTTTTCCACTGGATGATCCTCACATGGTTTCCCATAGAAAAGAATTTATAATTGTTTTGTTTAAAGCTGAATGGAACGTAGTTGATCAGCAAGCTCAGAGGAAGAAGCAAAAAATTGGACAGTACAAAAGCATGACCATGTGTTTTAGCATTAAATGTGTTTTTACTGTAGTTTTGTGGTGAATTATTTGTTCATTGAAAATTCAGGTAACAGCAGTGTCATGATTACACTTGTGTAAAATGTTTGTGTGTTTTTCTCATTTTGTAGAACGTGACGCATTGACGTGTGCGACTGCATTCCTCCACATCTTGACTGTGATAATACTGCTTAAAAGTATAAAGAGACTAATAGGTATTCATGACATTTCTGATCCTTTTCACATCTTTTTTTTTATTCTGACAGCATGATTTAAAAATCAAATCCATTCAAAGGAAAGGGTTAAAGCCAAATCAAGATGTTAATAGTTTTAATATGTTTTGCAACATAAGAAAATGAGTTACAGTAGTTTATATCACCGGATTTTCACAGATGCCTTTAAAACGTAACTGTAAACACATTCATAAACATCATTGTTGGTATCTGTTTCCAATGATCATCAACAAAATCAATGTTATGTAAATAAATGTCCAGTATATCCTTGGTTAATGGCAAACATCCGATTGCAGATTTCAAAAAACAAAACAGAATTTCATATTCATTTGACGAGTTCCAATTTTCCTGTTTAAACACACAGCCTTGATGTGACAGCGAATGAATTTCACTCAGCAGTGCTCTTAATTAACTTAATCAACAGGCAAAGCCACATTTGGCTGCTTCTGCCCCTGCTACCTGTGCTGTGTGGACAGGCGCATTGTCCTGGAGCAAAAGCATGCCAGTTCAAAGCGTTAGTGGGATAAGGGTTTACAGTATACAGTTATGCCCTAAAATGGGAGTTATGCCCCTTATTTCTGGGTGAGACCGAGAACTATTTGAAGTACTTGTGAGATGCTGGAATATTAAGCAGCATATACAGTGGGGAGAACAAATATTTGATTCGCTGCCGATTTTGCTGGTTTTCACACTTGCAAAGCATGTAGAAGTCTGTAATTT
>JANZLB010000006.1:11424645-11437367 GCA_026167865.1 Notarius quadriscutis
CCATTGATTGAAAACACCTGACTCTAATTTCACCTTCAAATTAACTGCTAATCCTAGAGGTTCACATACTTTTGCCATTCACAGATATGTAATATTGGATCATTTTCCTCAATAAATAAATGACCAAGTGTTATATTTTTGTCTCATTTGTTTAACTGGGTTCTCTTCATCTACTTTTAGGACTTGTGTGAGTATCTGCTGATGTTTTAGCTCATATTTATGCAGAAATATAGAAAATTTTAAAAGGTTCACAATCTTTCAAGCACCACTGTATAACAATAATATGTATAATAACAAAACAATCGGATGTGATACACCCATAGTGTACTGAAGTAGGCTAATCAATTAATCACGTCTCTGTAGATGCTCTCTCTCAATATGGTTTTCTTTTCTAAAATGTCTCATCTAGTAAATGTATCTCCTTCAGTGCAACCTCTTTCTCACTGCTTGAGATCAACCAGATCCTCGAGCAGCAATGTCGTTAAGTACGATGTCCGTAAGTGTAAAACCACAACCTACCAGAAATCCTTTACCGTTAGAACTACAAGAATGTTGAACACTCTTTCTGATTAACTGAATTTAAACACGGACAATCTTAGCTCTTTCAAATGTAGCATGTTGAATAATTATTTTTCTGCTTTAAATAATTGTGACTGTAACAACCCTTGTACTTTTAAATCTACAGTACTGTGCAAAAATCTTAGGCACCCTATTTTTTTCATACAAACTTTGTTATAAATTTCTATTTTATGACTTCTACATAATCAAGTAAGGACAAAAACATTTTAGATTCCAAACGTTCGTTTTCCAGCATAAAATTAAATGTTACAGAAAAAAAAGTTTGCTTCTGAGTAGCATATTATATAAGAGACCACTTTTCAGATTAAAAAAGAAAACATAATGAAGGCTACTGGGTTTTGCTGCAAAATGAAGAAGCGAGTGTGACAAAGTGTCCAGAAGAACTGTGGCTGGTTCTGCAAGATGCTCAGTAAACCTACAGCTCATTTCCTTATAAAACTGCACTCATTGTACCTGAGACTACTATTTTTTTTAAATCAGAGGGTCATCTCACACCAAATATTGACTTTGTTTCATTTATCAGGGCTTACTGCTGTTTATATTAGCATTTTTTTAACGTTGAAACATTTAATTTCATCATTTTTTAAGCCATTTTTGGTCTACAGCATTTCTTTACATGTGCCTAAGACTTTTGCACAGTGCTGTGCAAAAGTATGTACTTATTTACTTGTAAAAATTTACATTATTTCTTTTTGTTCATTTAAGTACTGATGGTGAAGCTAATAAAAAAGATGCATGCACATTCAACTTTAGTCTAATTTACTGCCTGTGATTAACCTTTTCTGAAGAAAGGCTTGATTTATGGCACTGTCATGCAAAATGCATCATTATACTAATGAAAACACAAAGTTCAATGACCCAAACACAAGTATTAATGTAGGCTAAGGGCATGTACATGCTGTCCACATTATTCACACTTCTATGATTAAATAGGCTATTGGTGTCCAGGACATAATAAACTTTTATAACAAAGTTTGTAGCCTTCCTGTTTGTAACCATGAGATGTAGAATGTAAGCTATTTTAAAGGTAAACAGACAGTTAATGACCCAAACACAAATATTAATGTAGGCTAAGGGCATGTACATGCTGTCCACATTATTTATTTATTTATTTATTTATTTTAGCTGGACCAAATAGCAATGGTCGGACATTGTTTCAATGCAGTAACCGTTATTGTTATTATTTTGTCAATCTTTTGTTGACAAAAAAAATAGCCATGTTGAAAATTAAGAAATCATTAAATCAGTAATGACAAAAAGAAAAAGAAAAGCGTTAGCTTGTCATCATTCAGAAACTAGTCACCAGGCTGGTGTTCATGCTCTCAAGACATAGATTTAAGATGTGGGGCCCTCCTGTGTAACTTGTTTTACAAATTGTAGATGGGGATTTTTTTGTTTGTTTGTTTTAATACCTGTTGATGGAAATATATTTATTTGAAGATGCCAAAGCTTTCTGAACACCTGACCATCAAACCCATATGTGGTTCTTCCCCAAACTGTTGCCACATAGGTTGGAAGCACACGACTGTATAGGATAGGATGCTGGAGCATTACAGTTTCCATTCACTTGAACTAAGAGGCCTAACTCAAGCATGTTCCAGCATGGCAGTATCCTGACTTCAACCCCACTGAACATCTTTGGGATGAACTGGAATGTCGACTGCACCCCAGGCCTCCTCATCTAACTTCACCTGGCTACTGCTTTTGTGGCTGAATTAATACATTTCCACAGCCACACTCCAAAATCTAGTGGCAAACCTTTTCAGAAGAGTGGAGGTTACTATAACAGGAGAGTGGGGACTAAATCTGGAATGGGATGTTCAACAAGTAAATATGGGTGTTGATCAGGTGCCCACAAACTTTTGGCCATATAGTGTATAATCCTGATATGTTTACTTTTTCATCTTGGCAAAATTATTAAAGCTCTGTCAAACTGGATGGAGCCTATCGGTGAACAGCAATTTTCCACTTTTGCCATAATTGCTACATTGGATTGAGACCTGGGCTTTGTAAGCAATTCTAACACACTCCAGGTTCTTGGTTTTGAACTTGTCACTTTGACAGTATGCTTCCTGTTAAAAGGTGAAAATCTGCCCCAGTCTCAAAACTTTTGGGTGAGGACTTGGACATGCTTCCTTCAAGACGTGAAGCCAGCCAGCCACATACTTTGAATAACTGTCCTTTCTGCCTCACAGGGCAGTGTAACACATGCAGAGGAAAGTGCTATCTGCCCTGTTCAGACATGAATATGCCATTCCTAACTACCCAGAGAGATACTGGCCACGGATAGCTGCGGCATCCTCAGTATACAAACCAACAAACACGCTTCTCCTATCTGAGCTCTGGATCTCTCTAACTCCTTCAGAGTTGGCCACTTGGTTGCTTTACCAAATGATAGAGATATTTGTTTGGCATGCTTGGAACTAGTACAGGCTGGTCTGATTGCTACTTGTTCTTGACACCGGAACAAGCAGGCTGTTCTGATTGCTACTTGTTTTGGTTAGTTAAATCCTTGAAATTTATCTTCGCTCACAGATTCTACTCTCTGCTTAATGAAGGTTATGCTGACCGGAAATGTCTTTCTTCTTTTCATAAGACTATGATCCTGATGGGTGATGTAATGGTACATAATGTCTCTCTTCTATCATAAAGTAGTGTAATCTAAACCAGTGATGTAATGCTTCATCACCCATTGACGTTACCGTCATACATAGATAACTTAGCTTCGTCAATCACATCATCATTATCTAATCATATAGCTACAACACACTCTTGAATGTGAATATATACTCATGTTTGTCCTACAGTAAACTGAGAAACCTCTCTGAGCAGCTGTGTCTGTGGCAGTGACTGTTGAATCATTCCATGAGGCAGAATCTCTTCGGCGTCAGAGGTCTACATTCCTATATTGTACTTTGTCATTTCAACCTCCTTCGCTACAGACAGATCAAAACCTAACAACCTGATGGCTGATTTTTGGTGGACAGCCTCTTTTAGGCAGGATCAAGCCATGGTTGTGCTATAATTCTTTCCATTTGTTAAATATTTGATTTAATGGTGCTCTGTGGGATGTTCTCTTTTTCTTTGGTGTATATTCTGCATAACCAAATCCTGAATAATATTTTTTCTCGAACTCTGTCCTGGACTTGTTTTGATAGCGCCCTTGTCTTTAACATTTAAGTATGTTCATTAATAAACTTGGACATCATGGGACACTTTAATTGCACACAGGTAGACTCCATTTAACAATTTATGTGACTTTTGATGGCAACTGATTGCACCAGAACTAATTTTAGGGGTTTCCCAGCAATGGGGGTAGAATACTTATGCAATCACACTTTTCAAAAATAAAAGATATTGATTTCCCCATTGTTAATTTAAAATCCAATGTTAATTCAGATCAGTAAAGTAACTTTGGTGAATTGGGGTAAATTGGGGTGAATTTGGTGAATCTTGATCACAGGAGGGGGTGATTTTCAGACAGTGTTCAGCTTAATAGTAATTAATAACAAGTTCCAATATGATAAAAACACATTCTGTTTTATTGTAGTCATAGAACTTTGTCACAGCGCTCTGAAAGCTCACATTTACAGACAAGAGAACTCAGCGCAGCAAGCAAGTACAGTAATATAAACTTAAATGCAAATTAAAAAAAGCCCAGTTCAACTCATAGGAGGTCAGTAGTGTGTTTCCTAATTAACAATTGGAAAAATGAGAGGTTGGAATGAATTATTTGGGAACCAGCTTCATTTGAGATGCACATCAGGTACACTTCAGCATGTGCACATGAGCTCAGGGGTGGCTGAGGATAGAACATGCAATGTATTTACAGCAAAATAATCTACACTAATAAAACTATCCCTTCTTAAAGAAAGAAACCTTTGTAGTCCTTTGTTCCCTTTAATCTGATGAATAACTGTTACTTCTTAAGCACTATCAATTAGTCCTGCATGAGAAAGGGTGAAAGCTTACTGGCATAAATACTTAAAATGTATGGGCTTACTCGAGACAGCAGGTGTCCGAGTCCATTATTGAGAACATGTGACCATAGAGAGTTTGAACACTGCATGTTGGCTATATTGCATTCTACTGCAGACAGCTTTATGACATTTCAGAAAACATTTCCTGGAGTTTATGATTTCATCGTAAAAATCATTTGGTAGTGTTTCAGGATGCTACGGAACCTGAACACCCATGTTTCACATTTGATATTTGCTTCAATTATGCACTTCTACAGTGCATACTGCTATTCATTTGTCTCTTAGATGTTAACCATAACCTTGCAACAGTGAAGAATTAGCTATAGAGAAATAGTCATGAATTGGTTACGCATAAACACATTTGGCCAGTATATACAGCACATACAGTGCACTCTATAAAGGCTATTATATACATGTTTTCATAGCTTTTTAAAAACATAGTTTTACTCATTTTACTGTTAATTCTTTAGCTTTGTAAAAGAAAAAAGATTGCACCAATAACAAAGACTGCTATTTTGATTTTCTAGTAGGACAATTAATTCACAAATAATATTCCAGTGTTCACTCTGTGTTTGTTAGTGATTTTTTAAGTCCAAATGAGCCATTCCTCATGCCTACTGTATGATTTTCCATCATCAGAATGAAACTAATAAAGTGCTATTTTTTTCTTCAGAGCTTTCATGGGCATACAGTGCAGCAAAAAGAACCAATATTGTCACTGAAAGGTTAAAACAAATATACTATAGCTAAATATACTAATGCTTTTCATATTTTAGAACAATACTGTAACTGTTAAAACTGTTTCAAAATAAAAAAAAAAGGAACTACCATCAATTATTCAACACCCCTGAAACATCTTTTTTTATATATATGGAGCAGAGCATGTACAAACTTTGATAATCCAATTTACATAAATGTTTCAGCTCATTAAAAAAAGACATACGACTGTTCATCAGCCTTTTCAGTGATTGCTCTAAAAACAAAATGAACTCATGATCACTTCTGATTCAGTCTGCATTACAGCTATAATGTATTCTCTATCCAGGTTTTTTTTTCTTTTTTTCTAGAAAGCCATTTCTTAAGTATGAAAATGGGGTTATTGTAAAAATGAGGATATAACTCTTGTAAGCTTTTGAACAACAGTGTGCTGAAAGTTTGTACATTCCCGTCTCTAAATCCATAAACTTTGAATCTGCATTTTCGAAAATATTATGTACCATTTTTCCTGCCAAAAAAGATACAAAAATAAAGATAACTTAAAATAAAGCAAACACAGAAACTAAGTTTATGCTTTGATTTGTACATTATCGAACTCGGGTATAAATATTCCTTTGTGTTCCTTCTGTAACTACAGCTTTTTTTATTTATTTATTATTTTTTATTAAACAGCATTGAATAATCCAACATTATATACTCTGGAAGGCCTAGCAGTCCTGTTTGGAATTGCCTACTGAAGAAAGGAAATGATTTAAGCATTTAAATTCATGAACAGGCCCCACACATTCTTGCTCATGATGCTCACTCACACTTGTGGAATAATAACTGCAAGACACACACCTGTTCTTCAAGCTGCGTGTGTGCACTCATGTTTGTTGCTTCAATTCAGGGAAGGTTCAAAATGTGCTTTCACATAATGTGCAGAGCTTTAAAGAACATTCAATAGTATCATATTCATGGAATTCTAAGTCCAAGTGTCTCAGGTCTTCTCGCACTATGCCTCAAGTATACCAGAAGCAGGCACAGATCCAGGCATTAGCAATTTCTTTCATTGAGTTTCAATATATCAACATTACCCTCCCTGGGTTAGTGGAGTTTCAAAAAATGACATTTTCTAGTTATTTTAATACATTGGACCACCACCACATTTAAACACACACTCACTCCTTATCACACATCCATTACACTCTACTGGCCTTGTTACACGTTTGATTCCACAAAGGGTCTCTTTGGTTTAATGGGTGAGGTGGGGCCTTGCCTGGCATCACGAGAGAGCTGGCGGTACATGTTTTCCTGGTACGCCTGTGCCACGGGCATTGTCCGTGCCACCTTCACATCCTGGTATGTCGGCACCTGACTGACCCGCTCCAGGAGGTCCCTGTCACGGGCCCCTCCATTTGCCAGCTTGCCTAGGGATGAGGGCTGTGGCTGGCTATAGTACTCATCCTCCAGCATGTGGCCATTTTGGGCATTGTTGGTCTTGTTGTAATATGCAATGTTTCCTAATGAGGTGGGTGGGCTGTAGGAGGAGGCTGTAGATGCCTGGTGAATCAGGTTCCCTGGTGATGTAGGGCTTGTGATGACATTGTCCAAAGATGTGACTGGCCATGCGCGAGAAGGCTGGTGCAAGTACTGCTGCTGAGTCCGTGCTGTCTTGTCTATAACGCCCATAAAGGGCGTTGTCCGAGACCGGGCTGGCTCACTGGGGTACAGGCCGCTCTGTGAGGGCGAGAGTGAGGATGGCTCATCAAAGCTGCGTTCATATGCCACCTGTAGGGGGATCTCCATCTGGGCCATGGATGAGGAAGGCCTAAAGCCAGAAGCTAGATTAGGACCAGAGCCTGAGGAGATATTGCTGCTGGAGGGGGAAAATCGCAGACCCACACTCTGAGAGTGGATTAGGGGTCTAGGGGTGGACATGTGTGGTTTCAGATCGCCCGTGTTTGCACTGATGGGCCGACGCACCAGATGTGGGATCTCAGGTGAACCTAGCTGGCATGGAGACATGGAAGATGCTGCAGCAGCTCTCTCCAGCTCATGCTTTGAGACGGGGTAGTATGCTGCAGATTGGCTGCGGCTAATTTGAGGTGTCTGGCTAAAGCGCATTCCTCCCGGACCTCCGGTTGCAGAGCGGTAGGCTGAGGCAGGGCGCTGAGGCACTTCATCTTTCCCCACTCCAGATTCCAGTACTCCTCCAGGCCCACCTCGCCCTCCATGCTTACATAGAGCACCCACACTCAGACTGGACTGTACCTGAGACATGGACCTTCCATCCAAGGAGGGCTGGTACACCAGCCGGGCTTCCCGCTCTCTTTCCCGGTCTATGTCAATGGAGCTGCCCTGGTACCTGCTGCTGAGTGGGTGGGCCAATTGGCTATAGATGCCACTCCCTGGCTGGTTGGTGCGTACAATCTGGGCCACAGAAGGCTGCAGTCGGAGGCCCTGGGCTTGGTGGTGTTGGGAGGATTGGGAGCACTGGGATGGCTGTGACTGGAGCTGAAAAGAGCGTTGACTGCTCATCTTAGATAGGGGTGATTTGGGGCGACTGGGCAAAGGCTCCTGCTGATACCGGACTGGAGAGCCTGACTGGGAACGGTAGAGACATACACTCTCCAAGGGGGGGCTGGCTCTGTATGGTGCTGTGCGACGAAGAGGGGAAGGTGGGGGACTCTGGTAGTCTATCCCCTGACTTCCACTACCCATAGGTGGAGGGCTGAAGCGGTAGGAAGCTTGATGGGCAGGAGAAGTGTGTGGAGGACTATGGCGGTAATGGGAATTCTGGTGTGTGGGAGAGACACAAGGTGAGGTTGATTGGTAGCTTTGGCGAGTTGGAGATGACAGTGAAGAGGAGCTTGGGTGAAACTCAAAGGCTTGGCCTCCTGATAGAGGAACAGGAGAGAGAGGTGGGCTGTGGATAATTTGGAGGCTGGATGGATTGATGTGTTCAGGAGGAAGGCCAATAGACATGCCCTCCAGCTCCTGTTCCAGAAAGTCATCATCCTCAAAAAGATCTTGCACAGGTTCCATGTCATCCAGTCGTGGTTCTGGGGGTGGAGTATGATGAGGTGGCTCCTCTTCTTCCTCCACAGGTAAAGGGGACGGTGGTGGGGATGGTGGGGGCTCAAGTTCAGGTTCCTCTGTCTGGGTGACTCGCCTGCATTCTTCCTCCACACGCTGCAAGAGACGCACAATCTCACGATTGTTGGGACACAGCTTTATGGCTTCCCTGAGGTCCTCTAGAGCTTCAGAAAACTGTCTGCAGTGCATAAAGATGGGGATAAATTTAAAGGGTAATTTAAAATAGGCAAAGAAAATACACGCAACACCAAGATTAGATCTTAAGGTCAACTATATGCTTTTAATGTGTTACAGCAAATGAGTGATCACAGTGTAATTCTTAAACGAATGTAAAAGTGCTGCTCATCAGGAAGAAAGCTATAAAACAATAAAGCATGTCCTACCTGCTGCTGCGTTTAGCTCGGGCTCTAGCATAGTATGCCTCATAAGATTTGGGTTTCAGCTCTAGAGCTTTGGTAGCAAACTCTTCTGCCATTCCAAAGTCCTTGGTGACACAGCAGGAAGTGATGAGAATAAGACAGACATTTGCCAACATAAAATAGTCAGCATTAGTTTCATGCTTTCTGATAAATGTGCTCCATAATGTACCACTAGGTCTCAAATGTTAACTGTGCCTTTCCTGGAAAGGGGTCTTAAAAATGTCATGGCTTGGTGATGACTCTATCTCTTCATTCCATAACAAGTCCCACAGGGTACCTGTATATTTCTCTAACGTTTGATTGTTTATTCAACTAATGTTTAATCTTCCTTTGTGTTTATTTATACAAAGTTCAGGAGTATTGGCACCCTTCATGAAAATGAGCATAAATGAATAAAGCCTTATTCCTAAGGTATGGGAAAAATTATCTACAGTGACCAATCAAATAAAAAAAAGCAACCTGACAAATAAGTTTACCATTCCATTCTATTTATCAGGTGTAAAAATTCAGGATTTGGTCACTTTTCTTAAGAAAATGAGAATTTAAGTCTAACTGCTTATCAGCTATTTCTTCCAAGGTAATATAGTGCAGCTGTATGGTCTAAACATTTGAAAATCAGTTCCTTTATTGTGCATGCTGACATAATTTATTAACATTTATTAACACACCTATTAAATACTCACATTCATTTTCCTGCGGCAACGAGATAAGTTGAGAAACAGAGATACTTTGAGCTCTCGAAAGGCCTTCAGATCTTCACTGAAGCCTTCACGAGGAAACTTCTTTAAAGCATACTGATAACGTTGTGCTGCTTCTTTCACTTTGCCTTTCTGTATTGTACACAAATAATTGTGAGATAAATATTATGAGTATGTCCTAAAAGTTCACATAATGTTTAGGCGACACAAAAATCAGACCTTGTAGAAACCATCCCCTTCTTCAATTAGTTTTCTCAGCAGGATCATCATGATATCTGGTTTTGAGGTTGCCATTGCCCATGTAGCCGGACCTACGATCAACAGGATGCATGGATGGGTCAAAATGAAGAGTTAACGGTTTGAGAGGGAGAGAGATAGGGAGAAAACAGTGCACAGTGTTCTATGGTAAATGTAAAACAATATGGACAACCGACGAGGACAACCAGACACAAGATGAAGATGAAACAAGAAGACACAAGACAAATGTCTTTTGCATGGCACCACTTTTCTTTGGAAAATATCTAACTCTGATCTTGACAATAGAAAGAAAAACAGAAAAGTATACTTCAACAAAACACTAAACACAGAATGTTTCCCTGTGTCATTTTTCAATGATCGATGATACAGCAAATGGCTTTTAAGAACAAAATGTACCGAGTTGTATCCATATGAAAAGAAACAAAATATGTTTTCCTGTGTCATTCTTGGAGTATGACTTAAATTCAAACACAAATCAAAGCAGATGAAGAGTGCAAACAGACAATTGGACTGAGGATAAACTGAAATGCAGGCAAATTGTAAGACAATTCTAAGGGTAATTTGGGGTTTACAGCGATAGCTGTTAACCACCAAACAAGTACATTAAACAAAGGACACAAAACACAGTGAGGAGAAAAGAAGCTATGAAAAGCCTGCCGGGATATGAAGAGTCGACGCCCTGAGCATGACTGTTACCTCCTTTGTGCCGACTTGGCAAGGTCTGACATCCTGCAGCCAGAGGTCATGGTGTCATAGGACGTGAGCATGGGAGCATTGGCAAGGAAATGTGGAATGGAGTGAACGGCCCAATCAGAGTGAGTGAGAGGGAGGAGTTTAGGGGAGAGGAGTGCAGGTATGTTGGTGAGTGAAAGGATGATAGAGATAGAAAAGAAGAGAGATGTTGGTGGTCATGGAAGTGTGAGAGAGGGAACACAAAAAGAAGCAGCAGTGAGAGGCAGGGAACAAGAGCTCCAGCCAAGATAAGGAAAAAAAAAAAGCAAGAAAGGACAACAAACACAACCAACAACAACATTTACTGAAAGAAAGCTGGGAAATACGTATGATACAAACACAATACATCTCTGCTTAAGCTTAACTCAGCATTGAGTCAAATTTAAAGTACCTTTATATTTTTTCATGAATGACATGGTGTCAGTATCAACAATTTAGTTTTGTGGTATAGTACCCCGTTGTACTCTGTACATCGGCGCGAGAACAACAGAATGACAGAAGAAACTGAACTCATTCAAGATATAAAAAGTCATTCATTTTGATTTTGACATGAAGAGAAAACCACAAGCAGCTGTAACAGTGCTACAGAGCCACAGAAGCCACATTTAAGCAACAGCAAAAACTGAGCTGCAGAGAGCACACACACAGACACCTGCAGTCACACACTGCAGACTGTAGGGGGCAGCAGAGGAGCAGTTAGAGATGGGCCAGACATGCTTAAATCAATGAACACGTGATTTGGAATCGGACTGACTTCCCTGCCATGTCTGTATCACTATCAGACCAAAAGCAATGGAACACCATCACATAACTGGACTGGAAAAAAGCTATTTAAACATACTATACATATAATTTAAAAAAAAAAGCTATTTAAACATACTATACATATACAGTGGCTTTTATAACTGCTGTCAGTTTGGATCACAGGTATATGCCATCATTTCTTCATACCAATCTTAGCTCCTTTCTTGAGAAGAGCCATCACCACTGATGTGTTGCGGCAGCCCACAGCCCGGTCCAGTGGACGCATCCCACTATAGTCCACATGTTCAATCAAAGCACCTTGATCAACAAGAAACTGTACCTGAGAGAGAAATAAAGTGGTGTCATGGCAAGATAAAAAGTAATCTCTGAATGTTGGGATATTTTTTAATTTTCAATTTTCTACCATTTGCTAACTCCCACCCACTACATAGTTCTCCCTGACAGCTACCAACTGTAGATTATCAGGGTTATTACATGCTTCTTCTGTGACATATGAAGCCACTGCATACTGTATTTTCATCACAGGCCAATGTAACACACACAGGGCAAAACATGCTAACTGCCCTTTTCTGCATACATGAGCTCACAAACACCCAAGACTGGTGTCTATTGTTGCTGTGATTGACAGGGAAGCGCGTATGCCATCCCTCCCAGCCAGAGAGCACGGCCAATTCTGCTCTGTTGGACTCATGGCCATGGATGGCTGCAGTGTTTTGGAACAGGTCAAATGCTTTTATATTGTATCACTCAGGAGCTCTGAATTCTAGTTGGAATTCTGGAATTCTTGGAATTTTAATCCTGGACACTTACAACATCTGCGTCTCCATAAAAGGCAGCCAGGTCAAGAGGCGTGCGCCCATTCTTATCTGCATGATCAGTGGCTGCACCCCTTTCCACCAGACAGCGAACCACAGGCAAATGTCCCTTTAGACAGGCCCAGCTTAGCGCAGTAAGACCTTCTTTATCTGTTATGGGCATGGACGCACCTGCAGAATAGTGCACATTTACCAGTTAGTGTACAAATAGAGTTAAATCCTCATATGCTCTAATCAGTGGCATTCCACAAACTTCTAATCCTTGTGCAAGGCCAGTTTCTGTAGGCTCTCTTCCCGTCAGTTGAAAATGCAAACTTTTTAGTCAAGGCAACTCAAGAACCCCCCCCCCCCCCCATGATGTTTCTGCTATTCCCCCTGCAGTGATGTCCCTGACTGCAATCAACACCTGATGTGAATCTAGAGTCTCTCCAAGGAACACAGGTGGGAACACACCCTGGAATGAATGCCAGTCCATCACATGGCATCAAGGACACACACAGATTTTGATACTTTGGGGCAATTTTAGGTTAACCTGAAACCTAACATCTACGACTATGTTTTTGGGAGGAGGGAGGAAACTGGAGAACCCAGAAGAAACCTACAGTGCCTTGCAAAAGTATTCATCCCCCTTGGTGTTTGTCCTGTTTTGTTGCATGACAAGCTGGAATTAAAATGGATTTT
>JANZLB010000006.1:11821178-11831503 GCA_026167865.1 Notarius quadriscutis
TGATGATGTTTTAGGTTATATTTATGCAGAAATATAGAAAATTCTAAAGGGTTCACAAACTTTCAAGCACCACTGTACCATGGAGCACAGTGAAGACAGTCTTCAAGAAGTGGAGAAAATATGGGACAACAGTGACATTACCAAGAACTGGATGTCCCTCCAAAATTGATGACAAGACAAAAACTGGTCAGGGAGGCTGCCAAGAGACCTATAGCAACACTGAAGGAGCTGCAGAAATTTCTGGCAAGTACTGGTTGTGTACGACATGTGACAATAATATCCCTTATTCTTCATATGTCTGGACTATGGTCTAGGGTTGCAAGACAGAAGCCTTTTTCTTACAAAGAAAAACATCCAGGCCTGGCTAAATTTTGGAAGAAAAAAAAAAAACCCTCTCTTGAAAGCATGTGGGAAAATCTGTTTTGGTCTGATGAAACCAAGGTTGAACTTTTTGGCCACAATTCCAAAAGGTATGTTTGGTGCAAAAAACAACACTGCACATCACTAAAAGAGCATCAAACCCACAGTGAAGCATGGTGGTGTCAGCATCACGTTTTGGGGCTGTTTTTCTTCAGCTGGAACAGGGGCTTTAGTCAAGGTGGAGGGAAATATGAACAGTTCTAAATACCAGTCAATTTTGGCCCCAAACCTTGGTGTCTGCTAGAAAGATGAAGATGAATTTCATCTTTCAGCATGACAGTGACCCCCAAAAAAGTTTTAGAATGGCTCAGCCACAGTCCAGACCTAAAACCATTTGAAAATCTGTGGGGTGACCTGAAAAGGGCTGTGCACAAGACATGCCCTTGCAACCTGACAGATTTGGAGCGCTTTTGCAAGGAAGAGAGGGTAAATGTTGCCAAGTCTAGATGTGGCAGGCTGATAGACTTCTGTCCAAAAAGACTGAATGCTGTAATTAAATCAAAAGGTGCTTCAACAAAGTATTAGTTTAAGGGTGTGCACCCTTATGCAACCAGCTTATTGTATGTTTTTTTATTTTTTATGTTTTTCCCCCTAACAGATTTGTTTGTTTTTCATTTGAATTGTACAGGTTATCTTCTTTCTTCTTCTGGCTGCTCCCAATTAGGGATCGCCACAGCAGATCTTTCATCTCCATTGCTCCCCGTCTTCCACATCCTTCTCTACCACACCTGCCACTTTCATGTCCTTTCTCACCACATCCATATATCTCCTCTTTGGCCTTCCTTATTTTCATGTGCCTGGCAGATCCATCCTCAACATTCTCCTTCCAACATGCTCTGCATCTCTTCAGGATCATCAGAATGTGCCCATACCATCTCAGTCTCATCTATCTTAGCTTAATTCCCAAGCTCTCCACATATGCTGTCCCTCTGATGTGCTCGTTCCTTGTCTTGTCCAACCTGGTCACTCCCATTGCAAACCTTAACATCCTCAACTCCATCTCCAACTTTGCCTCCTGTCTTTTTGTTAAGGGTACGGTCTCCAATCCATACATCATAGCTGGTCTCACTACTGTCTTATACAACTTACCTTTCACTTTTGCTGGGACTTTCCTATCACAAACGACTCCCGAAGTCCTTCTCCAACTGCTCCACCCTGCCTGCACTCTCTTTCTCACCTCACTATCACAGCCCACATTTTCCTGCACAGTTGACCCCAGGTACTTGAATTCACCAACTTTCTTTACGTCTACTCCTTACATCTTCACTACACTCTCAGAAATCATCTTTGAATAAAAGGCATTAATTTTTTTTAAAGAGCATATAATCATTTTTAATCTGAAATGTTTGTCTCTATATCCCTGTTTCTCATCTTCTAAAGCTGAGAGGCTGGATATGAAATGATTCTGTGTTTCTGAATTCTCAGCTCTGATTGGTCAGGCAGTGTTGATTAATTTTCCATGATTAATTCATAGAAGGAGTCTCCAGTGTTAGCGCTTTGTAACAGTCAGAGGTAACGCTCTAAACTTTCATTACAACCTGAAATATAGAGCAGAATAAAAACAAATAGAAAAGGAAAAGAAATGTACCGCATGAGTCTGATTTCACTGGAACACTTGTGCGTAATTATAATTATGACATAAATAATAGTTTGAGCCCATTAGTCAGAGAGTATTTTATAGAAAGGCCTTAATCATGATGACACTGCGATTTCAGAATCACTTTACAACAGTGCAAAGTACAGGACTGTGCTCTTATGTAAAAATGACTCCCCCGTGACGAGAATAAATACAAACGCTGACGAAGCTTTTCAACACAGAGCTGGCTCATAATCACAGCTCTATCTCTGAGCAGAATATGGAAATGATGTGTGTGAAAGGGGGCCATTTCTATTTCACACAAACCTCATTCCTCCTCAGTAAACATCTCAGTCTCAGTCTGTGCTTTTGAAGCTCATTAACACTAACTCGACTCTGTTCCAGGATTAAAGTAACTCTCTTGGTTTTTATTGTTTTCTATCTGCTGTTACTTCCTAAGCTTTCTCAGCTCCTAAAAACAAATCTTTTTTTCTCTCATGTTTCATTTTCGAGTGTCATATTAATGAATGCGACAGTGTAGAAGTAGGGGAGATGTCGGAGCAAACACTGATCTCAAACTCCCAGAATGCAATGCAGCTATGAGACTCAGCGAGTTGATGTACGAGATGACGAGCGTGTTATCAGTGTGAGACATGAAGCTTTGGAAGCTGCTGTGTGTGAGCCACGTGTACACACCAGGAAGTGGGAGCTGGACAGAGTAAAGCAATAAAGCGCCGCTGCATCACTCTCTTTATGTAGACATGAGGTGAAGGCGAAATCCCATTGCACCGCTATCAGAATGGCATTGTGGGTAATTGAAATACAGATGAAATAATTTTATTTATTATTGATTTAATGAGGCTTGTGTATTAAGACATAAAATCAGTAATTATTTCATTCCTCAGAAGATCTGCTCAATGATGAATTTTGGTCGTGACAAAGATCCGTGTATGTGTGTGCGTATTGGGGAACATCTCGCTCTGAAATCAGTCTACTTTCCCTGGGGACTTGAAGCACTCCTCGAGCACGCATAAACGCCGGCACTGTACTCTCTTCTCTGAAGTTTTCCAAGGTAGTGTGTTGCCATAGCAACAAGGGCCTTTATTCCCCTGCAGTTAAGGACTTGGTGTTTTTATGTGTTTAATTATGAATGAAGGGGTCTGATAATGAGTGACAGAGAGAGAGATACAGACAGACAGACAGACAGACAGACAGACAGAAAGACAGACGTGGTAAGAAGGATTCACCTTTTTCACTCTTCCATAGGGGAAAAAAAACAAGTTGAGTGTCTTCTTACAGAATCAGTGGGATTTCACAGACAGGAAGTGTACCATCAGTAAGGAATACAACACAGCATGTGTAGTGCTATGATAGAAAATTAATCAACAACCTGGTGGTATGATACAGCAGAGTTACTGTTACCACCACAAAGTTGATTTTTTTTTTCTGATACCAGCACCACACACACACACACACACACACACACACACACACACACACACACACACACGCACAGTGTTTCATTTGGACTCTTTCCTTACATGTTACACAAACACATTTCTCCTTCCAGACACTTCACCACATCAACAATTATTAAAATCAGTTTATTTTCAGTGGTGCGTCTGCTGTAGGAACGAGCCATTACTATAGAAACGATAACGTATTAGAGCGAGCGCATTAAAATAAACCTGTCAAAGCTGTGGATATGGAGGATTAATCAACACCTTCTAACCAATCACAATCCAGAACTCAGCAGTGTTGTGGTGTAAATATCTATAATATAATATACATTAATAATGAGCAGAGACTCAGGCTGCTGCTCAGACATCAGGTTATAGACAATGATGTTGATGATGATGATAATGATAATAATAATAATAATAATAATAATAATAATAATAATAATAATAATAATAAGTCAAATTTATATAGCACCTTTCTCATACCCAAGCTCGCTTTACAATTATGGGGGGAAGTCCACCAAATAATGGTCAGAATGTCATTCCAATGGTGTAGCAGCCTCAGTCACCACGCCAAGCACAAAAGCACCACCACACAGAGTGCTGGACAACCCTGAGGTTAAAATGAGCAATAAGCTCACTGCAATCCATCGCAAGGAACATAGGCATCACCCACGGCAAACCAAGGCCTTGAGGGAACCAACACCCAAAACTGGGTCCGGAGCTACACCCCAACCGGCGGACGATGATGATGATGATGATGATGATGATGATGGTGATGATGATGATGATTTTGTAGAGAAAAAGAAACAACACCAACATGAAATAAAACCAGTTCATGATAATGTCTATTAATACATAATTTGTTTATTTCTAAAAAAAAAGAAAGAAAGAAAAAGAAAAGGCATAAAAAAGTAAAAGAGATGAATAGTAATAATGTATTTATTAATAACAGGGACAGGAAGGAAAAACAATAACAATATCAAACATTTTTAATGGAAAGTGTAAAAACACAATAAACATCATGCAGTAATGTAATGTTCATGTACAAGTGAAGCAAATTATAAAAGATCCCTGAAATAAATAATTATAACAAAGTGTTATAGCAAGTTAAATTGAACATGATCATAAAAGTTTTAATGAATAATTATTATTATTATGGAAATGCTTAGTAGGCTATAATAATTATTATTATTATAATTGTCATGCTCCCGGGCTCACCTAACACTCAGGACTCCACTTCCCACAATCCCCCTCACACACCTGTCACTACCACATGCACTCCATCAGCCAACCCGGAGCCACTTCCTAGGAGTGGCTCCCCTGAGTTCTAATTATCATCACCTGCACCTCTTTGTTTATATCTGTATTTATACCCCTCTGTTTGTTTTACCCTTTGCACAGTATTGCCTCCACATTTTCATGAGCCTACTGAGCGTTTCTATTTCTGATTGCATTCCTGTGTATGACCCTTTTTGCCTTCCGGTTTCTTCCTGTTTCACCCAGCCACTGTGTTTGTTCACTCGTCTCTCCAGCTTCCCCGTTTCTCGATCCTCACCCATTTTTCGATTCCGATTTGCCTAGCCCTTGTGTTTATCTTGCCTGTGCTTTTCTGATTCCCGGTTCTTGGACTATTGCCTGTTTCCCGACCACGATTTGTCTAACCCTCGCTACTGTATTGACCTGGCCTGGCTTTTGTACATTGTCTTCTCTCACTGTGTTCATTAAAGTTTATTTTTAACCCGCAAGCGTCTGGTTTGTCACAGCCGCGTTACAGATATGCATACGCTGTAGTGCATACGCAGGAAAAATTACTGAGCAAGTTTTCCAGAGTTTAAAGTATTTTCCTCAACAATAATTTTGCTCGATTTTGAGTTTAGAGAGTAAAATTCGGAGTGGGAGCAAAATTAGAGTTATTGTCTAACAGAATTGGTTGTGGCTCTGAACTGAATAAAATAGTACAAAAGTTAATTTCAAGACACTGAATAGCGTCAAATACCAGATAAATGAAGCTGTTGTAAAAAAAAAAGTTTTAGAACTGTGTTGGAATGTGTGAAGAAAAAAATTACCTTATTGTGACTTGACCTGATGGGATTAAGAGTTAATCTGGGGGGATTAAGAGTTGGCAGTGGGACGGGTTTTCACTCTTCTCATTGAATGGAATGGAAACTTTTTACACTTCTCACTGAATACCCCTCCCACTGCCAACCCTGTATCCCCAAACAATAGGACATACATTTTTGATGGCCAGTTAATTGTCCAAATCAATGGTGCAGATTTAAGTTTTTGTGCTTGATACATTCCTAAGACTGAACAGAATCACCTCAAACGATCAAAACAGTTCAACAGAATGGGTAAGGTCATGTTTTTTCACACATTCCAACATGGTTCTAAAACTGCTTTGTACAACATCATTTATGTTATTTTTTTAAAAGTACAATCATGACATACATACTACATGGATATTATTGTAGCTGAACTTGTGTTGAATACAAAAAGTCATATGGCTTGGAATATACTGTTTAGATTTGTTGAAATTGACAATCAGAGCATGCCAAAATCATTAGAGTGCCAGAAAATGCGTTCAGACCCCAGAGGGTTAAACAGGTTTGCCATGTTTCCTCAGTGCGCCAATCTTGCCTTTGCATATTTTGCAAACACCCTCGTTTGCATGATGTCTGTTGTGTAAAATCTAGACGTTCCACATAAATGATTTTGACCACCAACAACTCCATACTGCCAAACCAAATGTGGAGGAAACATAAGCTACAGTTGGTTATTACTGGTGTATTTGAGACAAATTGTGGTTAATATGATAGTACTCACAATATCACCCACCGCTGTACCGCAGAAGGAACATTGTCTTGATGCTGTAATGTCATACTAATATCTATGATGTAGCATATGACAACCCCATTTCCAAAAAAGTTGGGATGCTGTGTAAAATATAAATAAAAACAGAACACTATGATTTGCAAAACATGGAAACCCTACTGTATATTTCATTGGAAATACTACAAAGACAAAATATCACATGTTGAAACTGAGAAATCTTACTGTTTTTTGAAGAATATATGCTCATTTTGAATTTAGTGCCGGCAACATGTTTCAAATAAGTTGGGACAGAAGCAACAAAAGACTGAAAAATTTGCATAATGCTAAAAAAAAAACTAATTTGGTTAATTGGCAGCAGGTCAGTAATATGATTGGGTATAAAACAAACATCCCAGAGAAGCTGAGTCTCTCAGAAGTAAAGATGGGGAGGGGTTCACCGCTCTGTGAAAAACTGCATGGGTAAACAGTGCAACAATTTAAGAATAATGTTCCTCAGTGTAAAATTGCAAAGAATTTGGGGTTCACATCATCTATGGTACATAATATCATTAAAAGATTCAGAGAATCTAGAGAAATCTCTGTATGTAAGAGACAAGGCTGAAAACTGACATTGGATGCCTGTGATCTTCAGGTCCTCAGGTGACACTGCATTAAAAGCAGGCACGTGTCTGTAGTGGAAATCACTGTATGGGCTCAGGAACATTTCAGAAAACCATTGTCTGTGAAAACAGTTCATTACTGCATCCACAAATGCAAGTTAAAACCAGATATAAACAGTATCTAGAAACACTGCCACTTTCTCTGGGCTCAAGCTCTTTTACAATGGACTGAGGTGAAATGGAAAACTGTCAAATTCATTTTGGAAATCATGGACACTGCGTCCTCTGGGCTAAAGAGGAGAGGGACCATCCTCCTTGTTATCAGTGCACAGTTCAAATTCAAAAGCCAGCCTCTGTGATAGTATGAGGGTGCATTAGTGCACATGACATGGGTAGCTTGCACATCTGGGAAGGCATCATTACTGCTGAATGCTATATATACAAGTTTCAGAACAACGTGCTGCCATCCAGACAAAATCTTTTTCAGGGAAGGCCTTCCTTCTTTCAGCAAGACAATGCCAAACTGCATTCTGCACATATTAAAACTGTATGGCTCTGTATTAAAGAGTCCGGGTGCTCAACTGGCCTGCCTGCAGTCTAGAACTGTCTCACATTTAAAACATTTGGTGCATTATGAAATATGACAAAGGAGACCTCAAACTGCTGAGCAACTGAATGTGTATATCAGACAAGAATGGGCCAACATTTCACTCTCAAAACTACAGCAATAGAGGCTTTGCCCCATCACGTGACCCCATATCAATGGTAACTAGGGCGCCATGATAGGGGGCATGCTTGTAGTGCTCCATTCAGCCGAGTTAGTTGCTATTGATTGGTATGGGAAGGTTTTACTGTATTTTTGGATGTACAAATTGTTTTGAACGAAACAAAGACATCAGATTTTTTAATTTACCAAAAGTAATTCATCATCGGGGAAAAAAACTAGAGAGATTTCTAAATGTAGAAGGGGAAAAAACATTCAGTGGGACTTTGTGTCGAACGGAAAGGTCATAAACCCTATGGTATGCTCACTTCCTTTCCACAGAGGTAAGAATTAAAAAAAATTAATTTCACTACTACAGCACAGTACTCATTCTTATCCAGGGAAGTGAACATGAGGAACAACACAGTGGCTCTGCACCGAGGTGCATTTACAATCGGGGATTCTTCGGAGCATATTGTGTGCACGCTTGGGACCCACTCATTATGGGAAGCACCTAATGCTGATTTGAGCGCAATCAGCATGTGCATATATTCTGTGTTCACAGAGACTTTGCAACTATTCTGTCAGGTATGTGACGGTAGATGGGTCTAAGTGCAGGAAGAGTGTTTATTATCAGGCGCGATATTTACAAAAACAAAACGCAAACAAAACTGAAAGTGGAGTCATAAACATGGCTAGAAACAAACATGACAGTGATAATGATAATACTTCACAAAGCCTCTGTGTCCTTATATGCACGCACTGATTGCACTCAAATCAGTATCAGGTGTTTCCTATAATGACTTGGTCCCAAGTGCGCACACAATGTGCTCTGAAGGATCCCTGAATGTAAATGCAGTGAAAGCAGTTCTGCAGAGCCTCTGTGTTGTTGCTCATGTTCAATTCACTGGATAAGAATGAGCACCTTGCTATAGTTGTAAAATATTTTTTTTGGAATTCTTACCTTTGTGGAAATGAAATGAGGATACCATAGGGTTTTTGACCTCTCCATTCAACACTGAGTCCCGCTGAATTTTTTCCCCATTTTTCCCTTCTACGTTTAGAAATGTCTCTATTTTTTTCCCCCGATGATGAATTACTTTTAGTAAATTAAAAAAATCTGATGCCTTTGTTTCATTCAAAATGATTTGCACATCCAAAAACGCAGCAAAACCTTCCCATACTGATCAACAACTAACTCGGCTGAATGGAGCACTACAAGTGTGTCCCCTGTTATGGCGCCCTAATTACCATTATTACAGGGTCACATGACGGTGACAGGGCCCCTATTGATCTCCTCAGTTCCCAAATGTTTACAGAGTGTTGTTAAAAGTAGAGGTGTGTTGAAATAGTTTAAGGTGGGTGGAGCACAGAAGCATGGCAGGCCAGAACTGAGTTCTCACAAAAACTTTTTATTGCGCTTTTCAGCGTCTTATTTCGCTCGCCCACACACACACGCACACAAATGTCCAGGTTGGGGAGAGGTCCCTTCCTCTGCTCTCCCTCTCCTCCTATAGGGTGTGGTCACTGGGGAAGACACACAAACAGGTTAATTCCCATCAGGTGCAGTGATTCTGCCACTTACCTTCCCTGACTCCGCCCTCCATTCACAGACCGACGCTTGACCACGCCCCCGCTGCCACAGACATCTTTGTACCTCAGTTTCGGTCCTCCTTGTCTCCTCTTTTCTCGGCTCAGTTCTCCATAGAAAACGGCTTTAGGTAGTCGCGTGTCGGGCATGTACCAGATATATCCAGCCCAACGAAGTTGGGAGGCTGTGATCAGGGCTTCCACGCTTACTCTATTGGCTCGCCTAAGGACTTCTACATTGGGGACCTTGTCCTGCCATATTATTTTGAGGATTTGATGCAGGTGTCAGAGTTCTGGCTGTTTTGTGACAGGAGGTTCAGGATCTCAGAGATTTATGGCAACATGAACTCTGCTGAATTCCAGGATATTTCAGTCCAAAACTTGGTTGCATATGCCAGGAGGTTAAGACTTGGTCAATCAACATAGCTTTTAACAACATAATGAAACAAACCTATTTCTAAATCAGCACAGAAATAGTTATAGAAACATAAAATCAGTGTTTTGCAATGACCATCTGAATCTGAACTCTTGAAGACAGAAGTTTTCATGTACCCTTGGAAAACCCCATGTACAAACCTAACAATATGACAGAGCTTAAAACTAATACTATGCAATTTTGAGATGTCCTAGATGAACGATGACGAATGTGAAAGAAACATGGCAAGATCATTGGTAGTAGCTCCAAAATGGTGGTCCTACATCACACTGTGAGAGACGTTCAATGATGGCCACTGCAACCAAAGATAGCCTAGAACAAACTTCTAACAGTGTCAGAAATTTCGGATGACCATCTCAGAATGTGACTGCTGTTCCCACCCAAGTCTATTAACCAAACAATAAGAATCCATCTTGAAATGGTGCTGATCAATGTGACATTTTGCAAGGACTCAAATTTTTCTAATCTTCATTGTTTACCACTATAACAGTGCAGATGGATGACATACACTGATGCCATTTTATTCTTATGTATTGATTTGCATCATAGCCTATAATGGGTGGCACAGTGGTGTAGTGGTTAGCGCTGTCACCTCACAGCAAGAAGGTCCGGGTTCGAGCCCAGTGGCAGATGAGGGCCTTTCTGTGTGGAGTTTGCATGTTCTCCCCGTGTCCGCGTGGGTTTCCTCCGGGTGCTCCGGTTTCCC
>JANZLB010000006.1:12269657-12280355 GCA_026167865.1 Notarius quadriscutis
AGCCTATTCCAGCTGACTATGGGCAAGAGGCAGGGTACACCCTGGACAAGTCGCCAGATCATCGCAGGGCTGACACACAACCATTCACAGTCAATTTAGAGCCACCAATTAGCCTAACCTGCATGTCTTTGGATTATGGGGGAAACCAGAGCACACCTGGACAGACATGGGGAGAACATGCAAACTCTACACAAAAAGGCCCTTGTCGGCCACTGGGCTCAAACCCAGAACCTTCTAGCTGTGAGGCAACAGTGCTAACCACTCCACCACCATGCCACCCTCTCATAAAGTATATCAATTCTTAAAATGTACTCATGTAGACCTGATGGCTCAGCTGAAATAGTTGATTCTGAAACTGAGAATCCGCAACACAGAAGTTCATGTTTATCAACAAGGCCCTCCTTCTAGCTCAGTGAACAGCCTTCCGTGGATGGAGGACGCGCTGTTTACAGCAGTGTGTGTCAGGTTTCTCTTGACTGATAATAACCCAGAAGATGAACCACTCCGAGTGGTGAGTGAGTCTGAATCTGCAACTGTGAACCCAATTTTAATTTACCTTGATATGTTCTATGTCATTGTGTTTTTATGGCATTATCTGCCATAAAGTTCAGGACATAGATTAGGACACTCCTGAGAATTACATAAACTGTCCCACCAACCTCTGTCACCTCTGTAATATGCATTTGTTAAAAACATAATTTAGTTTCTATGAGTTGTTACCTTCAGGTGAACTTCTGTTATATTTCTGCTTTCAGTCACAAGTTTTCAATCTGATTTTTGAAGGCTGACCTTGTGCATTTTTACACTAAAACGCTTTCAACACACATAGCCATGCCTATCATCAGTAGTCTCTGTGAACAGCAGTCTAAGTCAAAACAGAAACTTTTTCCCAAGTTCAAGAAAATCTTCGCCTTAGTTACAATGTGTTCCAAGGAGCTTCGAAGGTTTAACAATTACCTAATCTCTATGTGCATCATGACTGAAGTAGACAATAGAGAGAGAGAGAGAGAGAGAGAGAGAGAGAGAGAGAGAGAGAGAGAGTATATCATCTGAGAAGATGAACTAAACCCATCTGTTGCTTGTGCTTGAGACCACTTCCCAGTGGTATCCTTAATGTCTGTATCATCAAGAAAATAGGCCTCTTAATAGCCTTCATTAGTCAAGCTGGTGAGACAGTAACAAATCAATAATGGTAAAGAATTACACCAATTCCACCTGTTAAAGAAAATGGCGTATTCATACAGCAAATAAGTGTAGGGCATCAATTACAAGCACAATGTGGAACCATAATTTCATGTTGTTGCAGAAGCCCTTTATGAACACACACACACACACAGAGAAAGCTGTAAGATGCTTTTAATTGAGTCCTGTAGAGTGGTGACTCACACTCTCTCCACAGGGTTGGTCCATCTGAAGATTTAAAAACATAAATCTATGGTGGCTTTGTCACTTTTTATGCTTCTATAAAGGCCACTTTAGGCAACTGTTCATTTGGTATTTGACTGACCACAAAGCGAAGCGCAGTGGCATCCACCACAAACCTATATTTATGGAAAACCTTCAGAAGTGGAACAAGGGGAATTATTTTTACCAGGCATTAGAGCAGGTTGTGACAGGAGTGCTTTGACGAAATGGGGTGTTGTCAGTGTTCTTCGTCACCAATCACCACAAACTGCAAGGTCCTGTGGACGAGAGGGACCGACAGCCAGTCAGTGCACATCAATGCGTGCAAGGCAGGCGATGACAGCAATTAACCCAGCCCCCCACACCACCACCACCACCACCACCGCTAAGCCCCCAGCCACCCTAACAATCCTGCCACTTTCTCTTTGTCAAGGGAACCTTTTAGCTTGTTTCAATGCTACACTCCAAATGTCCTTGATATTAATTATTGTTTGTCTGTGGTTTTTGGGATGTGACGCAGTAATGGTGATGGATTACAGTAGTCTTAGTAATGGGCAGCAAATATTGGGACATAAAACAAGCATTTGTTGTATTAGCTTATTTTTCTAAAACATTTTTGCATGAATACACATAGCTGTCTGTTTGTATTTTGAGAGACTAGAGTATACAGTATCAAAGAATGTTGTATGATTAAAACTTTGTAAATAGTATAATTATATCATTATTTCCACTTCACATCTCAATATTTTAATATAATATCTTAACATGACAAGTCAAGATAACAACATATTATTCTATCCACAGTCACTGGATATGAGCGGTTGCATGCTCTGATTGGCTACTCTACTACTAGGATATCAGCTCGTATACTGTGAGTAGAGAAAAACAAAATGACATGTTGCTGTAACCAACCGAGGACAGTGTTGCTGAACCAACTGAGGACAAATTAAAAACTACTCGAAAACAAAACCACAAAAATTATCAAGTATTTAAAAGAAACAGAAATAGCTAAAATAATGTAGTTTTTGTGTGTTTTTCCCAATATCGCCTGTTCCACACTCCAGCCCACTCGGTGGCAGTAATGCCCCTTTAAGTTGGTTTGCCAATCACCAAAGAAGAAGAAGAAGACAAAAAAAAAAAACAAAAATACAAAAAAGCAACAAAATATGGAATAAAAGTATTTGATGGTAAGAACGTATCTTTTTTATTTTTAAAGAATTATTATTATAGCATTTTTCACAAATTGCTGCTGTCATTTTGCCAGTTTGTTTACATCCTAAGTGGAAATGATTTTGTTGGATGTTTTGTTTAAAGTTTTTATTTATCAAATTTGCTAAAAATAAAAATGCTCTCTTTCTCAAAATACAGTGAATGTGGATAGAATAAAACAGTTATTCCACTCAATCTCGTCGTACACGGCTTACAGCCAGCTCAGAGCTATGTGCCTTGTCGACTATCAGCTCATGTACGACGAGATTGAGTGGAATAACTGTGAAATATATTACAATAATGAGCTGCAATAATTAGATATTAAGTAGAAATTATGACCTTGTACTTTTTCATAACTTGCAGTTTAGGGCTTCTGTAATAATTCAACAGAGACTAAGAGTGGATAACATGTTATCTATTTTTTTTTTTTCCTGGAAAACAAGCAGCTTCTGGATGTGAAAAATTACATCTTATAGCTGTATACCTGCTATATCACAGTGCAAATAGTAGAAATAGATGCAGATGTAATAAGCTCGCATGTATTTGATACAATACAGTTTATTGATTGATCTCGGGCATCTTAACTGTCAAATGTTTTTGACTGAACACTGGTGACATTTCTTTTGGAACAAAATAGTCAGCTGGAGTTGCTTGTGCTAGGCAAAGTATTTTTGTCTTATTAATTCTCCAAGATAATATGTCTTGACAGAGCCTCCCAAAGCGGATCCATAAAGCAGCCCTGCAGAGAGCTTTGCCTAGGCTGGCCTTTTGAAGAAGTTATTGCTTTGATGTATGAGGGAGCAGATAAAACAGTGTGGGGAGTGAAGAGTAATTGCACTGGGTCTACGGGGGGACAGTATTTTGCCCACACAATGACTTCAATCTCTGCCTTTCTCAGGCAAATGGACATTGGATCATATTCTGACCACTGTACCTCAAAATGATTAACCTTTTCTATGGGCCAAAGATTAATTACTGCATTGAGACATCTTCCAAATTCTTCTTCTTCTTCTGTAAACAATCTGCAATGCTTATAGGTCTTCTCTTCAGTGTGCTTCTTATTCATGGGTCATATTTCATTTGATGATGAGCCTAGAATGGGACTGGTGAGTATGATTTCAAAGGAAATAATATGAAACACAAACAAAAAAGCCTTCAAGCCAATTATCTTTAAGCTAATTCTTCTTTTTTTTTCTGACACTGAAGCGGTGTGTGGCTTCGTGGGTGGTCTGTCATCAAAATTTTGTACAAACACTAATTGTGATCAATTTAACTTTATTTGCTTTAAAGCTTTAGCTCTTGAAATAATGTTGCATTTGATTTAATTGGCAGTGATCATGCTGTGAAAACTCATGCAGGTGCTTTACAGCTAAGTATCAAAAACTTTTTCATTTGAACTTTGTGTAAATCTGTTGCCCACAACTGAGGAAATATATTTGGATGAAGCACAGGAAGATGCAAATCAGCTGAAACCATGGCGTTGACATGTAGTGTTGGGAAAAAGTGCTAAAGCCCTCAACTCAAGCTTTAGCACTCGACTACAACTGGATACTCTAGTGAAAATTACTTGAAAAAAAACTGTAAGTGGTTGAGTAAAATACACTTCAGGTAAAGTGTTTAAATATTTACTTTTAAACATATTTTTGAGTGATTCACTGGCCTCTGCCACTTCAGTCTACAGTGGTGTTGTTTAGATTATAACTGAGTCTACTGCGATGATTAAGATGAGCTGTGTATGTAAAAATTCTGCTTCTTCCCTTTGCCATTGTTGCAATTCTGATTTTCTGCATTTTTGCAGAAGAAATTAGGTAGAAAATGGCTTATTTTTAAACCTTTTATTTAACATTTCTTGAGGACAACAAGGTCACCATCAAATTGCAGGCCATCGCATAAATATTTTTTGGAGTCCTGTTCAGGGTTCAGTGAATCTGGGGCCTATCACAGGAAAACTGGACACATGGCAGGAGAATTTACCCCGGATGAGACACCAGTCCATCACAAGGCACCAGGAAACTCATGTGGACATGGGGAGAACATACAAAACTCCACACAGACAGTATTATGAGTTCAGGAATGAAAAAGGATAGTATTTGTCTCAGTGTTTCCAATGCATTGATGGTATCCCCTCCATAATCCCCCTTTCCAATCTTTGTAACCAATCTAACAATAGAAATGTTTCTTTACATCATAGATACACTGTCTGATCTTACACTTTGCCTTTGTTTGGGGAAATCTATTCGATTCAATTCTGATTATTAGCTCATCCAGCTGACAGGCGATGAGCTTATGCCATCATGTGTTGTCCTTCCGTGGTCTGTCATCTGCCGTCCGTCCGGTGTCGTCCACATTTCACGAAAATTGCTTCTTCTCTCTCGATTCTTCACCGATTTTTATTCTTTTTGGCAGGAAGGTAGATCTGCCTGGGGTGCATACAGCTTCTACTCAAATTGGCATAATTGCAATTAATAATGAAAATATGGAGTAATTAAGCCCTAACGAGAAGTTTCCACACAAACCGTTTCTTCTCCCTCAATTCTTTACCGATTTTGATTCTCTCTTGCATGAAGGTAGAGGTACCTAGGGTGCATATAACCTCTACCCAGATTTGCTTAATTACAATTATTAATGAAGTTATGAACTAATTAAGCCTTAATGAGCAGTTCAAGAAAAATCGCTTCTTCTCTGTCAATTCCTTGCCATTTTGGATTCTTTCTAGAAAATAGGTAGATATTCCAAGGGTGTATATTGCTTCTATATATAGCTTGTATATAGTGTATATAACTTGCAACATTTATCGCGCAAGGTGGCCCACTTGAGATCGTTCCTTCTGGACTAGACAGGGCCAGACTGAGCTACGCTGTCATTGATGGTCTCGTTGTTATTATTATTATGTCGTCCATATACTATATTAAATCAGACGACAAATCAATTTTTTTTATTTAATTAATGGTAGAGGAATGACTCATAAGGGTGTGTGTATATACAGTATGTATGATATGTATGTGCATGTTCATCACCTGGAAGAGGATTTGCAAGACTCCATTTACCATGCACATACGTCGGCCCATGAAAGTAAAGAAAGGCACGACAAGCTCAATAAAGTGATTACTGATGGTCTCAAAACGATGGAACCACCAAGGGGAGTGGTGCAAAAAGTATGAGATGGGGTTAGGAACAGGCTGCGTCTGTGTGAGAAGAACAAAGACAAAATGTAATGTAGTTCAGCTCGTCACTGGCTGCATATTGACCACAGCTTTAGTTTTATACAACTTAACAAAAATTACAAACTGACAGTCATGTGATGTTCAGTGCCTTGCATAGGTATTGTGGAATTATACAGTACTGTGCAAAGAGCAATAAACAGCATTAAACCAAACAAAGTAAATATTATGGGACAACCTTTAAAATATATCTGTAAAATGTCTTTTTGGAACACCTTGTGGAAGGAAATGGGTCAGTTTTTCTGAGCATTTTGGAGAATCTGCCACAGTTCTACAGATTGACTGTCATACTTCTGTTTTTACAGGTAAAAACTGACAGAGTTTATTATGCTTTTATCTGGAATTATTATTATTTTATCGGGTCTATTATGTAATATGTTACAGTGGTGCTTGAAAGTTTGTGATTCCTTCAGTATTTTCTATATTGCTGCATAAATATGACCTAAAACAACATCAAATTTTTGTACAAGTGCTAAAAGTAGAGAAAGAGAACCAAATAAAAAAAAAAAATGACACAAAAATATTAGACTTGGTAATTTGGTTATTGAGGGAATGCTTCAATATTACATATCAGTGGGTGGCAAATTATGTAAACCTCTGGGATTAGCAGAAAATTTGAAAGTGAAATTAAAAGTTAGGTATCTTCAATCAATGGGGTGACGATCATTGGGTGTTCTGTTTTATTTAAAGAACAGGGATCGATCTATCAAAGTCTGATCTTCACAAAACGTGTTTGTAGAAGTTTATCATTTGCCTGAAGAAAAGATATTTCTGAGGACCTCAGAAAAAGGGTTGTTGATGCTCATCAAGATGGAATAGAGTCTGGACGATCTCTAAAGAGTGTGGACTTTCAAGCACCACTGCACTTTCTTTCCTGAAATACAAACTTTTTAAAAATATTTTTTTGGCCTTTTTTCACCTTTTTATTGGATAGGACAGTGTGTAGAGACAGGAAATGAGCAGGAAAGAGAGACGGGGAGGGATTGGGAAATGACCTCGGGTCGGAATCGAACCCGGGTCCCCGGATTTATGGTATGGTGCCTTATCCACCTGAGCCACGATGCCCCCAAACTTTTTTTTTTTTTAATTAGGGTACCAAAGACTTTTACATGTGGACAGGGGACTTAATATTTGTTTATAATAATATAAGTTTGTACAATTATTCATAAAGAAACCCCAAACAAAACAAAAAACCAAATGTAAATGCAAAATGTTATGGAGTATTTTATTCTTTTTTTAAAAGTATTTGGCCCTGTTGTTGTGAATTAGTGAATTAAAATTAATTTTGTATAGTTAGCTTTCATCTATAGTCACATACCGTTTCAGTCAGAAGTTTGCATACATGGACATGTCATGACAATATTGGGCTTTCAGTGATTTCTTTGAACTGTTTTTTTTTTCTGAGGAAGAATGATTGTACAACATTTTGGAATAGGAAACAAAAACATGAATTTGGTGCACAACTTTTAATTTATTTTGGGTTTTCTGAAATCAAAACAGGATCAAAATTATACATACAGGGTCAAAAATATACACACACACACTTAGATTATTAATGTAGTGGTGCTGATAGATCCAAAATGTATTTTAACTTGCCAAGGCCTCTTAACTTCCTGTTTGTCAAGTCAACTCATTTGTAGAGCACTTTTAACAATAGTCATTGTTGCAAAGCAGTTTTACAGAAATATAAAAATTATAAACATATGAACTATTAAATTTATCCCAAATGAGCAAGCCTGAGGCGTCGGCGGCAAGGAAAACCATGAGGAAGAAACCTTGAGAGGAACCAGGCTCAAAAGAAAACTCATCCTCATTTGAGTGATAATAGATAGCGTGATTATAAATAACTCGCTTCCATAAGTGTGTCCTATATGGTCAAAAAGTGTAACTGTGTTACCAGGAAATTCGTGATCATGCTTGACTACAGCTAGTAGTTTCCCTGTGCTAACAGACAAAAGGTTAGTTTGACAACAATTGGATTGACCAACACAGTCATAATGGGAAAGTCCAAAGAGCTCAGTGCAGATCTGAGAAAGAGGATCAGAGATTTATACAACTCAGGAATGTCTCTTGGAGCAATTTCTAAATTAGATTAAAAATTTAGAAATTAAAACTACAGATTCCAAAATCATCCGTTCAAACAATTGTATGTAAGTTATTGGGAGGTGTAAACACTTAGAAGATCCAAACTGTCACCCTTAGCTAAGAGGAAATTGGTTTGGATGGTCAGGAACAACCCAGGAACCACCAAGGCACAGGCCTGCCATGAACTGAAAGCTAATGGAACACTGTCTACAGTCAAGGAAGTTTTACATTGCCATGGATGGAGAGGCTGCCATCCAGGAAAGAAGCCCCTGCTCCAAAATTCACACCTTCAAGCTCAACTAAACTTTGCAGCTTATCATAGTGACAAATAAAAATCCTTCTGGAGGAAAGTTTTATGGTCAGATGAGACAAAGACTGAGTTGTTTGGTTACAAGGACCAGAGGTACAGATTATGCCAGCTGTTAAGCATGGTGGTGGTAGCATCATGCTATATGGCTGTTTTAGAGCTGTTAGAACTGGTGCATTGCACAAAGTGGATAGAATAATGAAGAAGGAGGACTACCTCAGAATTCTTTAGCATTACCTCAATCTACCAGAAACTTAGACACAGTTGGGTTTTCCAACAGGACAGTGACCCCAAATATACATCAAAGCTGGTTGTGGAATGGATACAGCAGGCTCACATTACATTAAGTTTAATGTAACAGGCATTTAGCAGATGCTCTTATTCAGAAGGACGTACAATGAGCACACACATGCCCAGTGCATGGGGAGCAGCTGGGGTGCCTTAGCCATGGATTTTCTTGCCAGTCCAGGGAATCGAATCAGCAACCCTTTTGGGCCCAAGGCTGCCCCATGAAAAAGAAAGAAGTCCTGACTTCAACCTTATGGAAAATATGTGGACTGTGCTTAAAAGTCAGAGCTGTGCCAGGAAACACAAATTTAAACTTTAATTTATTGGCAATTCTGCCAATAAGAGTGGACAAATAGCCAACCAGAATTCTGTCAGAAGACCAAAAGCTACCAAAAGTGTCTGGTCAAGGTGAAACTTGCTAAGAAACATTTAACCAAATATTAGGTATTGTGTGTACATTTTTGACCCTGCATGTATATACCCAGTGTTGATTTCAGAAAACCCAAAATAAATTAAAACTTGTGCACCAAATTCATGTTTTTTTCTATTAAAAATATAAGTTGTATAATTATTCTGCGACAGAAAAAGATCAGTTCAAAGAAATCACTGAAAGCCCAATATTGCCATGACATTTATGTCCATGATGGCGTTCATGTCTCTGTATATAAACTTCTGACTGCAAGTGTAGTCGAAAGGAATTAACCTATCTGTCATTTGATCACAATATAAATACAGTACCAGTCAAAAGTTTGGACACAACTTCTAATTTAATGGTTATAGGTGAGTAAGAGTTTTCTTGAAGGGGCCTTATTTTAGGAGTTTAATTAACCCGTCTCGCAAAAATGTAAGACATATACCAAAATGTTCTTTAGGGTCTCTCAGACAATAATAGCTCTGTTATACTCATTATCTTCCGTGCAAAAGTTACCATATGGGCACTGATTTAGACCCATCCCTATACCCATTTGAAATTCCTCATTATGTAATAATACTGATTGTAATATTGCCACAGAAGGATGGATTTGTTATTAAATGGTGCCAAACCATCCAATATAGGTAGATAAACATGACTAAAAGCAGAAACCACCGTCAGAATATTCTAGATGACAAATATCTTGCAAAATTTGAACAGAATAGCCAAAAAAGTACCCAAGTTTTTAATTTTTGCTCTTACAAAATATTATTTTCCAAAGCAATCAGTCAAAATATATCTTTCAAACTGGACTTATATTTTGCCCAGATGACTTGGCCATACCAATAATTTGGAATTTTGTAATAATAAGGCCCTAGAGTGTTCAAATAAGGATTTTAGCTACCCCTACCCCCTAAATTGGTAAAATCATAGAAATATGAAACTTGAGTGTAAAACCAAGGCAAACTGTTTTACTTCAAGGATTTCCTGGGAAAAGGTTTATTGCAAAGGTCTTCATGTAATAAGGTTATATAACTACTTAATTATAAAGTCATTTGCAAAATTCAAAATGGCTGCCAATATCTTTCATATATTTAATGTATACCTGACAGTTGTAGGGTTGGTTGAGATTGAGTATTAGGGTATTAGTCAAAGAGCATTGTTGAATTGGGTAATTTGTAATTATGCCTCATACCAACTTATCTAAATAATTTAATTTGTGCTTTATTGGCTTTATAGAACTTAGTCACCTAATGTGTCTTTCTGGGCTTTGCTCACAGCGTAAATAAATTTACCGTAATTCTTATTTTTTAGAGCTGCTCAACTAAGTCTTCATGTGCAAGCTGTCAGAGACTTGTCTTTATATGTATTTTGTGCTATCTATAAATAGCTTTGATTCTCTAACCACAGTAGATGTTATTGTATTATATCTTGCACTTGCCTTGTACACAGCACTAAACCAGAATGCATTGTGCACGTTTTTTCAGAGGTACCTCGTATTTGCTTTTAATTTAGTCAGTAACTTTTCTGCTTTCTTGCTTTACAGATATGGTGGTGGTTTAGAGAGTAAAAATGGCTGAAATCGCTAAAGCCCTTTAAAGTGCATATCCTGGACCAACTTCGTTTTTTTTTTTATATGAAAGTATGTCCCTTTACACACTCATCCAGAAGGGTAATTTTGCACAAGGCCATCTATCTACAGCAGAAAAAAATAAAATAACAAAACGCGTCTGGAAAAATCCCAAGGGAGTCTGGAGCCAGATTCGTGACGT
>JANZLB010000006.1:12754242-12764473 GCA_026167865.1 Notarius quadriscutis
ATTTGATGGTAAGAACATTTTTCTTTTTTCAAGAGTTATCATTTTTCACAAATTGCTACTGTCATTTCACGAGTTTGTTTACATTCTAAGTGGAAATTATTTTGTTGGATGTTTTGTATAAAGTTTTTATCCCCTGCTAGCCGAAAAGCCCGAAGGGGGCTTATGTTGTGGCGATGTCCGTCCCAGGAAGGGTACTCGCCTTCTGAAATCAATTCCTCTCACAATTTTTGGAGAAATTTCATGAAACTTGACTTGTGATATACACCTGGTGGGGTGCACTCTTTAGTTACCTTAGAAGGTAACCATAGCCTTCAGCCAAGAGCAGATGTCATCAGGTGGTACACAATCTTCCCTAAGTGTTTTGGCCCTCAACCACAACACACTCCATTTGGTGGGCCAGCAGTGGTGGCCAGGTCACTGCCCATCTGCTCCTGGCTTCCAGCTTCCCTCCTCCTGCCTACTCCATATCCAGCAGGAGGTGCGTTCTGCCCATCCTACAAGCTGCTTGCTTCTTGCTCCTTTCGTCAAGGCCCAGAGCTGCTAATGGCCGCCAGGTTGATTTGGCGGGGAAACCTCTGCAGCCGACCTCCACCGGGAACAGCCATGCCTGCCATCCATTGTCCCTGCACTCCTTGTAGTAGGGCCTGGTACTTCAGGGCCTTCCTCTCATGGGCCTCCTCACATCCCTCTTCCCACGACACTATCAGCTCAACCAGGATTATTTTCTTGTCCTCGGTTGACCACAGGACAATGTCTGGACAGAGGTGACGGAGGTAGTGTGCACCACCTCTGGGAAGTGCAGCCTCTTCCCCACATCTATCCTCATCTCTCAGGACCTGGCATTTTGCAGAAGGTTGGGCTTCAAACTCTTGGTTGAGAAAGGTCTGGTTCCCTCCTTGATGAAGGTGATCGCTCTCCTCACGTCTGTACTGACAGGCCTCTTCTTGCACCTCTCCCACTCTAGTGTGTCAGCAAGAGCCAGTAGCACTCAGTCATGGCACCATCTATACCATCCTTGGGTAAGAGCTGTTTTGCACCCTGCTAGTATATGTGCCAAAGTCCCCTTTTGACCACAGAGCTTGCAGTTCAGGTCTTCTCTCAGCTCCCATGCATGCAAATGTGCTGGCGAAGGAAGGGTGTCGTACCCGGACCTCAACAGGAAGGAAATGCAGAAAGGCTGCAGCCACCATAGCTCTTGCCATGAGATCTTATGCTTGGGCAAATCCCATTTAGTCCATGCACCCTGGGTCCCTTGTTCCACTGCCCTTGCCATCCGCCTTTCCTCCTCATGGGCCTCATTTTTGACCGCTGCTTGCTTCACCAGGTCGTCTTTGGAGTCTCTTAGGCCCAGTAGTACTCTACACTTTGCCACTTTGAACTCCTCTACAACAGATGATAAGGGGAGTTGCAGTTGCCCTGTCTGGATATAGAAGCCCACCGGGGGGAATCTCCAACCACTTTCACAGGTGCTTGTTGATCTTCCTCTCGATGCCCTCTACAGCCGTCATGGGGAACTCCTAGATTGTGAAGAGCCACTAGAGCCTGGGCAGCTGGTATAGCAAAGTCTTGAATTTGCCAGGGAGTCTGGACTTATTGATCATCTTCAGCCATTCCTCAGTCTGCTTCACAGTCAAAGTCTACATTTTTGTCAATACTGCAATATGTACAGGACATACAGAAGATTGAAATTGCGTTACTCTCAAACCTATGATGCAGCAATAAACATTAAATAAACATTAAGCGTGAAATATAGGACTAATACACACTAATCATAAAGATTTTATATATTGACATCAGAACAATAAACTGACATAGGCACCCAATGGATAAAAGTCTGTGGGTATGGCTAGGGCAATTATAAACAGTAGTGCAAATTAGATGAACTTATAGACTGCCTAAAGTGATACGTGCGCAACCAGTCCGGTATTGATGGGGGGGTCAGGATCCTGAGTTTGTGTATTGATTGGGAGGGATGCAGGATCCAAAGTTTGTGTGTGCAGGGGGCAAAAGGGGGAGGGGGGCAGAGCAGGGAGAGTGTTGAACATCCTGACAGCCTGGTGGACAGGGCTGTCCCTCAGTCTGCTGGTTCTAGCTCGAAGACTCCGCAGTCTCCTCCCTGATGGCAGCAGGCTGAAAAAGCTGTGTAGTGGGTGGGTAGGATCACCTGCCATGCAAAGGGCTTTCCAAGTGAGGTGGGTGCTGTGTATGTCTTTGAGGGATGGGAAAGAGGTGCCAACGATCTTCTCAGCTGCTCTCATGATGTGCTGGAGGGTCTTGCGGCAGGACGCGGTGCAGGTGCCGTACCACACAGTGATGCAGCTGGTCAGGATGCTCTCGATGGCACCTCTGTAAAAGGTGCACATGATGGGGGTTGGGGCTCTAGCGCTGGTGAGCCTTCCTGGCCAGTGATGCTGTGTTGTTGCTCCAGGACAGGTCCTCTGAGACGTTCTCCCAGAAACTTGGTGCTGCTCACCCTCTCAATGGCAGTACTGTTGTTGGTTAGAGGAGTATGCTGGGTGCGCGTTTTCCTGAAGTCCACAACAGTCTCCTTCATCTCATCATCGTTGAGAGAGAGATCGTTGTGTCTGCACCACAAGGCCAGGCGGCTCACCTTGCTCCTGTAGTTTGTCTCATCGTTGTTGCTGATGAGACCCACCACAGTCATGTCGTCTGCAAACTTGATGAAGAGGGTAGAACTGTGCGACGGTGTGCAGTCATGTGTTGTCAGAGTGAATAGAAAGGGGCTCAACACACATCCTTGGGGGGGGCCCCCCCCATGTTCAGTGTGATGGTGCTGGATGTGTTACTGCCGACCCGTACTGCCTGTGGTCTCCCGGTCAGGAAATCTAACAGCCAGTTGCACAGTGAGGTGTTCAGCCCCAGCCTGTCCAGTTTGAAAATGAGCTGTTGGGGGATGATGGTGTTAAATGCTGAGCTGAAATCCATGAATAGCATTCTAACATAATGCTTTTCATTATGGTAAATGCTTTTGTGTCTAAATGTGTGAGGGCTGTGTGGAGGGCAGTGGAGATGGCATCATCGATCGAGCAATTGGACCGATATGCAAATTGGAAGGGATCCAGGGAGGGGGGAAGGATAGACTTATTGTATTGCATGACTAGCCGTTCAGAGCACTTCATAAGGATGGAGGTGAGTGCCACCGGACGGTAGTCATTGAAACAGGAGGGGTGACTCCTTCTCCAGGACAGGGATGATGGTGGTAGCTTTGAAGCATGTAGGAACAATGGCCTGACTCAGCGAGATGTTAAAGATGTCTGTGAAGACAACTGCGAGTTCCCCCACACAGTCCCTCACACGCGACCAGGTATGTTGTCAGGTCCAGGAGCTTTCCGAGCGTTGATCCTGCTGAATGATCTCCTCACACTGACCGGGGACAGTGTCAGTACCTGGTCGCCAAGAGGGGGAAAGGATTTCTGTGCGGGTGTGCTGTTGTATGCCTCAAACCGAGCGAAGAAGTCGTTGTAGCTGTAGTCATACACTAACTATAATCACCCTTGTAAAAATAATTTTAATAAACGGTTAATGTTCAGTTCCCTCTTCATTTATTCTTGATTCAAAAGGCACAACTGAGTCACACAGGTTGGTCAGTGTGTAACGGACAATAACAATTTTATCCAAAATAGTTTTCCTGCCTTAGTTGATTTATTTCCATTTCACGTACAGCTGTTTGTAAAGTTCAGTATGTTTGTGTAGAACTCTCAGACTGAAGGTTCATTACTGCACTGACTCCATGGAGAAATTTTGTACAGGATTGTGTTCCTCTTATAAGAGACACAAAGCTCCAGCTCTCTCTGCTCTTAATCTGTTCTGTTCTTTCAGGATATACTGTGCATGTCACTCTTTGTTGAGATGTGTTTTTTTTTTTTTTAATGCCCGAGTTGTTTGAAACCAATCTGGGTTTTCTGTGTTAAATAAGGAAGCTGCTTCACCTGTAAGAAAATCGAACGCTTTCATGAAGGAGCTAACTCAAGTGCAGGCAGAAAAAAATAAAACAAGATTCTTAAGAAAACTCTTCCATACTCACGACTTTGTTTTTCTAAAATGCATTTTAAATACAGATTTTTCAGGCTTAGCTCCTCCATGTTCTTTAACGACTCATTTCGTCATTGTTCTTGAAGCATTTGCTTCTATTTGTTAACATTCTTCTTGATAGTGGGGAGACAGTAATGCATTTTATCTATTTCTCTGTTTGAACAAGCAAAAACAGTGCAAAAATTAACCATGTTGAAGACAGATTAAGCCATGCTTGCGTAAAAGACTGTCCGTCTGACCCCAGCTGTAATTATCATGTGCAAGGGGTCTATAAACAGTATGCGTACCATACTACAAAATAACTTGCAAGGCAGTAAATGAAACAGAGAGTAAAGAAGCAGCCAAGACATAATGACGGACATGTAGTGAGGGATGCTTTAAGGAACTGAAATGAAATAAAATATCAAAAAGCCTAATTTTTGTGGTGCTAGTAAGTAATGCTCATTCCAACTTGCCCAGTTGGGCATGTCTGGGACATATCCCACTTGCCTGAATGCATGTTTCACTTTCCCCGGGCAATCGGGCAGTCCTTAATGTCGAGCCCTACTCGAAGTACAGTCACTGGTCCTTTTACATCAAAAGGAGCCAGCTAAGGTGCTTTGGGCATGTCCAACTGGAAGCAGACCTGGGACATGCCGGAGGAATTATATTTCTCTGCTGTCCTGGGAACACCTTGGCATCCCCTGGAGGAGGTGCATGGGGACAGGGAAGTTTGGGTATCACTTCTGAAACTGCTGCCCCCATGACCCAGAACCAGATAAACAGTAGAAAATGGATGGATGGATGGCCTTGGGATGATTTGAGCTAAAAGATCTGGTAATCTGGCCTTCACGAGCAGACCATAATTGGTGGACTTGAGTCAGAGCAGGGTTGTAGGGCTGTATTAGCTACAGATAAGGCAGGGTGAAGGTAGTTTTCAAATGATACCCAGTCTTATGTTAAGATCTGATCCTACCCTGGGTTGTAGAAGGTTGCCCTTTTTACTTTTTTCGGTGGCTGCCTCAGGATTCAAATGAATCTGGAGGAATGATCTAAATTACCCATTCTCCCACCTTGCTAAACAAGTCTTTGTCATAATTTAAGGGTCCTAAATTCTTTGTGTGCAAAACTGTGTTTTCAGATAACTTTGCAGGACATAATTGACTTTGAGAAGCAGTATAAGGACTCTGAGGAAGAGAAGCAGGACCTAAAGAGGCTGTACCTACTGCATGAGGGAGACATGGATCGCATTATGGAGTCAGCACTGTGCAGTAGTCATGAGGACGAGCCTCGTGTGCGGGACATCCTGCGGCAAGCCATAGATGCTAAAGACGTGCCAGCCTACAGAGCCTTTACTCATGAAGGTGCCAAGAAAAAGGCCACACGCAGGAGGAAGGTCAGTGGCTTTTCCTTCATCAGGACTTCTCAGCCAACATATGGAGCTTTGTCTGAGTAGCATTAATGTCACTCATCTGTGTTGTCTAGGCAGAGAAGGAGCACAAAGAGGCTGAGGAGCTCCAAAGAGAGATGGGGTTGAATACAGAGGACAGCCTAGTGGCCATGATCCAGGTAAAATAAACATTGAGTGAATTGTGACCATAGATTTTGGTGGGGCAGATTGATGTTAAATAACATAAAAAAAAGTCAGCAGGCTATCATACTTGACTTATGCTATTGGTTACTATCTAGTGAAACCCTGTAATAAGCACTTGAAGGTTGACCAGACTTGAATAAGCTATGTATGCAAAAAATTCAATGAGAGCAGAAAAACTTATTCTGGTCGAAAAGCCAGTGCCCCCAGTGTGGCTAAATAGCCTTAAAAAGTCAAATAATACAGTTCAGTTCATTTAGTTGATCAAACATTTCTGATGTAACACTACTACATGATTAAATACATATCTTAATCACCATTGCTCCCAGGTCCACTCTGACCTGGAGTGGTAGCACCTGCCTGAGTTCCAGCTATGGGTTAAATAGTACATCAATAAGGTGCTGGCAGCAGGATGCTTTTCAGCGCGATGTGGCAGATGAACCCAACAGGGTCAATGGCACACCACCAGATGGCATGCGGAAGAGACACTCAAATGGCCAATGGATGGCATCACTCAGCAAGATAGTTGTCACTGCAGGGCAACTTCCATACCCGTTGGGTCTGTGGCACTTTTGTGCATCACTTGGCATCAGTTCTGGAGATCCAGAGAGGCAACACGATGGGGGCACAATATAATTTGTCTTGCCTTACTGTGCAAAGTGCTTCTTTAGGAGAGGAGAATAAGAAAGCCCTGTGGTGATGGAGTAAATACGACGGCAGCAAATCTGAGAAGCTGGTAATTGCTAGCAGGAACTTTACACATAGGTGGCTCGCATTTGATGGTTGTAGTCTCGCTGAAGTTCTGGGTAACAGTGGGCTGAGACAGCAGTGCGGGTGTCCAGGCAGCCCTATTTAAGGAGAGCACTGCCTGTCCTGGAAAGGAAGCCCCTAGAAAAGGTGGGGTAAAGAAAGCTTACCCAGTCCTTACCTGGCTGGCTCACCGCGGCCAGCGGGTCTCCATAATAGCGGTAGAAAGACGAAGAATATGAAATTGATAGTTGGGACTTGGAATGTCTGCACCATGTTGGACAATGATAAGAGACCTGAGCGTAGAACAGCTCTGATCATGAGGAAACTAGATCGCTACAGCATCAGCATTGCTGCACTCCAAGAGACAAGATTTGAAGGCCAAGGACAAGTGCAAGAGAGCGAATACACCTTCTTCTGGAGGGGGAATGTAGACAGAAGAAAAAACTCAGGAGTCGCTTTTGCCGTTTCTAATAAAATAGCTGGCAAACTGCCATCACTGCCAGTGGGACTATCTGAGCGAATCATACGTCCACCCACAGGGAATGATCATTATCTAAACCTGATCAATGTGTATGCACCTACCATGACTTGATGAAGAAAAATAAGCCTTCTATCACAAATTAGCTGATGTGGTAGACAGTGTACCTCAAGTAGAGAAGATTCTGCTCCTGGGAGATTTCAGTGCAGGAGTAGGTAATGATCATGTAACAAAGGAAGGTACTATTGGGAAATTTTTCAAGGGCAATAGGAACACCAATGGTGAACTCATGCTCAACTTTTGTAGTTAACGTGAATCATGCATGACTAATACCTATTTTCACCAACCAGGCAAAAATTACTTCATCTGGTGCCACCCAAGGTCTAAACACTTACATCTCCTTGATTATGTCGTGACCCGCAGATCCAACATGAAAGAGATTGTCAACGAAGCTGAATGCTCAACAGACCACTATATGGTCCAATCAAAGCTGAGACTCAGACTTGTATTTCCTAGAAGCAAGAGAGCAGCCTACTCAACAAATAAGAAACTAGACATAGACAAGTTGAAGAATAATGAGACACGGTGCAAACTCAAAATAGCTATTACAACTGCTCTCCAGGAAAATGCCCCTGATCAAGAAGACGCAGAAAACGTTAAGCACATGTGGCAATGGCTGAAAGATATTATGTACACAACTGCAAGTGATATACTTGGACAACTGGAGAAAAGTACACCAGACTGGTTTCAATAACAGGCTGATTTTATCCAAGCTTAGTTTGAAGAAAAATGCAAAATTTATAACCTATTTCTAAAAGAGAACTCCGATAGAAGCATGAAAGCTTTCAAAGATATTAAAGCAAAAGTGCAACAAGAAATTAGAACCATGAAAGACAGATGATGGTGCAAAAAAGCTGAGGAACTACAGGAACTGGCAGACAGGAAGGACTACCATGGATTATTTGCCGGACTGAAGACTCTCTATGGGACGAGAAGCAATGTAGTGGCACCAATGAAAGTGCTGATGGAAGTATACTCCACACAAATCTGGAATACATAAAAAGAAGGTGAAAGGAGCATTTAATCAATCTCCTAAACCAGCAAGGGTCAGCCAATCTTGAGGCATGTTGCTGGCTTGAGAGGAGACCAAGAAGAGAAGATCTGTGTGTACCCATCACATCAAATGAGCTTGAGGAAGCACTCAAGGATACTAGATGTGGCAAAGCACCCGGCCAAGATGGTATCCCAGCTGATGTGTTGAAGCGAGGCAGCCCCAGCCTAACAGCTGCACTCTTAAAACTGTACAATGCATGTTGGGAGAACATGTCTCTTCCCTGAGACTTCAGAGATGCAGTAATTGTGACCATCTTCAAAAAGAAAGGAGAAAGAAGAAAATCTGGAAATCATCATGGCACATCTCTGCTCTCCACTGCAGGCAAGATTCTGGCCAAGACAGTTCTAAACCGAATTAAAAATATATCAGAAGATGTACTTCCAGAAAATCAGTGTAGTTTCAAGGCTGGCAGATCTACCTCAGATATGAACTTTACCCTGAGACAACTCCAAGGGAAAGCCAATGAGCAATGTCAGTCTCTGTACATGGTCTCTGTAGACTTCTCAAAGGCCTTTGACACCATTGACCAAGAGACGCTTTGGAAAGTACTAGAAGTGTATGGTTGCCCAGAAAGACTGATACGACTCATTAAGCTCTTGCATGAGAACATGTCTGGGAAGGTTTCAATCGGAGGAGACATTAGTGAAGCTTTTCCTGTCAATCATGGTGTCAAACAGGGATGTGTTCTTGCCCCGACATTCTTTATACTCTATCTTGCAGCAGTCCTAGAGACTATGGGCACTAACCTAGATAAAGGAGTCTACATCAGGGCTTGATCAGAAGACAAACTCTTCAATCTTGCCAGACTCAAGTCCTCAACCAAAACTCAGCAAATTTGCCTGTGAGAACTGCTGTATGCATTTAGAGCCACAGATTTGGATGACATGCAGGAAATCATTGATTGCTTTGCCACAGCTGCAACCCTCTTTGAACTGAAAATCAATGCCATAAAAACAGAACTCCTGTACCAACTCTCACCTGAGCCACAGGCAAGGTCAAACAATGTTGTTTTGGTCAATGGGAACCTCTTAGGAGTTCTCAGAGTTTCTTCTACTTAGGCAGTGCAGTTACCAACACAAACTCATTAGACTTGGAGGTAGATCGCCGGATTCAAGCTGCCACCAAAGCCTTTGGTGCATCACAAAAGCAACCATGGTCCTGCCATGACATCAAGAGAACCACTAAGTTCAAAGTGTACAACACCGCAGTCTTACCCTCTCTGCTTTACACCGCCAAATGCATGACACTCTACCGTCAACACTTCAAGAAACTGACCAGGCTACAACTCCAATACCTTCATCAAATCCTCAAAATAAGATGGCAGGACAAGGTCCCCAGTGTAGAAGTCCTCAGGTGAGCCAGTACAGTAAGCCTGGAAGCCATGATCACAGCCTCCCAACTTCTTTGCACTGGGCACATCTAGCGCATGCCTGACATGTGACTACCCAAAGCAGTTTTCTACAGAGAACTGAGCTGAGGAAAGAGGAGACAAGGAGGAAAGAAACTGAGGTACAAAGACGTCTTGAAGAGGAACATGAAGAATGCCGGAGTTAACGATCAGACATTGGAAAGGGATGCCTCGGATAGAGCAATATGGTGAAGTATAGTTAAAAGCTCAGCATCTACAATTGAAGACAAGTGTGAAAGGGAGTATACAAGAGCTCACGAAACCAGACATTCCATAGCAGCTCAACCAGGCTGTTCATGCCACTGCTGCAGACGACTCTGTCACTCCGGTGCGGGCCTTGTGGCCCATCTGCATTTCTGTGCATCCTAATGAAGTGGTCATTATCGCTGGCGATGGACAGCCGCCGCTGACAAACTTTTGAGCTGTTTACGATGGAGACGAGCTTTGAGTTGCGTCTGAACCGTGAGATTCTCTGCTTTCGATATCCAGGGATAATTTACGGCATGTGCAATCACGTGATATGGGAACAGAAGTTTACTGGAGGGGAAGTTTCCATGCACTGACTCCCGTGTTGGAGTTCTGCGCCTCCTAATGTTATTCCTGAGATCGAGATGCTGACCTCTTCTGCTCTTCAGACCTGCCTGATCCATCCTGATGCCCTATGTCTGGCCTGAGTCTCATCGCATCGCTCCTGTGGAGGACGTCCCCATATGGACAGATGAAAGTCACACTTGGAAGACGCTCTGGACTCTTACAGTAATGCTTTTATGGCTGAGGACTGCAGCTGACTTGCTAACTTTAGGACTGCAGTTGTCATGAACAGTTTTGCACTCAAGTTTCCATCAATGAAGAGTTTAT
>JANZLB010000006.1:12921837-12939468 GCA_026167865.1 Notarius quadriscutis
AGGTGCCCTTGAGCAAGGCACCTAACTCCCAACTGCTCCCCGGGCGCTGTTAGCATGGCTGCCCACTGCTCTGGGTAAGTGCGTGTGTGCGCGTGTGTGTGCACGCTCACTGCTCCAGATGGGTTAAATGCAGAGAGGAATTTTACAAGCATGTGTTGAATAAAGTTGTTCTTCAAAATTGACAGGTGTTAAATTAATTTGTTTTGTAATCAGATACTGATGCATCTGCAATGCACCTGCGCTGCCCTCACAAAACACAGACACACAATGACCTGTAGAGATGGTGGTAGACCAAGTTTTAAAATGTCTGAATGCCCTAATAGAAATAATGGAACGCTAACCAACAGAACTGACAGAATCAATTAGAGATTATTACCCCACTGATGTAAAAGTGAACAGAGATCAGCTGGTTAAATTACTTTAGGTGATAAAACTACAGGTGAATGTGGATGAATCTGACTACTAAACAGTTGCCAGTAAACCCGCTGAAACTGTCCAAACTACAAACATGGACTACACTTCCCACAACTCGCAGCACTCTCTGTCTCCTGACTATTGAGATTATTCCAATTAGTTCCCCTGCCTATATAAACCTCTCACCTCACTCCACTTCAATGCAAAGTATCGTTCTGCCTTCTACAGTTCATACCAAGCCTTGTTATTTTCTGAATGACACTTGCGTCCCTGTTTTCCGGTTATGCTCTTTGCCTATTCCCTTTAACGCTGTTTGCCAATCGCCCGACCCTCCCTAGTTCTACGACTCTGATTCTTGTCTCACGTTTTGGCTCAGACATGGTCGACTCCTTGTCGCTCTTCTGCGATTACATCCGTAAGTGCCTGCACCGTGACAGGATACTTTGCCGCCATGGATGTAGTGGAAGAAGCGAAGAGGACTGCTCTCAGCACCCAGGGACGCTTATTACGAGACCATCAGCAGATGCTAGCCAACCTCATCACCAGAATGTCCCAGCTAGCAACGGTGACGTCACAGGCCCTCATAACGCGTCCTGAGTCATCTCCGAGCCCAGCGCTACAACTTCTGGCTCCGGAGAAGTTTGCCAGAGATCCACTTGCCTGTAAAGGCTTCCTTCTCCAATGTTCCATGTACTTCACTGCTATGCCTAGCATATCTGACGAGCACAAGACTGCCAAATTTCTCTCCTTCCTTACAGGAAAAGCACTGCAATGAGCCAGCACAGTTTGGAGTAAGGGCGATGAGCTGACAAAATCTTATGAACAATTTCTCACTCTGTTCAAAAGTGTTTTTGACCACGAACCTGAGGGGATTGAAGTTTACTCACCATATCACAGGGCTCCAAAAGCATGGCTGAGTATGCTCTAGAATTCAGAATACTGGCGTCCGCTTGCAGATGGAATGATCCCGTGCTGAAGGCCGTATTTTGCCAAGGTTTGCGCCCTGAAATTCTGAGTGAATTCACCTGCCATGATTAACAACTCACACTCGATTCTCTCATAAACCTCGCAATCCACCTAGGCAATCTCTTGGCTCATCAACCCTCTCTACAGGAGAGTATTAAACCAGAGCCTATTTCAGAGGAAAGTTCTGCCATGGATGTCTCACGCACTCTTAACTCGTTCTAAACGTGTCAGAAGAAGAAAAGAGGGACTATGCTTCTACTGTGGTAGCCCTGAACATCAGCTCAATAGCTGTACCATTCATCCTCCTCGCTCATCTCCGAAAGAAGGTCCTCCACGCAACGCAAGTCCTATAAGAAGGTTCAATTCCAAATCGTTCAAGGTTCCAGTTCTTTTAAAGTTGGCTACTTCTACCCACATCTTCTCTGCTTTCATTGATTCAGGAGCAGAGGGGAACTTCATCAGCAACTCAATCGTGCAGAAGTTCAACTTGCCAACAACACCGCTGCACAATGTGCTCAGCATTTGGGCCATCGATGGAAGATCAATAGGAGATGGTTTTGTCACTCTACGCACAGCTCCTCTCTGCATCCAAGTGGGTGCAATTCACTCAGAACTCATTTCACTCTACGTCACTACCACTGCAAGTCATGATCTTATCCTTGGCTACCCTTGGCTCCAGCTTCATGACCCTCTCATCTCATGGCAGAACAAGGATATTCTACAGTGGTCTCCTGCATTCATTCAGGGCTGCATTACTCGACCTCAAGTCACTCTCGCATCCACCTCTGTGGAAAGCCCCCAGCCTGACACCCTTGACAACGTTCCCGAATGTTATCTGGACCTCAAGGAGGTTTTCAGCAAAGGAAAGGCCTGTGGTCTACCGCCTCACAGACCATATGACTGTGCTATTGACCTCCTGTCAGGCATGTCACCGCCTCGGGGACGTATATACCCTCTGTCTCAGAAGGAACAAGCAGCTATGGAGAAGTACATCCAGGAGGCTCTCAAGCAGGGTTACATCTGCCCTTCTAGGTCTCCAGCCTCGGCGGGCTTCTTTTTCATGGAAAAATGAGGCTGGGGTCTTTGCCCGTGTATTGACTACAGGGGATTGAACTGATCAGTGAAGTACCCTTATCCACGTCCTCTGGTTCCTGCAGCCCTGGAACAACTTCGATCAACAAGGATCTTCTCAAAACTAGATCTACGCAGTGTGTACAATCTTATCAGGATCAAGAAGGGAGATATATGGAAACTGCGTTCAGCACCACTGTTGGTCACTTCTAGTCCTGGGTAATGCCATATGGCCTTTCTTCTGTGCCCAGTGTGTTCCAGTGCTTCATCAACCGACATGCTACGGGACATGCTGGGTCGGTATGCTATTGCATATATCTATGACATCCTAATGTATTCCCCAGACGAAGAGAGTCATCAAGTACATATGAGAACAGTTCTACAATGCTTGCTCCAGAGTCATCTCTATATGAAAGCAGAAAAATGAGGAGTTCCAACAAACAGGTATTTCCTTCCTTGGATATGTCATCAGTGCCGAGGGGGTTTGTATGGACTCATCAGTTACGTCTTGGCCCATTCCCGCATCCATCAAAAAACTTCAACGCTTTCTAGGTTTTGCAAACTTCTATCGCCGGTTTATCAGAGGATTCAGTTCCATCACTGCCCCCTTAACGGCACTCCTCAAGAAGGGATCCAAGCACCTTCAACAGAACCCCGCAGCAGAGGAGGCTTTCTGCCGTCTCAAGAAAGCATTCACCTCGGCCCGCATCCTACTGCATCCTGACCCCTCCAAGCCGTTCACACTGGAAGTTGATGCCACTGACACGGGGGTGGGGGCGGTTCTCTCCCAACGCTTTGGGGAGAAACATTAACTTCATCCAGTGGCCTTCTTTTCAAGAAAACTCTCACCAGCAGAAAGAAATTATTATGATGTAGAAAATTGGGAGCTACTCACAATTAAGCTGGCCCTTGAAGAATGACACCACTGGTTGGAAGATGCCAATTACCTGTTCATAACCCTGACAGACCATAAGAACTTAGAATATCTCCAGAAGGCTAAGCGGTTAAACCCCCGTCAAGCCAGGTGGGCCCTCTTCTTCACTAGATTCAATTTCACCATCTCTTTCCACCCTGGCTCCAAGAATACTAAGGCTGATGCGCTCTCACGAATCTTTGCTCCCCCTCATCAGGACTCCACTGCCCATCCCATTCTCAATGCTTTCTCCAGTCCATCACTTGGGACTTGGAGAAATCAGAGACTCAACCTCAACAACTCCCCAAGAATCTTCCACCTGGTCTACTATATGTACCCAAACAACTCAGAAGCAGACTCATCACGTGGGCACACGCATCACCCACCACGGGACACCCGGGCAGCCATCGCACCAATCGGATGCTTCGAAACAAATACTGGTGGAAAAACATGCTCACTGAGATCAACCAGTTCATCAAATCATGTTCGAGCTGCGCACAAGCCAAAGTACCCAGAACTCCACCTGCCGGTAAGCTCTATCCTCTCCCGGTGCCTCAAAGACCATGGTCCCACATAGCCATAGACTTCAACACAGACCTTCCTCCCTCACAAAATCTCAATAGTTATGGTAACCACTGATCGCTTCTCCAAAGTCCTCAATCTGATACCCTTACCTGGCATTCCCACTGCAGCCCAAACAGCAGAACTATTATTTCAACACATCTTTCGATACTATGGTATCCCTGAAGACATTGTAAGTGACAGAGGCTCTCAATTCATCTCACGCTTCTGGAGGGCCTTCATGGAAAAACTAGGGGTATCTGTCAGTCTCACTTCTGGTTACTACCCTGAGTCAAACGGACAAGTCGAGAGAGCCAACCAAGAAATCGGCTGCTTCTTGAGAATCTTTTGCACGTGTAACCAGGGGGATTGGGCACGCTTTCTGCCGTGGGCCAAGTATGCACAAAACTCCCTCAAGCACTCTGCAACCCAACTAACACTGTTCCAGTGCATACTCGGCTACTAGCCACCTTTATTCCCCTGGGATGACACACCCAGCCAGGTTCCAGCCATCGAAGAGTGGTTCACTCGCAGCCAGGCAGTATGGGAGGAGGTCCACCAATGGATTGAGACCATCAATGCCAAGTACAAGAAGTATGCAGATATGCATCATGCAGAAACCCCAACATACAACCCAGGTGACAGAGTGTGGATAGCAACCAAAAATCTTAGGGAACCCAACTCTTGCAGAAAGCTCCAGCCATGTTATATTGGGCCTTTTAAGGTACTGGACGGCATCAATGAAGTCTCGTACAGGCTAGAATTTCCTCTTCACAGTAGACTGTCACCAACATTTCATGTGTCATACCTCAAACCTGCCATCCCGGGGCCCTCTCCGAGAACTCACCTAACCAAGAACACCCAGCTCTCGTCATGGAAGGTGAACCCATCTACCAGGTAAACAAGATCCTCAACTCTAAACGTAAAAGAGGGCAGAGTGAATACCTGGTAGACTGGGAGGGTTACAGGCTTAAAGAACAGAGCTGTGTTCCAGCCAAAGACATCCTAGATCCACTCCTCGAGCAAGAATTCCACACACTACACCCAGACAAACCTGCACCCAGAGGTAGGGGGCATCCTAGAAAGACTATAGCTCCCAGTGGGAGCTTCTCGGAGGGGTTCTGTCAGTAAACCCGCTGAACCTGTCCAAACTACAAAACATGGACACCATGGATTACACTTCCCACAACTCTCAGTGCCCTCTGTCTCCTGACTATTGAGATCAGCTGTCACTCATTATTCCAATTAGTCCTCCTGCCTACATAAACCCCTCACTCACTCCACTTCAATGCAAAGTATCGTTCTGCCTTCTACAGTTCATACCAAGCCTTGTTATTTTCTGACCGACTCTCGTTCTTCTGACTCTTACTTCCCTGTTTTCCATTTACGCTCTGTCTATATTCCCTTTAATGCTGTTTGCCAATCGCCCGACCCTCGCTAGTTCTACGACTCTGATCCTTGGCTCAGACACTGTCTACTCCTCGTTGCTCTTGTGATTACATCTGTAAGTGCCTGCACTGTGACAACAGTAGCCAAATTAATGGCCAAAACCAAAATATTTGGGCACCCCTGGACAAATTACATATTTTATTGATTTTTTTTTTAATGGAAATGTATTAAATTCTGCAAATGTGAGTAATATTTTATGAAGTGATAAATGACTTTATGCCTGAAGTACTCAAGCGAATTGACATAGATGACATTCTACTCAAATTTACTAATAAAGCGCTGTCTAAACAATTACCCGAACAACTGGCAACAATGAATATCATCCCAGTACAGAAATCCGGAGACTTGAGCAAAACTTCAAACTACAGAGGAATAGCAGTAACATCACTTGTCTCAAAGTTAATAAACGGAATGATCCTGAATCGTATACGACCTGTAATAGACCCATTTCTTCGTGGTAATCAGAGTGGATTCAGACCAGGACGGTCCACGACAACACAAGTGTTAGCTCTGCGTCGTATTATTGAGGATGTGAAGAACAGAAATCTACCAGCAGTAATGGTATTCATTGACTTTTGTAAAGCCCTTTGATAGTTTCATGGTTTATACTATGTTTAGAATTTTGAAGGCCTATGGAATTCCCGAGCGTCTAATTTCTGCAATTCGCTTCACATATGAAAACTTGAAAGCTAAAATATTATCTCCAGATGGTGAAAGTGATTAATTTAAAATCCATGCAGGTGTCACGCAAGGTGACAGCCTGGCACCATTTCATTTTGTCATAGTTTTGGACTATGCACTTCGTCAAGCCATTCAAGGTAGAGAGGAGGAGCTAGGTTTCACTCTACATCCAAGGAGAAGCCGGAGAATAGCAGCAAAGTCCCTCTGTGACCTATATTTTGCTGAAGACATCATATTAGTTTCAAATGAAGTGGAGCAAGCATGCAGCCTACTGCACAGTGCTGAGAATGAGTGTAAAAATGTTGATTTAAAGCTGAATGCAAGCAAAATGAAAGCAATGTTTTTCAATGTAGTTGTCGAACCCCTCCTCACACTTGATGGTGAAGAAATGAGACAAGCATTAACTGAATCTGGGAGACCAATATTTTAAATATCTTGGAAATTGATGTGATGAAGAAAAGGATATTTCTGCTAGGAAAGTTAGCTTGGAAATCTTTACACAAAATGAAGAAAGTGCGGAAGAGCGACCTTTCGAACTCAATCTACAACTACTTCGTGCTCCAACAGAAACCATCCTACTCTATGGTTGTGCCACCTGGTCACTAACACAAGAGGAAAAATCACTCAATGGTACACATACATGCATGCTAAAAATGGTGTACCACATCAACTGGACAGACAAAGCTAATAACACTTTACAGCAGCTTGAGCACAATTTCAGAAGTTATCAGGGAACGACGTCTAAAAATCGCTAGTCATACATTCCGGGACGCATCATCTCCTGCACACCTCATAGTTACCTGGATACCAACCCATGGCTACACAGAGAGGACGACCATCATCAACTTTCGTAGACACCCTTCTCCATGACACTAACATCTGTGAATTAGAATCCTGTATGAAAGACAGAGTGGCTCATTCGGACTCGTTAAACAGGCCAAGAACTGTTAATGTGAAAATCCACAGCATAATACATTTCTCTGACTCTTCAAACCTTGTGCTAACACTTAACCAGCATCAGAGGAGTTAACTGAGGATCTGAAAACGATGCCTAAATGATCAGAGGAAGGCTGTAAAAAAAGGTAGCCAAATGCTTCCACCTCCCAATTTATTTGGTCTGTTCCAAATATCTTTTAAAAAAAAAAATGGCAGTGAAGGAAAAGTGAAAGCAAGATCTGGTCCTAAAGTCAAGATGAATAGATGGAAGAATGGATTCCAGTAAATAGGAAATTCTGGACGCAAATGTGACAGACATTCAAGAAACTAAAGCTGACTTTTATGACAAGACAATGACCCTAGACATACCTCAAAATCCACCATGTACGACTTCAAGAAATGCAAGCCAGAAGCTTTTGGAATGGCCCACACAGTCCCCTAACTGGAACATCACTGAAAATATGTAGGTAGATTTTAACTATGCTGTACAACCAGAGAAAATCTCAGAACTAGAAGCCTTGTGCAAGGAAGAGAAAGCAAGGAACCTGGCTACAAAGAGGATGCAAACTGTGATATCTGCCAAAGAGGCTATTACTTGGAAGGGTGTCAATGTTCGCATATGCCACAAGCCCCCTCCCCCTTTTTTAAATATATAAAAGTGCAAATATAAAGTAGCAGTGCAGTAACATTTGTAGAAAATGTTTTTTTAAACATAGTTTGCTGCTGCAGTTTTGTTTACATATTTTCACTTCAAATCATCAAAATATGCAATTTGATCACAGTGCTCAAATTTCACACACAATTGTACATTTAAACAATTATCCACTAACATAATACTAATATTTTTTTCCATAAATAGTTTAGGTCACAAATGTAGAGGTTCACAGGAAGTTTGCCGTTACAGCCTTGGATCATTTTAAATTGGATTAAGATCATTCCAACATTGAACAGTTCATGAAGATTTCGAATAAAAATTATGATTGTCCTAAAAATGAACTCTAATGTATTCTACACAGCACTGGTGAACTTAACACACTTTCTATCCCAACCTGAAAATTGTAGTTTTATGAAAACAATACTAATAATGTGTCATTTTAATGTGATACTCTCCAATTTAATGCCCTTAAATATTTTCATTACACTATCATATAAAAAGTAATTTCTTTTTTCAGTGTATGTGCAAGTATAAAGCAGTGCTGAGACCTGTTCAGTCTGTTGTGTGTAGAGCTTTCTCAGTGATGGCTCAAGCAGTCTGAAGAGTATCTGAGCTGTGTGGAGGTGTATGCTCTCATTCAGAGACTCCAGAGTCTGCAGAAGAGCACAAATCAACACCACGAATGCTGCCCTCTCTCTCACTCCAGCACCCTGCTTGGCCAGCAATGCGCACACACTTTCAATCTGTCTCACACAAATAAAAACAAACAAAATCAATCAGAGAACCTTCCTGTGGATCTGCTAAACAAGAAAAAGGTGGTCAGTGTAATTAAAAATATCAGCAACCAAGAATTCCAAGAGTGGATTAATTATGTATGCTTACAGCATTACGCTTAGTGGAAGGCTCCATACAGGCCAGGTTTTTTGTCAGAGTGCTTATGAGCATCTGGTTGGCCACTCGGACAACATCTGCTGGAGGAGTTTTCTCCAGCACCCCCTGTAACACTAATAACAAAAACATGCCAAACTCAGTCAAAAGCTTAAGTAATAAACTAAAACTGTGTGTGTATATATGCATGCATGCACGTGTACCATTAGCCCAGCCCTGGGTGAGAGAATGCTCGGATAATAGATGCGTCTTAGCCACACACAGCGCCAGCTTCAGCTCTGCTGACTCAGGTACCGAATTTGTAATTAGTAAGAAAGGTAGCAGCTCCCAGCTAATTTGGGCTCTCAGATCAGGGTTTGCCTCCCTGATGGGCAGGTCATCAAGAACTTCAACCACCTCCTTCAATACTGAATACCTGTCATGGCATCATTCACATCAAAAAATTACTTCCGGTTGGACTTTGCCAACAATAAAATTAAAGCTTATAACATGGAAATGTGGCATTTCTACAGCTTCATGTACGCACCAGTGCTCAGTGTCCGATGGCTGGACCCGGTTTAGAAGAGATATCAAACAAGAAATTGTGTCCTCTGAATCCATGCGGTTGAGATACAGCTGGTGAACCATTGTTAGAAAGAATACCCAAATCAGAGTTGATGCAGAAAAAAGGACTCACAATTTTGATAACATTCAAAGGCAAAACCTTTCCTCGTGGACCCTGATATTCTCCAAGTGTAACAGTGTTTTGTGAAAGAATTAGGCAAAGACTCATGTTTAATCTCAACGTGTTACATCGAAATTTAGAAGCTCAAGACATACTACAAAACTAGTGTATAAGAACTGAATATTCAGACTAATCATACATTATTTGTGCTTGTGTAAACAACTGGTGAACATTTCCTTTAATAAAATATGTATGTCTATTATACAGCATGCTTTACTGGTGGCTATAGGGCTTAATCAATTCTCCTACCCGTAGTGCTGAGAGTGCTGACAGCACAACATCAGGCACATCATCCTTCACCCTCTCAAGCAACGCATCCTTCAGGAATGCCTCATCAAAGCCCTCCTTATAAAAAGCAGACGCACAAACATCCAAATTACAATACATGCAATTTCCATAATAAAAGGTACATACACAAGAATGTATGGAGAACTTTGTAAATGGCTAAAGCAATAGTAAAGCGTCAGGTCTTTCTGAACAGTTCAGTGTTTCCTGCATGCCGTAATACATCTCAGCAACCTAGCAACCACTTACCTGTCCAGAGGTGAGAATCTCTTTCACATGTTCTATAGCCATGTTCCTCACAGCCGACACAGGATGCTTAAGACTGAGCATCAATGAGGTGTCTGAGTTTGCCAGAACCTACACACATGCACACAATTAGAATTATATTCATATAAACTAGTGATAGCAAAATTTTCTTAGTCAATGCTAATACCAGGGAAATTATACAACAGCAGCAGATACTGCGTTACTTTAAAAACAACTGGAACAATGGCATGTCGACCTGAATGATGTAACAATAACAGTGAGCAGATTTCATGATCAATTAAACATGCTTCCAGGTCAACAGTAACTTCTGCGTGGTGATGTATACTCAGCAAGTAGAGTGGCAGCTACAATTATCGACAGTCCATAATTAGACACCTTTTCAGATTTACCAATAAAAATAACTATTTTACAAAAGGTGAGTTTCAGTTACAACAGTTATTATTGGTTAATCAAATCAACCGGAAGACCCCCCTTGCCCTTTGATCTTGTCGGCTGATGAAACAGCTCATTACCTGAGATGGAATTTTTTTTCTTTAAGCACGGTCAGCAATTTGAGGAAAACCCGGACGTTATCATCGCAGGTAAGCATAGTAGAAAGATCATGGACATGTTTTTACTTCTCAAATTTCACTGATATTTCATGAACTCCTTGTCGAAACCTACTTTGTTTCTTAGTCTTTCATTTGACAATCGCCATTTTATATCTAAACGCGTGTTTGAGAAGTCACATGAGGAGTCAATAATGGTGATCATTTTCACTGGTGTCCACCATTATTGACACCCTATGGAATTAAGTGACATTTACAACTGTTATGGATCGATCTTTGTGTAACATTGTTGAAGTAGATGAAGTACTTTAAAAAAAAAAAAAAATGCTGTGATTTATAATTTTTTTTTCTGACTCATGACCAAATGGAATGCTTACAGAGTATTTGGAATCCAATTGCAATAAATAGAATAAGACCAGTATTAAATTCCTAGCATTAAAAAAAATTGCATGCCTGAAATATTCAGATTTTTCTATTCCATTCAGAGAATTATTTTTTTTTTTTTTGCATTTTGTTGTAAATATCTACCACATATTACAATATCACTAGACATTTTATATTTTGCTTCGAAGAATGACTTGCGACTTTTGACCTGGATTTACATGGAGTTACAATGTCAACTGCCTGTTGACATTTATTGGTCAACTACAAAACTAGAAATTAATACAAACAACGACGAATGATAAAATGTGATCTGCGAAAATACTTAGAAAGTGGAACAAAAAGATTTTCTGACACAGGTTAAACATTATCACTTCATTTGCTTACAAACACTAGAATCATTTCCTCATTTACGTAAGCACCGACATCAATATATTTATATAAAAGATTTTGCACTAAATATAAAAGTCTATATAAAATAAATTGTAAATACCACATACCAATTTTTTTTTAAATAAATAATCATCTGGATGTTGATAACTGTAGAATGGTGTTGATAACTGTGGACGAAGATGTCGACAATTGCAGAACGGTGTCACGTGATCTCATACGCTAAGTAATCGGGAGTCAACTCATTTTTTTTTCCAGTGGAAGTTTGAGTAATTATTCATGCACAATTTACATATTGAAAGTCTTTTCTACTTTTGCAATGGCCAAAATGTTGTCAATAATTGTAGCCGTCGCTCTATTGCTATTTAAATATTCCTGATTTGGATTACTGATAGGTGCATACAATGAACATGTATCATAACCCATTGTCTGCCTTCTTTCTGAAAGCTTGAATAAATATAATAACCATTAAGTTCTTTCAGTACCAGCACAATAATTAATCAGTCCTCAGTATATTCAGAGAACATTTTGAGAGCTAGACACTCTCAAACACTGAGTGTGACAAGATTGTCTCTTGCAATTTCCTTCAATTACAGTGTCAGAGGAGAGAGGCAATCCAGAGGAGACAGAAATGCTCATTATTACTATGGCCTCTGGTAAAATATATATATATATATATATATATATATGCGCCATTTTGGACACAGCACAAATGGCCCTGTGACTTTGTACTGGAACATCATCTAAAATTTAGTGGCACATGCAGCTTACTCATAATCAAACCTTGGATCATTGAATTTTGTGAATGATGTAAATGAACAGCATGTACGCAAGCTGCCTGTTTTTTAACCCTCACCCCTACTTCAACCTAGAGAGTCTTTAATAATGTTCACTCAAACCAGCAATACAAGGGCATCCATTAATAGCCGCTCCATTTAGATCTAAAATGTGATAAAGAGGTTCCTTCCACTGTGCTTTGAGATGCATTAATGATGCCAACGGAAGAGCTGGAAGCTCAGTTTTGGTATATCAGACAATATCAACAGCATTATTGAATCATCCATTAGATTCTATAGGAAAGGCCTAAAAAGTAATCCTAAATGAGGAACTTTTGTATTTTGTATTTTTGTTTTTGTTTATATTTTTCCTTCGACATTTTGGAGAAATACTCTGTGATTTGAAGTCTGTTCAGATTTAGAGCAATAGTGCTAGTTTGTCCTTTTTGGGAAGAACTCACCTTGGTGAGGTACCAAGGGAAAATACCATCATAGTTTTCTGGAACACCAATCCTAAGATGTGCTGCTTCTCCATATAAAATCGACAGAAAAAGCAGCAGCTAAAATAAAAATAAAGAGCATAAAAGAGCATTTATATCCACTAAAATGTCAGTGTTGTCTAGGCAAGATATAGTTTAATGTTGTTTACACAGCATTACATGCATGATGGAACATTATGGAACTAAACACATAGTAAAACAAAAAAAAGACCCACGTTCAGTGTTTTGATCCATGAAGACATCTCATTCATTGAACACCCTGTGGCCTATAGACTCCTACAAAAAACATAAGTCATATTTTGTCATTTTGCATGGTATAGAGATCAGTGATGGGTATTTTGACTCACTAAAGTGAATCGATTTGATTCACCAATCAGAATAGCAGTTGAAAACACTGAGATGGCTAACATACCTAAGAAAGAACTTCAGTTTAAGTGCTAAAAGTAACACCGGACATATTTACAATGTAGAGTTCACACTGTGCAGTTTGATTTCCTAGTTCTGTATAGAGCATTACAAACTAAGGGCTGGCAGGAAACATGTTTATTATATTTTAAGAAACTTTTATCATATAGTGGAAATCAAGGTTTAGATGCAGATAGGTGTTCGGATCTCTTTTGATAATTACTTTACATTTAGTAATGATTGGAAGATTTCCAGACATGCGCACTGTAACTAAAGGTCTAATTTCCAGTCTGTTCAATTCAAGCACAAGAAGAAGAGATTTGGAATTATGTCTAAATTGAAATCCAAATATGTCAGTTTATATGTTAATATTGGCAAAAACATAAGACCTACAATCCTATAAAATAAGTCACCTTATTACTGAACTGATGGGGTGTACGTGTCTATTGTAGATCTATTATAAATGTATCCTTCATATTTTGTATGAATTTTGGAAAAACGTACCTTGTATAAGTAGGTGAGTGTCTGCTCTGGTCCTCAACAAAGACGGAATGGGTAAAGTTAAGTGTGAGGGAACTGTGTCTACTCTCAGAAAATTAATGTTTAACTTCTTTAACTTCATGCAAAAGCTCTTAAGTGCCTTGTTTCCTTTAATGATACTCCTAGTCAACAAGTCTCTGAATAATTCCACACCTACATATGGATGAGGGAATACATTAAATGTACCTGAGCTTCTCGAGGAAATTGTGTGTGTGTGAGCAGTAAAATAAATAAATAAAGATATTGCTCATTAAATTAACTCCTTTTATTATAAAATCAGTGTAAACTTGTAATAAAATTAACAATTGAATAATATTAAATGGAATTGCAAATCAAACATTTTGAAAAACAAACACATAATTTATTGCTTCTACGATATTCAATTACACCTTGCATTTAAATAATATTTGATGATTAAATGTTTGACATTTCTCAGTCCAGAGTCCCTCCCCAAACCCCATGCTGTGTTTCTGAAGTGCTGAAGTACGTACCTGCGCACTCAGATTCAAGTAAATATGATTCAATTTCTCATATCAGTGAGGAAAATTAATTGTGCTCATCTTTTAGACATGTACATGAGAAAGTGTGTCCCACTTTTGGGAGCGGTACATCATTACAACTGCTACTGCATTCACAAACCCTTCCCTTGAGAAAGCATGCCCAGAGCTCTCAGTACACAATGAAACGGCTTTGAGAACTTCACTTCTACTTGCACTGCTAGATTTTGACCACTCAACAACTTTAAGGCAAAATAAAAGAACAAAAAAAATATGAAATAAAACATAGAAACTTAAAAAGCCTCATGCAAGTCTATACCATTGACTATTGTTGGTTTCGGTTTGTCTGTTTTACAATACAAAATATGTAAAGATATCTCTGTACAATTGTCTTGTCCTTGAGTTAGTGTCAAAAACCATACACAGCTTCTGGTCTTAGTGGCTCTACAAGTCCATTTTGCTCAGAGCACTGAAAGGTCATGGCAGGACTTGGACTTCTGTCTAAAGGCCATCTTCTTGTTCTTGCGTGCGACCATGCGACCCAGAAAGCGCTTGGCCTTCTTGCTGATGCTCTCACGGCGTTTGCAGTTAGCCATGCGCCGTGCATTCTCCTCCTTGCTGTCCCTGCGTAGGCGGATCTGCCGCACAATACCCTCGAACAGAGTGCGGACATTGTGATGTAGTGATGCTGAGGTCTCGATGAACTTGCAGTCGAACACGACGGCACATGCACTGCCCTCTACAAGGAAAATGGAGGGAAAATGAATACAGGTTAGAGGAACTGGCTGTTACTTAGTGCACAGGGAGAGGGGGATTTAGGGACTTGTTTACTTAACCTGCCATGAAATGAGTAACCTAGGAATAGATATATTCTATTAGGAGCTTTAAATGTTTGACGTGAGAAAGCAAGTTAGAAGGACCAAGGATGGGGGTGGGGGGCAGACTTAATATGTCTTTGATGTTTGCAGTCATTAGGGTAATTTGCAAATGCCTAAAAGTGGAGCCCTTTTAATCAGTTAATTATTATGTTCATTTCTGCACTTCGGTTATTCCCTTGTTTCGTACTTCACTGGACAGAGGGAGGGGGATGCTGACTTTATTATGGTGATGACCCAGTAGTTGAGGAAAATTAGGGTCTTGTTTACTTGGTCTCCCATGCATCAGTCAGCTAGGAATGGCTACATAACACCAGCAGTGAGGAATTGGACTGGCGGGGGAATGAGTGAGTAAGGAATGAAAGGAGGCAGGGTTTGCTCACTAATAATCCTAGAGCAGACAGAGGGTACCTACCATCTACGGACACTTCTCTGGAGCGTACTAGATCGGTCTTGTTTCCCACCAGGATGATAGGGATGTTTTCCGACTGCCGTGCCCTGCGGAGCTGTATGCGCAGTTCGGATGCTTTCTCAAAACTTGACTTGTCTGTCACAGAATAGACGATGATGTAGGCATCACCCAGACGCATACACTGATCCTTCAGCCATTGGCTATTGTCCTAGGAGATCACACAATTTGTATCTGGTTATTACATTGCTCTTGTATGTTGTGTGCAGTGTGTTTATACTAAGAATTTGTATTGGCTGATTAGCTCACCTGTTCCCAGATGTCATATAATAAGATATTTGCTTCCTCTCCATCCACAGCTATAGATCTGTCGTATGTATTTCCTGGAAGAACCGAGCAAAATATATATGTTATGATATGTGTTGCAGTAGGTATGACTTTCAGTTCTATTGGCTAGCCTGGCACTGCTGTGATATTAATGTGTGCAGTGATTGATTGACAGCAGCTCTCTTTATGGCTAATGGAGGTAAGGGTAAGTGGATGGAAATAGCAGCAATCAATAAGCTTAGTTTCCATTCCAGAGCAAATGCCCTATAAAAACACTCAAACACACACAGTCTGATCAGGTCTTAATGGCTCTGGTTGTCCTTGGGAAGCACCCTGTAATCAATCAGTGTGATGAAATTGCGCATGGATGCGCACAGTCCTCACCTGCGTCCTCGTAGTCGTGAGTGTCCTCCACGCCACCGAATATCCGCGCGAGGGTGGACTTCCCGACGCCGTGCTCTCCCAAAAGTACCACCTTGTAGATCTGTCCGTCGGAGTCGCTACCAGACGAGATGACCGAGTCGGAGGAGTCGGACACGCAGCTGTCGCGGTGCTGCTCGCCGGGACTGTAGGACGTGCAGCGCGTGAGGCTGGACAGCTCGCCCGCCAGCACCGGGGCTACAGAGGAGCGCAGCTCGCGGTCATCCACCGGCATGCTCCTCCGGTGCAGGGTCTGGAGGTGCATGGGAAACGGCGTGCTCCCTCTCCTTTTGTCCATGTTCCTCAACTTGTCGCCTTTGTTCAAAGTCATGGCTCTGATGAACACAAGCGGTTTCTTAATACCTCACTCGATAAAGTGGCCTCTGATCTGAAAGATGCAGAATGTGGAATAAGGCTCTAGAATAAACTAAATGTAACATATTCAAGTGCTGTATTAATAATAATAATAATAATAATTTTTATAATAATAATAATAATTATTATTATTATTATTTATTTCCAGTTTTAAATTTAATTCAATGGCAAGCCATTGCCTAATGGTTAGAGAAACAGCTTTAGGACCAGAAGGTTATTGGTTCGATTCCCTGGACCAGCAGGACTGGCTTAAGTGCCCTTAAGCAAGGCGCCCAACCGCTCCGGCTTACACAGAGTGGTGGTGTACTGTACCTTGTGTCTGATTAGCCAAAGAAAAACTGATCAGTTCGGGCATTGAACCCAACCATCTGAACTGATGATTATTATTATTATTATTATATCTAAATGCATTCTCTATAGATCTTAACATTTTAAAAATAATGAATAAATCAATATAATACATACATGTTATTGTGTCCAATGCCTTTCTCCTGAGTACAGAACTCCAATGCAAATAAAATTCCTTTTGCTTGCTTTGCTAGAAAGCTTCCGCAGTGAGATCTCGGTTTTATGGTGAGAGATGAGACGGGTCTCCCTTTATTTATGACAGAGTAGAGTGAGTGATGTCATATATGGGGCGGGGCATTTTGCGGAGAATCACCATCACCCCGCGCGGGGGCTGTGTGTGGGCGAGGATCCTGAGACTATGGAAGGCCAAAAGTATCAAAAGTGGACTAGTCAAGTCAAATCATGTCAGGTTTATTTATGTCACATTTTTAGAGATCATTCAGTGTGCTTTTACAGAGATAAAATGAGCATAAAAGGATAAACGAAAATCAGGATAAAGGAATAAAAGTAAGGTTTAAAAGTTAAAATGTTCAAAAAGGTTTTTTTAACAGCTAATTTAAAAAAGCACTATACAATAATGCAAGCATTACAAAGATTCTTTTTCAGTTTAACACAGTTACAAATGATATTGTCAGCAACAACATGTGTGAAAAGGAGAATCTTAAAAATTTCAGAACGTCTTTGTATTTAGTACTTTTTTTCTTTTTGCTTTAATGACAGCATGCACTCAAGCTGATACAGACTCCACAAGTCTGTGTAAAACCTAACGATCCATGTTAGATCAAATCTAATGGTATGTCACTAGAATGGACGGCACGGTAGTGTAGTGGTTAGCACTGTCGCCTCACAGCAAGAAGGTCCTGGGGTTCGAGCCCAGTGGCCGGCAAGGGCCTTTCTGTGTGGAGTTTGCATGTTCTCCCCGTGTCTGCATGGGTTTTCTACAGGTTTCCCCTACAGTCCAAAGGCATGCAGGTTAGGCTAATTGGTGGCTCTAAATTGACCGTAGGTGTGAATGTGAGTGTGAATGGTT